>CM062806.1:369192990-369655490 GCA_031772625.1 Pinus tabuliformis
TCGAAGCAGGTCCATGCGGTCTTGGTTCAATGGTTAACAAGGAGTGATGATAATTCCCCTCCAAGGCTCAAATCACATAAATACATTGTTCAATGGGTTCTCAATGAAAGGGATCTTTCTAAAATAGTATAATACGACTACACTTCATTGTATTGGAGATCTTACTTGAATGTTGTAAGAAGTCTACACTTCATTATAATACTACCATATTGAGAAAGGGCATGCTTGCCAATAAAGTTAAATTAAACGTTGACCCACCCCAAAAAAAGGGACATAAGCAACCTAATGAGGGAGGAGGGTAGGAAGAAGTTTACCAGTGAGGGAGGAGGGCAGGAAGAAGCTTACCAGCAAGGGATGAGGGAAGGAAGAAGCTTACCAGTTGCAGATGTAGATGTGGATTGACGAAACCTAACTACCAGAAAAACCAATGCCATGACCACAAAGATAACAAGGAAGCAAAGCACAGCTATTCGATGATGAAAACCCCGACCTCCCCATCCTCCATTTCTACCACACTGGTAGCCCTTCCACCCTCCATTCGACACACCTCCTCTTTTCACAGGCATATTTAGCTCTCAACCCGAATACCACTTTTCTCCTTCTCCTCCTCCTAAACAGATATCGAGGAATGCAACTCTCACTCAATCATAATCCTCTACATCAAACCCATATCATGGTTAGCAGAAATATATGAAGTCAGCAACAACCAAAAAAACACTTAGATCTCATATATACTTTAGAGCATTTGATAGAAAAATTTACCAAAGGCATTACGAAATGGATAGATCAACTTATTTCATTCAGTTTTGAGAAAGAAAGCGACATTGACATGGTAAAAACCTAGATGAAAATGGGTATAGCGGCTAGAAGTAGACAGATTTGAGGGTCTCTATCTCTGTTAGCCTTTTTGGTTAAAAAACCAAAACATATAATTAAGGAAAACACGTCATTCGGATTCAGATGCCAACATAGATGTTATTATTAATGGGGATCCTCACCAATCTGACTGACTGTTCATACACTATGACATAGGAAGAGGAAGAACAGGTAGGCAGTATTGGGTATATATGACGCCCCTCAACTTACTAATTTAACTAAGCAGGTATCGACCTGGCATGCCTTGCATTGAGGCATGTAAAGGTAAAGGGAATGCTAGGGGGGTAATTTGATGCAAAGCAAGGGTGAATTATGCCTCCCTGAATGCACATCATGAGACTGTGTTTAAGATTCAAGATTATGAAGCTATGAGAATACTAGAGTGTAAGCACAAGAGAGAAGCTAAGCATATTGTTATCTAACATTTAAAATGGTGACTTGTTGATTTATTTCTCATTCAAAATGAAGAGAAAAAATTTGATGATTGGGGGAGAGGAATGACGAGTGTTATATTGAGTAAAGGAAATACCTCATTTTGAGGCCATGGATAGATCTTAATGCTCTAGGATGCCAGTGTTAGTAAAACCTTAGCCAAATGCCTTATGACTACCACATGGATGAGTGTTACACTTACATTATTGATGCACTAACCAAAGGGAGTTGGTATAATATTCATGGTTATGGGTGCTTACAAAACTGGGTTTTCATATACCTATGAAGTGAAAGGGAGGCAAGTACCATTTCTTCAAGATAGGAGTAAGGATGTAAGCTTTAAGCCAGCCGACAGAGAAAATTTTTGTTAAAGAATAAATTTTACACATCCTATGTCCATTAGTATGAACCGGTTTATAAACATAGTCTTGGATTAATGTCATAACACTTCTAGAAGTTGTTTTGATTCTCAAAAAACATGTTGTATGTTGTCGTCTACTTCGAATTTTGCACAAGAAATAGTTGGTCCTTTAACAAGACTTGAGCGTGCTAACATGGATAGAAGAAGAGGTTATTAGCATTGCAAACCCTATTCTCAGATCAGTATGTCAATTTTAAATTTAGCAGAAATTAGCAATAAAACATATGATGCTCTAGAAGCTAAAAGACAGGCAACACAAGAATCTACAACTTCTTACCTCTATTGTTGTCATGTTTATCTTGCCCCACCAGAATGGTATCAAAGTTAAGGTGAGGGCAAGGTATCAGAGCTAAGGTGTGGGCAAGCCCAAGAAAGGAAGAAAGAAATCACAAGAAGTTTTTTGACAACACTGACCTCCTTCCTCTTCAAAGATCATTCATATTGAAGCACTGAAACTCCTACTACAAAATTCTAGGTTGCAAAACCTAGAAAGGAAATGAGATCAAGGCCTCATCAATCAAGCATCTCTACGATAGAGCTCTCTGTCAAATTGTTGGTCAAATGATCTATATCTAAGGCCTTTTGTCATGACTACAACCAGGAAGCTTTGGTTGCTTTAGGGTCAAATCTTCTATTATGAGATCACCCTTGAATTGAATTTGGTTTGGAGATAGTGTCTCACTTGGAATTCTTTCTATGCTGCAGGTTTATATAAAATCATATCTGAAGCTATAAAGTTCCTAGCATCTAAGCTCATATACATAATATTATTCTTGAACTCATTGAGATGCCTTCAGCCTTGTATTAGGGCTTTGTCTATCTTACAGAGAAGTATAAAATGCTACAAAAGGTGAAGTATCCTCAGCCCTTGGACATCAATCAAGAAGGTTTGAAAAATAGTGTTCATGGTTTTCCATTGGGTAGATGCTTATTGAAGGTAAAGAATCAACATTTGTGCGTCTCCGAGATTCTGGTATCAAAGGAAATGAGGTTCATGACAAATAAAGATCATTTCAAGGATCTTGAAATCTGAAACACAATGTTCTAAAATCTCATTTAAATAGGCATGATTGTTATTGGTGTCTAAGCCAAATGCATCTCAACATTTCTTCTCATATCAAGTCATTGAGGAAATCAAGACACGCACGTGGGCTTAGCCTAGAGCCATCACTTTTTATATGATTTTTACATCTTGGGTTTAAAAAACCTTGGTATACTCTAATTAGTAATTTCTAGTACCCATGCTCGGTGCATGCTGCACATTATTTTTCATAGCTACCAACTTTGCATTCCATCAGTTAAAGCTAGGATAGAATTAGTCTTAGTCAAAGAAGTCTATTTTATTAGACGGATTCAAACTAAATTTAATTTACTATGGTTTTTCCTTTCCTTTAATTTACTCTGGTTTCAATAACCATCAAATCGTCTAAAGACATAAATTCAATAATAGAACTAGAGTCAGATAGAGACTTACCGTTGCGAGAAAATGGATACAATTGAAAGTTCTTTCCCAAGGCTTAGCGGGTCGACAGGCTCCATTTATTTTTTTTCCCTCTTCCCCAGATTTATCAACGGCCTTTGCTGCAGCAGCCTCAGAGGGGTTTTTGTTTCCTGTGCTAGGGAAAATGTATGATTCTGAAGGGGATGTCCAACAACTGAAGCTTTTTCGTCAGTTACTCGAGTCCAAAATTTATGGAATAGGTCTATAAACCTCTTTCACTACCTTGGAGGAGAAGGCGACAACCTGTAGAGAGAGAGGGGCAATTTTTGGGTGACAGAGGAAAGGAAAAGCCCTATTTGAACCTTATGTGGGTCTGGGGTTCCATAGCGAAATCAAGGAGTCGCACAAGTTCCAGTTAGGTGTCCCGTTCCCTACACAAAACTCCAAAAATCCCCTGTCTCTATCAAAATGGAAGGGAAAAATAGGATACTCGTAGAAAAACGTTGGTCTCAATTGTTGAAACCTCCTCTAGAATTCAAAAATTCATGGTTTGAATAAAATTGCTGAAACCTTCTCCAGAATTCAAAAATCCAGGGTATGAACAAAATTGTGTCGCCCATTCTTTTTCTTCCATTCTTGAAAGCACCTCGAGGGTGCTCCTTGATGGTTTGAACAAAAATGGCATCGCCCACCTCGAAATTTTATTTGGTGACTGGTACGCGGGAGACAAAATGTCTTAAATAAAGTTATTAAATTGCCATGGTATGTTTTAACAAGCTCTTATGAAAAAAAAAAAACATATATCTTCTAATGCATCTTAGTGTCTTCCATGGGGAATTTTGATCATTATAAATTTAATAAATAAAATGAAATTTTAAGATGAATTCATGTAGTAGTGATTCAATGGAATAGAATCATTTTTAAATGCTTTGGAAACTTTTTTTCATGATGTTTTCAGATATATGTTTTTTCTATGAAGTTTCACCTTTTCCAAAGGGGGAAGAAGCGATAGTCTCTTGTAGTAGTGATTCAATAAAATGGAATCATTCTTAAATTTTTCGAAACCTTTTTCCATGATTTTTTTAGACATTTATCCTTTTTATAAAAAGTTTCACCACTTTCAAAGGAGAAAGAGGCGACAGTCTCTTGTTGCTCTTTCACAAAAGGTGTCATGTCACTCCTTGTCAAAGGGACTAGAGTGACAGGCTTCAAAATGTCATATTCTGCCATGTTTTGAGTCCAGATTTTAAGCCAGTGAGGTGGAAGGGTCTCTAAGCTTGTTTAGGTGTACAGTTAAAAATGAACATATCACTGTCATTCTCATTTTCAAATAAAAGCTCATGGAAGAGCTTAGTCTTCTCTTTTTATCAATCTAATATATAGTTTACATATGGAAGAGGGTATATCTTGGCTAAAAACATGGGCTATAATGTTTGGGGCAGTAATAAAAAGGTCTATTGACAAATGTAGATCCTCCCAATCTCCCCCCCAGGAATAGGCCTCGGTGCAAAATGGCTACATGAATCTTCAAAGGAAATTTAGGATGAATATTGTGCTCGCAAGCTCAAGTTTCATGAACAAGAGATGAGAAAGGATATTGTTGGGATGTTTAAGAAGAATTTAAAGCAAGATACGTAAGCTCAGAAACCCCAAGGAGAAACCCAAGATAAACATATGAGCTCTAACCCTAGTCTTGAGTCATCCAATGATACTTCTTAACAAAAAGTCTATTATTGGTGTTGGTGGATAAAGAAAAAAAGGAGAGGGATTCTAATGATAGGGAAGGGAAAGTGAAGATGAGATAGATGAGATCGATGTTTCCCCTAGACAACGCCATTTCCCCTATCCCCCAAAGTCTGTTTCCTCTTCTTAATGAAGGGCATATTACATTAAATATATAAATAATTATAAGCCATGCATTTTCACGCCCTTGTACATTCTTTTTTATTAATGAAAAATCTTGGACTTACAAAAAAAATAACACACTATACTCACACACAATGCAATAAGCAAGCCCCCATCGATGTTATGCACTACTTTAAATGGTTTTAATGGCCTTGGATGGCTCTAACAATCATAGTTGAATGTATATGATGTTAACTAATTTAACCAACAAAACATGCCTTCGACAATGGTAACTAGACTTACACTCCATTTACTGCATTAAACAATCAAGTGAGGCTTTAATAATTGTAACCAAACATACAAGTCATTGAACAAGTTAACTAACCTAACACAACTTTAATAGTGATAACCAAAATGATATAATTATATATGAAAACAGTGGAAAAAGGAGAAATGGAGCGCATGGGCACCGCAGGATTTCGTAAGGGTTTTGGATAACCCTCGTCTATTACCGCAGGGAACTGGATAACCGCAGGCCATCACTGTAGGCCGCCACCATTACTGCCCACATACCCTCAGTCGACGGTTATCTATTCCTATCCCATTTCCCGGCCATCTTTCGTTTTCGAGATGTCTTCCTCTGCAGGTATATTGGGAGAAGCAATGGAATTGGAGGAGGTAGACTACACCGAAGACCCCCATCCTGACCGCATTATATTTGGTGGCCCTTATTTCGCATTTTCGGAAGCCGGTCCTGGTTTTCAGTCAGATCTATTTCCGCCTAACACCTCTCCGGTGGTTACCTTACCGGATCCCCAGTCGGCATCGCTCTCAGTAGGGCACACATAGCCATCATCGGCTCTGGATACACCCCCTCTGTCCCCTGGAACCCTACACATCCTTTCTACTGTCGCGCCTCCGTCGCCCCCTTTCGACCCAAATCCGCCCGGCACTTCCTTCCTCGTTGAGACTACTGCTGATCCCCTACCCCCGGTGGTCCCTAACCCAGCTGGTTCACTACACTCGCCATCAGGATGTTTTGAGACTTTGGCGGTTAGGGTTAGATCTACCCCCTGGCCGGCACACCGGATCCTCTTGCAGACCACCCATCTGCACCTCGTTCGCGGAAAAGGAAATCAAAGTGCATAAAATCAACCTCAAAGGACATCTCGATCCGGTTTGGTGAAACCTCTGCCATTGGGGAAGCAGCTACCATGGCTCGCACTATACTGGTTGGCCATGTTCGTGGAAGGGCGTATTCGGCTGCTCGACTCACGCTATGGGTCAAGGAAATCTGGGGAGGTGTACTCCATGAACTACCAGAGGTACAAGTTTTACCTAGAGGCTGGTTTGCTCTTCACTTTGCAAAGGAGGCCTACACAGACTTGGTGCTCGGCAGATACTGGCACATTGAGATGGCACCGGTCCTGCTAAAGAGATGGAGCCCTCTCTTTGATCCCGAGAGAGAAAAAATTGGGGCTGGTCCATTATGGGTACGCCTGCCTGGTCTCCCTCTACAATACTGGTGTGAGGAGGTATTCGTTCGAATAGGAAATGCTCTGGGGACATATCTTGATCATGATAAAACCTTCGTGGAATCAAGGAACAGAACCCTTGCTCGCATACTAGTACATTTGGATACCCGCGAGGGGCTGGAGGAGAAAATCACTCTACATTGGGGAAACTACACCAGGGTTCAGATATTGGATTACGAGGGGGTTCCTTTTCGATGCCGCTGATGCCACAAGGTTGGGCACCTATTCAAGGACTGCCCCCTCAACAAGAAGGCAGATGATACCCCCATAGCACCTACTGTACCCACCAAGACTGTATTACAGGCAAATCAGCGCACTCCTGCACCTGGTCCAGTGCCCTCGGTCAATATAGCTCAACAGGCAGCGGTTGCGACTCACTGCTCGCCCTCGCCGCCAGTCACCAGATCACGGGCAGTAGCAGAAGCCGCAAAAGCTTCGGGTACATCTCTATCCTCTCCTTTCTCTTGTAATACTCTCTGCTCCTCCTTGCATGTACCATCTATATCTGTTGCACAATGCTCATTGCCATCCTCTCCTGTCATGGCTCCACCTGCCCCCTCCTTGCACTCCCTATCTTCGCCCTCCTCTTCTCCCTCTTCACCTCGGGGGACAAAGTCTCATCACTATAACCTTCGTCCTCGCATAATAACCTGGGATCCCCCTTTGCATTTTGCTGGTTTGGGTCTTGCCATTCCTGGATCAACCCCCTTGACATCTCGGGGGAGAAAATCTGACCTATCTAAGGCTATCCGACGTGCTGGAGTTGAAGTAGCCTCTAGCCATCAATCTACTCTTGATGGGGTTCTTAGAGCAGCGAACACCCCTGCCAGCATTTCCCCATGAAATGCCTCACCTTTAATTGCAGGGGCATGGCTAGTGCCTCAAAGAAACTAGCCCTGCGGAGACTTTTTGAGATTATTCCTATTGACATCATACTACTTCAAGAGACTCTTGGCCCGGCCGATCTCATCTCTGATTCCTTAACCTCTATGTGCCCAGGGTGGATATTTTCGGCCATAGACTCTACTGGATGATCGGAGGTCTTGCTATTGGGTACAATCCAAAATCCATTAGAGTTATAGCATCCTGGGGAGGCCGAGGGTATATGGGTATTGACCTTTTTTCAGCAGAGCTGGGGACCAGCCTTCGGGTTATAAACATCTATGGTCCTTGTCAGCAAAGGGAGCAGTTCTGGCAACATCTGCTTGGACTTTCTATTTTATCTAAGGAGAATATCATCATTGGAGGTGACCTCAATTTTTCTCTGGGCTATGGTGAATCTTGGGGATCCATGGCACAGGTCGACTCGATCACTGGCTATATGACTGATCTACTGGAAAGACACAATCTGATAGATGTCCCTATGAACAAACCTCTACCCACATGGCGGAATAGAAGGGTGGGCGAGGCGGCCCTTGCTCGCAAACTTGACAGATTTATCATGAAAGGATCCCTTATTCAGCAACTGCATCAATACAAACAATGGGTTGGAGCTGGTGGCATATCGGACCACTCCCCTGTATACTTGGAGATCTCGGGTCCTATACAAAAACCAAAAGCCCCCTTCAAATTTAATCACATATCGCTACAGGACCCATCTTATATTCGGATGGTCTCGACTCATTAGCAAAAGGATTTTGCTCCAATCTAGCCCAGCTAAAGCACCTGTCCATCAAATGGGCCAAAGAGAAGTATCAGAAGGAAAATTCGGCTCTACTGCACATAGAAACTGAGCTCTACACCCTAATGGATGAAAGAGGTTTGGGGTTTGTCACTGCTGAAGATAAATCTCACCTGGTGGAACTTGAAAGACAGAAGTCACAGATATTAAAAGACAGAGAGGAATCTATTCATCTTCGTAGCAGAGCTATATGGTTAAAGGCAGGGGATGACAACACATGGTTTTTTCACAATTATGCACAGGGCAGGAAAGTCACTAATACTATATGGAGCATGCCGAATCCGGAAGGAGGTGTGGCTGATACATTTAGCAAGCTCTCTCACCTGGGATCATCACACTTCAAGAATCTTTATAAAAACCCTCTAGGCTCGACTCTTGCTGACATTATAAATATTGCTGGTCATTTCCCCAGGTTTGTAAATGGGGACGAAGCAGAGGCTCTATTTGATCCTGTGACTCCTGGGGAGCTTGAGGGCACTTTGAAATGGTTCAAAAAGGATAAAAGCCCAGGTCCGGATGGTTGGACCATCGAATTCTACCTTGCTTTCTATGAGCTACTCAGCCATGATCTGCTAAGGGTAGTGGAGGAATGTCGGGTATCCGGAACAATGTATAATGCCATCAACTCGACATTTATAGCCCTCATACCCAAATCGGACTCCCCATCCTCCTTCGATGATTACAGACCCATCTCACTCTGCAATTGTCTCTATAAGATCATCTCCAAGATCATTGCTAATCGTCTCCGCCCTATCCTGTCACGTCATATTGCTCCTCAACAATTTGCTTTTCTTGAACACCGCCAAATCCATGAAGCTATTGGCTCAGCCCAGGAAGCCATCCACTCCATCTGGACCAAACACCAAAAGGCCATCACCCTAAAGATCGACCTGGCAAAGGCTTTTGACCGTGTCAGTTGGCTATATATTAAGATGCTCCTCATCCACTTGGGTTTCCCCCACAACTTCATCACATGGATCATGGCTTGTATTACCACTCCAACCTTCAGTGTGCTCATTAACGGGTCTGCATCTCATTTCTTCCATTCTGAAAGAGGACTCAGACAGGGTTTCCCCCTGTCTCCTCTTCTATTTTTGATTGTCATGGATGGCCTCAGTCGGTTGATTGCATCAGCTAAGAGGGATGGTGATCTTGGTGGTCTTAAGATATCAGATGACTGTTATCTCACCCACCTCCTGTTTGTGGATGACGTTATTATTTTTCTCGATGGCAGTATCAGGGATTCCCGCTCCTTCTCAAAGATCCTATCCCTCTTCTCATCTGCCACTGGCATGTTAGCAAACCACTCAAAATCCTCCATCATATTCACCCGCACTTCCATTCATGAGTCCCAATATGCGCACCGTCTGTTTCCTTATGGCATCACCCCTCTAGATCGGGGACTAAAATACCTGGGATACTGGATCAAGCCTGTCAATCAGAAGATTGCTGATTGGACTTGGCTCGTATCAAAATTGGAGAAGAGGCTAAAAATTTGGAGTCACAGATACTTATCAAGAGCCGGTAGGCTTGTTCTGGTAAAATCTGTCCTTGAGGCCACTCCTGTTTATTGGATGGCACTTGCCTGGATACCTAGAAACATCTTGACCAGACTTCACCAAATATGCAACAGATTCCTATGGAATGGGAATCAAGACAAGAGGATATTTGCCTGGGTGGCCTGGAATAGGATAGCTTTGCCAAAGAAATGGGGAGGCTGGGGCTTAAAAGACCTGCCTCTCTTCGCTCAGGCACTTGCTGCCAAAATGGGGTGGACATTGCTCACGGGACAAAATCTTTGGACTAGCATATCATATCATAAATACGTTTGGCCAATGAATATCATGGAATGGATTCGACTCCCAAATTGGCCCAAAACTGGCATCTCAACAGTCTGGAAGGCACTTCTTCATTCACTGCCTCTCATCAGGGACAATCTGATCTGGAGAATAAATAATGGACAGTCGGCTCGCATTGGTATTGATCCTTGGATTGGGAGCGGTGGAAGACATCGTTTAACCAGGAATCTTATACAGTATATACACTCCCAAGACATCAAGGTCATAGCCAATATTGCGGATCCTCTCAATACCACCATACTCACTCAACGATGGAAATCCGCACATCAAATCAATCTGCCCCAATGCTGGCACCATGAATGGAATGAATATATTACAGCTCTTCACGAATCACACATTAGGATAAAAGAGGGACCGGATGAACTCATTTGGCACCAATCAGACAGCGGTATATATACTCCAAAGGGGGGCTACCAAGTGTTGATATCACACAAAGTTCCTGACTTGATAACTTTCTGGTGGAAGGCTATTTGGAAACTCACAGCGCCACCCCGGGCCAAATTATTCTTCTGGTGCATACTAAAAAACAAAGTCCCCACCGGGGAAAATCTCATGCATCGTGCCATCCACGGGCCTACCTGGTGTTCGCTGTGTAAAAACGATGTTGAATCGACAACACACCTCTTTCTGAAGTGTACTGCCCTGACGGAACTATGGCAAAACATATCATCTGCGATTCAATTCACGGGCACCTGGGAGGGTGACGATTTGAACAGGGCTTGGGAAGATTGGTACCACCGGCACAAGGGATCCAAATTACAGAGCCTCCCTCTTATTATAAGCTGGCAACTATGGTTGACACAGAACCGAACCATATTTGATGGCAAAAATGTAAGCTGGCCGCACATATATGCACAGATTATATCAGCTTACAATGATGTGCCGGAACCACCCCAACCTCGAGCCCGAAGGCCTCGCGACCCACCTCACATAGATAAGAATACCCCATGGGCATTCTTTGATGGCGCAGCCCAACAGCAGGGATGCGGGGGCGGATTTATCCTCTACATGAACGAACAACACTACTATAAAGTCCGAATGGGTTTGGGGACTGGCTCAAACAATTTTGCCGAGCTCATTACACTTCGTCACCTCATGCATTTCTCATTGGGTCATAATTGCATGAACATTCATATTTTCGGCGATTCGAAGATCATCATAGACTGGTTTAATGCTACAACTGCTTGCCACACTCACACACTCAGCAATATATTGGATGAAATAAATATTATGAAGGTACATTTTAATGATATTACTTGTAATCATATTTACAGGGAACACAACAGCAGTGCCGACGAACTATCCAAGGCGGCCACGTCACTACCCCGAGGAGAGTGGATGATCCAGGAGCAGCGAGGGTCAAATGCATTTCAATATTATCATCGGCCATACATAGACCCTCATTACCACAGGGCGGACAGCCCATGAACTGAATATCTGATATAAATTTTGAAGTAATTGTACAGTTTTTTGATTACTTTTTGGACGGAAAGTATATAAAATGGCCCTGCGTGGCAATATGTATATAAAACAAAAGGACCTAAACGATCATCCTGTGTGATGAACTGGTCAACTATGCTGATATATCTGATATCTATTTTGCTGAGCCATCAGGCTGACAGACTCTAGCATATGCATCTCGATGCATCTACAATATGTAATTTTTCAAAGTATAATGAAAGATTACGATTTTTCCAGGGGAAAAAAAAATAGTGATAACCAAAATGTGCATGTTACTAATCAATTGACCATTGTGTCATGCCTCTAATATGTGCAATTGAACATAAATGTTGTTGATGGGGTTGACCTATGTAACATATCTCCCACAATTGTAGTCAAACATGCATGTCGATTCGGTTAATCTCCTAGATAATGTTAATCAAAAAATACATATTAATATCCAACCTAACATGTCACTAATAGTGACAATGGAATGTGCATGTCAATGGCTAAGCTAATTGACCTTATATGTTGTTCATTGAGATGATTAACACATAGCTCACTGAGCTTACTAAGTTGACAAATGATTGGTTTTGTCATTGAACTAACATGCCTTTAATAGACACAACTAAATGTACATGATGTTACACCAGTAAACGATTATGACATGCCTTTAACAGTAGTAACAAAGTGTGCAAGTTCTTGATTGGGAAAACCAAACTAATATACCTATGATAATCATAATTGACCATACATTTTTGTTATGATCAACCCTTCAAGTTTTCCCTTGCTTCTATACAAAATTAAGCATTCCATGCAACTCTCAAAGTAACTTTGATACATATACAAATTAAGTTTGTATTTACATGTTTGATTTGTGTTAAAGTGTTTCCTCCTTAAAGGTCACAAGATTCGATCCAATGGAAATTAAGGTATGTACACATCCATAGATTAAATAGTTAAAGCATTGAATGGAGGGCATCCCTTGTCTCACAAACAAGGGGGTCTCATATGTCAACTTGGCAGCTACTTGCATTATAACTTAATACTAAATAATATTGTTATTTTTTCAATTAATATGAATGCTTCTAATATTTAATATATTGTTAAGGAGATTACCACTTGACTAATTAGTGAAGTATTTAATATTGGATGAGAGAGTTGTAAGGATAAAATTTTGGCTACCACGGGTTAAGTTGGGTGTTTGTATTATGTCAATGCAAAATTAGATTTCACAGCTCTCCAGGAATCAATCAAAATCATTTACACATACCAATCAAAGGCATTCAATAGATGGTTAAAGAAGTGGTTGGGAGGAGTTCACTGTCATATCCATCGAAGGGTTTCGAAACTAGATAAACAAGGGCATGTGTTTGATTTATGGGCTAACGTTTGAAAGATTGCTACGAGGAGAGGAGTTGGTGGGAGTCCTTATTATGAAAAGGCCCTGCACCTCTTCGTTTATTTCTTAAGGTAGGCTTGAAATAAGTAATTATAGATATATGATACATATAATATGAAAACCACTCACAACACAACAATATTGAACATTTGCATGCGACATAGTTTATTTTCAATATATTTTTGCTTTAAAAAAGGCAAGATATGCTACCATGATGTAATACAATGATTCACCAATATTGGGCACCAAGCAAATGACCTGGACCAAAGATGTTATGTACGATGACAATCATCCACTTTAAGCTATGATTATTAGCCACTCTCACACCCCTCATTTATGGTCACTCATTGAACATGCTCATGAAATTTGAGATCATTGGACATGGTTGACATGCTTTGGTTAACACAATCTAGTATGGTGTGAGGGCCTTGCCTACAATGCAAGCTTTCTAACACCCTTTACAACAACATTGCTTCACAAAAGGCATTTCACATTGATTCATAATTTTGGCTTTGTATATGAAAAAGAAATTAAATGTTACTTCTCCCTTATCCAAGATAATGCTCTTGATTACAAATTGAACAATGTATCATGACATTGCCTTTCTCTCTTTCTGTGAACTTGCTTAATTAGCATCTAGATACCTTGTGAGACAAAACTCAATGTATGTATTGTATTTGGTATTGTGTCAATTATTCAATTTTTATGTCCTAATATTGTGTTAATGGCCTTCCAATGCATGGTCAGTGTTGAATTAAAATTTTGACATGGAAAGTCCCAATTTTACAATTTTGGCAATCAGAGGCACAATGTTGGGATAATGTGTATCCATCTTGGTGGACAATGGGGCAAACAAAATTTTATTGATGCACAATTGGTGGAGTGTAGAGGCATTCATAGATTGATATATATCTTGAACAACGTGGGCGAGAGAGGATTCCCATGCTTCACCTCAGTCGTCTTCTTGATTGTTGGTTCGATATGTTGAGGATTAGGTTGATGGTTTGATATTGAAGTCAAAATCCTTCCTTGACCCTTTAGCCAAAGAGGTGTCTCCTAAAGTATCTCCAATAATATCCTATGAAGAGTCATAACATTTAACCTAGAATTATGGCCCACCGTGATCATCTAATAATTAATTGAAATAGCATTAAACTCCAACCTAGGGATTGGGTGAATCATATGGTTGGACTACGCTAGTGGGAACCCTAAATAAATGACTTGAAAACCCCTTGATTTTCTACCTTGATGTCATTCATCTCCCAAATTTCTTGTTGGATACACAAGTCCTATAAAACATGACAAGGAGGATGAGAGGGAGTTGACAAGGACATTAGGTTGTCCTAGAACATCATAAAGTGCATCCACATGGGTGAACATGGAATGGGAATTAAGGTCATAAAGTATACTAGATTGTTAGACAAACAGGGTGCATCAAAATATTTTTGGATTGTCCCAAAGGGCAATATACAATTCTTATCTCCTCTAAAATACAATATACATTTATTGTGGTGATAGTAACCACAAGATTCTTAGAACTAGTGGTATAGTGTTTGGTCATGAATGAATATGTGGAAAAGAAATCTAAAGCTTTCGACTCACTGGCATAAAGTAGTTCATGGGGCCGAACCAAAATTTCAAGGGACATGTCAAGGATCTCTGGTAAAATGGGGTTAGTAACCAAAGGATACCTTTCGAATAATTTAAGGAGAGTAGCGAATATTTAGAGGAGGCAAACTCAAGAAACCATAAGCAAGAAAAGGGGGAAAGTATCTAACAAATATGGTTAAAGTATGCATCAAAATCCCCATCCTTGAATGAAATGGTGGTCAGAAAATGAGAGAAGGGTTTTATCTACTAAAGGAATATGGGATGGAGGTTATGTCTAAGTTCAAGGAGGCCTTTAGCTTTTTTGAAAAGGACAGAGGTGGATGTATCAAAATAAAGGAGCTTGGGACATTAATGCATCCTTTTGGTCGAACCCCTAATGTATATTGGAAGTGGTCCAAATGTTTTATATTCAATAATCTATTACCAAATACAATAAACCACAAAAGAGTAGTTCTAATCTGCCTGTAAAAGGAACATATTAAATACACCATTCCAAATTGATTTTACTCTGGAGAATAAAAGAAATACATGATTCTGGTCATCCATCCCCTCCATACAAAGTAAACAACAACCAGGCCCACTCTATCCTTTACGACACAAATTGTCCCATGCCAAGATGAAGCCGGAAAGATACATTTACTGATATTCTTAGGCAGAGCAAAAATATGAAGCCAATATACAGAGATGCTCTGAAGGATTGCTCAAATTAGAGTCAACTTGCCTCCTAGGGAGAGCCTCCTGTGTACCCATGATAAAAGTATACAGTGGATTTTCTCTATAATTCAGCTCCAATCCTTACTTCCATAACAATTAGGTTGGAGCATCAATCTAAGATATTTAAAATCTGCATCCAATGCAGTGGAGATAACACCAAAAATATGATAAATCTCCAGTACCAATGCATCATCTGGGTAAGAATAACTCATATGATATTTAATATTATTCATAAGGAGTCCAAAGACTAATTAAAAGAGGTCAATATACCAAATAGTAACACATCATCGACAAAAATCAAAGGAGTAACTATGAGTTGTCTATCTACATAAATGCAGCCAAAATTACATTTAATTCATCTACCTCCACACCTGCAACCAAAATTACCACCCTTGTGAATTTTGTGACTAATTCTTCGAAAATCCAATCTTTTATCCTCAATGTCTTCTTCTCGCAAAAGTTGTCATAGATATTTTGAAGTAGGCATATTTTCTACTAACGAATATTCTGTAATTTGCCTCCACCATCCTTGTAGAAATTATGGTGTAGAGTTGCAACTACTCATGAAGTTTTAATCAAAATCATAAGACGCAAGCCTACTCTACTGCTCTTTGGAAGTTAATTCACAATTTAGAACCAAAATTTCATACATGCAATAAGAAATAACACACATGCACACAAAATGTTTCCTAAGGAAAACAATATGCTAAAAACCCCAATGTCTGTTTGCGCAATTCCTTGAGAAGTTATGCCCCTATTATTTAGGAATTTTTACAAAATGGATTGTGAAATTCCCAGGGTTGATCATCTAACTATATTCAACACCTATACACTCAAGGCTAGTCTACAGTTGATGTTACCCTGCCTTGGAATCTCCACCACAGCTGGGGAACTCGAATTCTCCATGCACTAGCTATTTTGGGTTGATAGATTAATTAACTTGATGATCACTGAGTTTGACTGAAGTCCCACTGCACAATTGGCCTTCCACTAGTTCCTCAAGTAGTTGGAACTAGTTTAACTGAAAATAACTTGAGATAACTGACTTTGATTGCTACAAATTAACAATCATACATGCTTAACTGAACTATAACTCCTCCAACTCAAATTTACTATGTAAACAAGGTGACACAAGCCATGTCACACAAGTTAACTGCATCCAAGCTATCTGTTGATGTGGTAATTCAATTTTTCTCAATTTAATCAAGGAAAAATCAAATTGATAATTTCTTGCTACATTTATTAAGACTCCCTCTGTGCAAGAAAGGGATTATCAACCACCCCTATCATGCACCTAAGGAATTCGAACTTCCCTCTTCACAAAATTTTTGTCGAAATGTCAACATCTTACTCCTCTATCAGAATGGAGTGTAGCAACATCATCTTCCTCTAGACACAATCTCGTAAATGGTGATATTGGATATCAATATGCTTGGATTGATCATAAAATATAAGATTCTCAGAGTGATTGATGAAACTCTGATTATCACAATTGGATACATCATCTGACCAAATAGTCCAACAAGTATCTTTCTCATCCATATCGCCTCACATGTTTCTTGACTTGCAGCCATGTATTATGCTTCTGTCTAGCTGAGCACCACAGATCTTTGCTTCTTGTCGTACCAAGAAACAACTACAAACCCAACATTAAAAATTACACTTGATGTACTCTTTCGTTCTAGTGGACTTCGTGCCCAACCTGCATCTGTGAACCCACACAACTTCACTCCCTCTGCTCGTCTATACCATAGCCCAAACTGGGTAGTGCCTGTGAGGTACCGTAAAACATGCTTAGTTGCCTTCCAAAATAGTTTGTTTGACCTAACCATAGTGTGTATTAGCTCATTGATTGGACATCACATATTTGGTCATATGTTCACAAGATACATGAGTGGACCCACTAGCTGTCGATAAATGGTAGCATCCACTTCACCTGAAGTGGCATCCTCCTTCCTCTAGTTGTTCGTTAGAGGTGTTTCCATGGGTTTACAACTCTCCATGCAGAATCTTTGCAGTATCTCATTTTCATACTTGCCTTGAGAGACAAATAACTACCCATCACCCTGTCATACTTCCACCCAAAAAAAGAAGCGCATGAGACCCATGTCCTTCATTTAAAATTCCCTTGCAAGGTCCTCCTTGCAAGATATGATCAACGTCTCATCACTAGTTAAAATAAAATTATCAACATATAATACAATAATAAGAAATTTACCTTCTATCCACATGTGATGAGGTTTACATCTGGTTCACTTATGGTGAAGCCCAAACCAGTGAGATAACTATTGATCTTGGTGTACCAAGCACGAGGTGCTTGCTTTAGATCATATAGTGCTCACTTGAGTTTGCACACATGAGACTCTTGATCAAATGTCTCAAAACATTTTTGTTACTCTATGTACACCTCCTCCTTAATAACCCCATTCAGAAATGTTGTTTTTACACCCATCTGGTGGATATTCCACCCCATCTGTGTAGCAAGACGCAGAATTGATCTAATGGATGAGTACCTTACTACAAGAGAAAATGTCTCCTCATAGTCAATTCCCTCAACCTGAGAGTACCGCTTGGCCACAAATCTGGCCTTATACTTCTCTATTCTTCCATTTGTTTCCTGCTTAACCTTGAAGATCCATCTCAAACCCACTATTGATTTATATGTTGTTCTTGGGATCTTTTCCCAAACACGGTTCTTTGCAATATTCCTCCACCATTGCATCAACCCATATAGGTTTCTCTATTTCTTCCTCAAAATAGGATGGCTCAATCTGTATAAGCTCAGTCATAAGAGCCATGTTACCAGTTTACCTCTCAGGTGAAATCCTTTACTTACGCAAATTTGAAGGATATCCCACATTCTCCCTCGCGTCCTGCACAATTCTATTAACTTCCTTAGTTCTTTTTCTGCCTTCTCTGGAGGTTTTTTTTAAGTGAATGTCTCCACTCTCTGCCACAAAATTTGTGGTTTCTCTACAACTTCTTGAGGTTCCTCTTTTGAGCTAAAATCTCATCTTTTGGTGGCATCTAAATCTCCCTCTCAAGAGAGCACCACATAGATTTCTCCTCATCAAAATTTACATCCCTTCACAAAACTGTCATTCTTACAGGGAAAAGTGTCTATATAGAACTGCTCTATCCCACTAAGGTGTGACAGCTGCCTTAGAAACAAACAGAGAAAAGCTACTTTCGTTTTTCCTTTATGAATTATAGATAGAGAGGAACAGAAAGACCAACCTCTGTCTTGCGCTAATCTCCTGATTTGATTCCTCTCTTCCTTGATAGTCTTTCGCTACTTGTTCCCTTGCACACCCAGCTTCACAAAGTACCAGTAAGATCACAGTAGCATAGAACTATACAAAGACATGGATCTATAATCATAAAAAATCTAGGATCAGATGTAAATTGACCATACAAATGCAACAAACAACAATGACACAAGAGTATGGAGGAAAACTTGAATAGCTTTTATTGATAAACGAGAAAGAGCCAAGAGGAGTTACAACCAGTTGTTCTGACCCAACATCACCCTCTCAGCAAGGAAGCCCCTCTTCACCTCATACAAAGCTTAGATCACCCAACAATCTGATGTTTGTCTCAAGAAACCAACAGCAATTCCTTACAATACACAAAATTCCAGCCTCTGGATCTCTGGGATGAGGGATCCATATATAGATATCTGTAATGGAGATGAGTCAGCTTATGATTTGATTAGTGTCTTCCCTATGATAGTTCTTGCTTCCACTTGGAGATTGATGATCTCTTACTCATCCTTGGTCGAATTCATGGAGGCAAGTGTCACAGGAGAAGTTTCTGGAAGCTTCCATTGCCTCTCCACCTCGTGGAATGACACTGCCATTTGTCATTTCTCGCCCATCACACCCCATAGAAGGGATTTTTGAAATGCAATGCACCCACACAGTGTATTTAGGTGAGATGCAATTCACTTGGCCAGTGGAGCAGCTGAAATGATCCTGTTTTGACCAATTCTAAGCAGTTTTTCATGGAGAACTTCTGGGAGAAGCTGTAATTTGTTGACCTTGTTCCTTTAGGGGTTAGATCAACACTTTTAGGGACTAAGGAGCCCTTGGTTTATGGACATTTCATGCTTGGGGTTGTAGTGCCCAAAAATGTCTATAACAGTTTCCCCCTAAAGCCTGAGGTCATTAATCTTTTGATATCGGGTGAAATGCTTTATTATGAGGATCTGAAGTTATTTCAAGCTGGGAGGAGACCTGTAATAAGATACAATACAATACATTATCTTCATAATATTTTCATGATCTAGCTGAGGCGGGCATCCCCATGCTCAGCTTTATAAATTCATTTTCATGTACATAGGACAGACAATCGTCTGAGTGTAGATTGATGATTCTGATAGAGCCATCATCCCTTTGATTGGATGATTATCTGTGCAGCAATGATGTACATTTGATGTCTTTATTTCCCTGAATATATATCGCAGCCCGGATGGATGAAACTAGATCCGGGGTCTTCAATCTCGTTTGATCTTCACTCGAAGTACAAGTCGATCCATGTGAAAGATGTTCTGGAGTCGAACATGGAAAGACATCGCCTAATTACCAGCCAATGATGTAAGCTGTTAACAGGCGCGAGAGGAATCACTGATAATGATAATGACCCTCAAGATACTGCAGTACAATTCATGTGGTGTGAATAAAGGACTTGGCATCGAACACCACACAAAATCTTTCAGTCGAAGGCCATTGATGTAAACCTGTTGCTGGAAGTGAGAAACTTGCCATTGAGGCATGCAAGCTTCAAAGTATTGAATGGGGTGTTCCTAGATCAACTTCTTGGATAATGAGCTAATGTCGACAAGAAGCAATCCGTCACAGGAGGGCCTTAATGAATCCCACATCAATGACACAGAACAGAGCAAATGATTTTAATGGACGTGAAAACGATCTGGTGATATAAGGTTCAGGGTGGTGGTCATGAAAGAATGGAGTATAAATGTATGGTAGTGGGTGAGACATAGGTGAATTCTCTGAATGACTTCTCTTGAACATATCGGTGACACTGATGTGATGGATTGGTAGCATTAACCCTAAATGTGGATTGAATGATGGGACCATGGTGATGTGACCGGTGAATGAAACAACCCAACCCGACTCGGACGCGGAGTGGAAGTGTCATGTTCAAGAGCGACTTGCTACCAACAAAGTTTCTTCAAGTTTTCTTCCCAATTTTCCCCAGTCATTGCTGACTAGTACCTCTTTATTTTTGTCAAGCTTGAGGAGGATAACATATGCTTGTTCTATAATTTGCCCTTCGGGCAAACCCATCACTATGTTTTAACGAGCCTAGCGATAGTGAAACTCGTTCTCGTCTATAGACAAGTTTGTCGCTATTAAACTTTTAACGAGTTTAACGACAAAGATAACTCGGTCCTTTTCAATTTTAGACAGTCTGAAAAGGAACGTATAGGTAACTCCAAAATTCCTTTTTCGTCATCTAATCCCTTAAGTCCGAAAAAGTATAAAACAATACAGAAGGGATGAATTTTCGATACTTTTAACGAGCCGAACAAAACAAGTGCTTGATCTTTTTGTGTAATAATCTCTCAGGTCCAAAAAGATTAAAATTTAGAGGAGAGATAGCACTTCCGGTCCCTTTAACGAGCTAGAGAGGCCAATGGCTTGGCAATCTTTTCATATTTTACGAGTCAGTTGAAAAGAGCTTAAAGGAGACTCGTCTTTTGAGGAACGAGTGATAAAATGGGTAGCAACTTATTCCAGGTAAGGTTTGGAATTCTCCAATCATGGCAGTCTTACAAGGATGGCTAGTGAGATCACTCTTCGCAGCTGTTCCTCAAAATGGGTAAACAATCAAATGGAGGTGAATGATCAGCCAATGCAAAAGTGGAGGTGATGGTGCAAACACGACCAAGGCTTTAATGGCTGAAGTACTACATTCACGATGGTTATTTACCAGGGAATAGTTCATTTTTTAATGAGCTTAAACGCAGGGGGAAACATTTGCTCATGGCTTATGTTTATTTTTTAACGAGCTTGAACTATGTGCTAAAACTGCTCGATGAAATGGTCTCTTTTTTATTTTACCATAACTAGCTTTGTTCTTTCAAAGATTGTACTGTATTTTCAATTGCTTCATCAAACTAGTCAGAAATGAACAATATATGCTTGAAAAACGAGTTAGAACACTAATATTTTACTTTGAACTACGTAAAAAGTAATTGAAAAGTGTTTTTACCTCTCATTTTACCATTTCATTTGAACTTTGGTTTGTTGGAGCTTTGGAGGTGCTTTCCCCCTTTGATTTTCATCAGCTGATTTCGGGAGATTCTGTGGACGATTCTCGGCGCCGTCTGGACCAGGTAGGAGCTAAACCTGAGCTCTTTCATTTCATGCTTTCCATTTTACATTCTGAGCTTGATTCCTGGTTTTTCTGAGCCTCTGGGGTTTGAAAAACTCGTTCTGCCTTCAGTGCACCCTCTGTGTATCGAAAGGTGCGTTGGATGTTGGCCTGTCCAATGGCCATCTGACATGCAATGCACCCAGAGCACTACTGTAGGTGCGATGGGCGCAGAGAAGGAATTTTATGCACAGTTTTTTATGGAAATTTTGCCGGTTTCTTACCAAAATCAGGATCTAACTCTCCTCTTGTTTGTTTTTCAGAGATCTTTGGAGTAAGATGACTATTACATGGCGAGAACGTGAGCATGAAGAAGAGGACATGCTTTCCCTTCATGATCCGGTTACAGTAAACACACTGCGGAACTGTGGCTTGCTGAAGTTTTTCCACATTTTTAGCATGAGACAACAGATCAACTTACTGCAGTATTTGCTCGATGCTTGGGATCCTACCAACCAGGTGTTCTAGATCAGGGGAAAATCTATCCCCTTGACTGTAGTAGACATCTATTTCTTGACTGGCTTGTCGAGGCGGGGTGCCCCCATCTCTTTATCAGGTTCGGCCCGAGGAGGTGAATCTGTGAGAGATTATCTTCACCGGTATTGCAGAGAAGGATCTCAGCCGAGTAAAGATGGCAAGATCATCATCAGTGATGTCACTGACAGGTCCCTCAGGACTATTCTGTGTACTTTTGGTAGAATGGCTGGTGGTGTGGCTCTTCATGTAGCCAATCGATCTTATATGCAGTATGCCTTGGAATGCCTCCAACCCAAGGTGTTCAACTGGTGCGACACAGTACTTCTTGTGATGAAAGAACAGTAGTCCAAGGTAAAGAGCGGGAGGTTGAAGAACTTTGGGTATGGTTCTATTTTGACCGCCTTTGCCTTGGAAAAGATACCATTGATGTATTCGCAATATATTGCACTCGATTTACCTTTACCTACTGAACCACGTATGCAGAGATGGGTTGACCATATGTCTAGGCACGCTGGTCAGTCTCAGATTTCTTTTTCTGATACCTTCTTCAGGTGGTTAGATTGTCAGGAGATGGTTTATTCCGAGTATCCATATGCTGGCATGGACTTCCGGGGTGATCCAGATTTAGTACTGCCGGATGGCGAACAGTGGGGCGCCATTGGTAAATTATCTGACCATATTCCTGTTTATCGTTTTTCATTTATAATGTCCTTGTGCTTTATTCTATCAAGACTTTAATCAAACTCATGTGTTCATGCAGATGTTGGTCCTATTTGGCCAGTAACACGCCTGAGAGTGCCAGCTGCCGCCCCAGCAGGAGAGGCTGTTGGAAGGGCTATCCTTCGCGACCTCAATGTGGCCGAGACTCTCACAGCATTACAGGAGCAGGTTGATGGCCTTACTCTTGGTATTCCAGATGTGAGGACTGACGAGCTACCTTTGAGGTTGCAGCGGCATACTACTAGTGTGCCAAGACGATGGACTCGTCTCTTACGCATGATCGCACAGGCTGTGACTTGCTATCACAAGCATCATTAGACTAGGGTGCCCCCTAGAATTTTGAGTTTTTTGGTCATTTGACCAATTTTGTCTTGGTTACAGAACATTATGTGTAAACCATAAACAGTTATATATATTTTTGATTTTCGGAGTTTTATTTTGGTTAAGTTACATGATCCAAATGCAAACATTGATGGTATGATTCTTTTTATAAATGTTGCAAATGTCTATCTAACACATAATTTGCCAATGAGGCAGTTAATGTGTTTAAGTTTTTGGAAATATGTTGATATTGAATAAAATCAAATTGTCTTTCCAAAATCTTAACCATTAGGAACATACGATAAATAGCTAGATTTCGGACAGAATAGATACCAGTGAGTTGTAGTATGATGAGTTATGAGTCTAGCCTGACAATCAATCGGCGTATACCATGTGTGGTGGCATCAGAGAGAGGTTCTATCAACACGCTATATTCAGCGATGTTATTTGTTGATCGACCAATACATACCCCTCTGAAACTTACTAACTCGCCGCTTGGATAAAAAATGGCCCAGGCCGCGGAAGATAGGTTCCGCGAACTATGACTCACTCTGTCGGCATATCCAACACATGACTCCAATAGGTTTGACATCTGCAACAAATGTAAAAAGTGGATTACTTGACCAAAATAAACACTTTCGCGAAATAAAAAACATAACAAAAGCATACAGGTTACCATTACGCATATTAACGCTTGAGGTACAACCTGTTACGAGGTTCCGCCAGTGGAATTCCGTCATAATCCATTAACTCGTAGGCTCCTTTTTCTAACACCCGCTTAAAAATATAGGGGCCCATCCATAAAGACTTAAATTTACCTGCTCCCAATTTATCGGATTCTTGGTCATAAAGCAAGACCAAGTCACCTTCTGAGAAGACACAGGGTTTGACATTTTTGTCGAATTGCACTTTGACTCGTTTCTTATGGGCTTCGTTAGCCAAAGCGGCATCACGACGGGTTTCATCCAATTGGATTAGTTCCAAGAAACGAGCTTCTTCTTCTGAAGTTCCGGGGAGGAGATCAATTGCGAGTTTGAGGGACGAGATTTCGCACTGGATTGGTAAGACTGCTTCCAGGCCATATACCAGTTGGAAAGGTGTAAACCCGGTTGCATTCCTTACTGATGTTCGGTAAGCCCACAAAGCTGAGTACAGGATTAGGTGCCATCTTCTTTTGTGAACTCCAATCATCCTTTGCAGCATGCGTTTCAGGACCTTGTTGATTGCTTCAACTTGTCCGTTGGCTTGCGGATAATATGGAGTAGAGCTGTCGTGAGACAATCCTAGTTTGGCAGCTAATTCGACCATCATGTGATTGTGAAAATGCGATCCATGATCTGTGACTATAGCTTGTGGTACGCCGAATCTGGTGACTACATGATTGAAAAATAAGAGGGCAGTTGTTTCACCAGTATTATCTAATGTAGGCATCGCCTCAGCCCATTTGGTAAAATAGTCAACTGCGACTATGATATACACATGCCCCCCAGTCGAGGTGGGGTTACATGTCATGAAATCGATGCCCCATTTAGCGAATGGCCCAACAACAACTATTGGTTGCAGAGGTGCGGGTGGTCTTCTGGTTTTGCTATCGAAAATTTGACAAGCATGGCAACTTCTGACTGTGGTTATGAAATCTTTGAACATTGTTGGCCAGAAGTATCCTGCTCGTAAGATTTTTTGCGTTGTAGCATAACCAGATTGATGCCCCCCACACGCGCCCGAATGGCAATCATTCAGGACTTTTTCGGCCTCCTCATGGGTGAGGCACCTTCTCAGAACTATATCGATACCGCGACGGTAAAGTGTATCACCGACGATCATGTAGTCTTTTGCTTGGTATCGAATACATTTTTGTTCGGAGCGAGAGGTATTTGGCCTATATTTTTGGGTTTGGAGATAAATGATTATATCCCCATACCACTGATTTCTTGAAGATATCAGAAACAAATTTTCGTCCACGATCGTTTCTTCGGACGTTTCATCGTTGGACGACGATGGGAGATCACATAATAATTCTGTGAAAACCAGAGCTAATTCGACCATCATGTGATTGTGAAAATGCGATCCATGATCTGTGACTATAGCTTGTGGTACGCCGAATCTGGTGACTACATGATTGAAAAAGAAGAAGGCAGTTGTTTCACCAGTATTATCTAATGTAGGCATCGCCTCATCCCATTTGGTAAAATAGTCAACTGCGACTATGATATACACATGCCCCCCGGTCGAGGTGGGGTTACATGTCATGAAATCGATGCCCCATTTGGCGAATGGCCAAACAACAACTATTGGTTGCAGAGGTGCGGGTGTTCTTCTGGTTTTGCTATCGAAAATTTGACAAGCATGGCAACATCTAACTATGGTTATGAAATCTTTGAACATTGTTGGCTAGAAGTATCATACTCGTAAGATTTTTTGTGCTGTAGCATAACCAGATTGATGCCCCCCACACGCGCCCGAATGGAAATCATTCAGGACTTTTTTGGCCTCCTCATGGGTGAGGCACCTTCTCAGAACTGTATCGATACCGCGACGGTAAAGTGTATCACCGATGATCATGTAGTCTTTTGCTTGGTATCGAATACATTTTTGTTAGGAGCGAGAGGTATTTGGCCTATATTTTTGGGTTTGGAGATAAATGATTATATCCCCATACCACTGATTGCTTGAAGATATCAGAAACAAATTTTCATCCACGATCGTTTCTTCGGACGTTTCATCGTTGGACGACGATGGGAGATCACATAATAATTCTGTGAAAACCAGAGCTTTCTTTGATTTGGATTTTACAGATTCCAGATAAAACTCTTGTAGAATTGCTATCCATTTTGAATATTTTCCCCCCAACAACTGTCCTGACAATATATAAGTCATGGGGTTGCAATCTGACAGAATGGTAGTTTTTCGAAAGAGGACATAGTGTCGAAATCTCTGTATCGCTTGAACCGCTGCGAGTGCCATCTTTTCAACATAAGAATATTTTCTTTCTGTATCATTTAAGTTCTTACTTAAATTATATATAGGATGTTCAATTCCGTTGTCTCTTTGAACTAAAACCATTGCGATGGTTGTATCTGCTGCAGCCAGATACAAGTTAAAGTCCTTTTGATAATCAGGAGCATACATTAATGATGCTTTCATTAGGGATTCTTTTACAGCATCAAAGGAAGCTTGCGCAACCTGATCCCAGACAAAGGGTACTCCCTTTTTCAAAAGACGCGTATAACCTTTAGCAAGTTCAGCGTAATTTGGAATGAACCTCCTCAGAAAGTTTGCTTTCCCTTCCCTTGGAGTTTCTCAATCTGAAGAAAATTTGAAGGTGGAGGCAGATTTATGATTGCCTGGACCTTACATGGGTCTAGACGAATCCCATCCTTTGAGACTACAAAGCCAACCAAACGACCAGAACTGACGCAAAATACACTTTTGTGTGGATTGAGTCGTATCTTGTAGTGTCGGCAACATAGAAATATCGCTCTTAAATGCTGTGGGTGATCAGTCTGCTTTCGCGAATGAGCCGGAAGGTCATCGAGGTATGGTTGAACGATGTTTTTGATGTCATGGAAGGAATAATTCATTGCCCTCTGAAACGTCGCCCCTGCGTTCTTTAAACCAAAAGTAATTTTCGATATGCGAATGTGCCCCATGGACAAATAAATGTAGTCTTTGACTGGTCCTGTGGGCAGATATTTATTTGATTACACCCGGAGAATCCATCCATGAATGAAAAGATTTCGCATCTGGCGCATTCATCAATTATCTGGTCGATGAAGGGTGTATGGTAGTTGTCTTTTGGACAATCTTGATTTACATCCCTATAATCGACACACACTCTAATTGTTCCTTGTTTTTTCATAACAGGGACAATATTCGATACCCAATCGGTTAGAGGAACCATGTAAATGAAACCAGCATGGAGAAGTTTCTCAACTTCTGCCTTAATTGCAGTGGCTTTCTTGGGGTGCACCTGTCGTAGTCGTTGTCGTACTGGTTTGACATCTGGATACATCTTAATTTCGTGTTCAACGATACTCGAGTCAATGCCTAGCATTTCACTATATGACCAAGCAAAGACATCTCTGAATTCACGAAAAAGAGCGTCATATATTTCTAGTTCTGAAGGAGAACAACATTTGCCAACATAAATATTCTCTACAACATCTGTTTTGGTCGAGATATTTATGGCGATAGTCTCTTCAATGTTGGACAAGTTTCGCTCGGAATCCACCGTGTTTACAGTATTTGATAGAAAATCAAAAACTGAAGGATGATAAAGGTCATCAGGAGTATCTTCTCCACAATCTGGGAGAAGGGAACGATGGTGGGAATCATTCCATGGTACCCCTTCAATTACCATTGATTGGACAATTCCTTCGTCGGTGACATGCACTCGCGACCAAGGATCTGAAGGGGTACCATATTCTTTAGACCTATCTATCCAAATGCTTGATGAGCGTTGATTTGGGTTTGCCATCCAGGCTAGGAACATTGATTGCTACAATATTTCCGTTGGGCTTGGGGGCAAAACCATTGCATGATCCATGATATCGTTTTCCGATATCTTTTTGGAAGATATCATATTGCAGGTTCCTACCGACGCTACTTCCGCCAGATTGATTGGAGGTGGAAGGGAAAAAGTTCCCATTAATATAGGATCTTTTATTAGTCCTACTCCGATATTTTGAAGCGAATGGGGGCCCCCATGGATCATAGGGATGCTTCCTGTAACTTGAGAACCATTGGGGAGGAAGTTTTGTTGATCGACGATTGTAATCCCTCCTTGAAAGGGAAATGCAATCTTCCTAAAATAGGTCGACACAACAGCAGCCATGGCATATATCCATGGTCTTCCTAGTAGGATGTTGTAATCGAGATTTCCATCGATTACTTCAACATCTATTTCTACTGTTTTCCCTCCTAGTTCAACCTTCAAGTTACTTAGAATACCCTATGGGGTATATGTTCTTCTGTCGAATGATTTTAATGTCGTCGAAGATCGCGACAAGGTTGGAGATCCTAAAGTTTTCCAGCAACTCATCGACATAATGCATCTAGATGCCCCCTCATCAATAATTGTTCGATGAACAGTTTTGTTGAGGGCTTTCACTTGAACAAGGAAAGCTAGTTGAGCTAGTAATTGAGGATCGTATCCTTTGTGATCGAAGGATACAAGATTGGAATCCTTTGGGTCTATCCCACCAATGGCTGATAATAAAGCCTGCTTTTGGGATGGGCAATTTTGTAGTACTTCAAGAGTCGACATAGCAGATGGCGATTGGGCCAAATCTTCCACTATATTATAATGTTGTTCCGCTCTAGTGCGGGGATTAAACGTCGATTTGTGTACTACTCCCTTTGGCGGTTTTATTGTCAATTCAGGAATGATGGGCGACGCAACTTCTGTCGAAGTTGTTGTCAAACTACTAGGTTGATCTTTATCCTTGTTGTTCGACAGCTGTGGATTCCCATAATCTTTGTTCCTCGTCGATATCAAAGCATCATTTTGCTGTTTTGAAACCGACAACATTAGCACTTGAGACGGGGAAGCATTTCCACTTTCAACCAGATTTGTTCCTGGATTTGGAAATGGATCAGTTAACACTGCGGAGGTTTTTGAATTCTTGAAGAATTTTTTAAGCTCAGCTCTGTGTGGACAATTTGCGGTCTAATGATCCTCATCGCATATAAAGCATGGATTTTTTGGTTTTCTATCTCCAGGAGGGTTTACAGAAGATTTTTCAGGTGATGATTCTTCCTGTTTCTTCTTCTTCCCTTTGCCTTTCTTCTTGCCCCCTGGTTGTTTGGTTTCTTTGCCTTTATCCATCGATACGGCATTTACTTCCGAGGCAAGAAGTTCATCTTTTGCATTTTGACTTGAAATCTTACGGGCCTTTTTGGATGTAGCCTTTGTCGATTTTGTTTCTGTTGTGCCAATCACGCCATCGCCAGCATGAGAGTCATTGTTTGATTTAGGAGGAGGAGGAATTGAGAATTCCGGTCTAGGGACGTCAGGTATTTTATCGTAGAGCATGCCGGACTGAGTGTAAATCAAGTCCAAATATTGCGCACGAGCGATAACTTGCTCTTCTGTTATGACTCCCCCTTTCGCCACATCTTCCGTGATGGAAGGTAGTAATGACTTGATAAACCATTCAGCTAAGAGCTGATCGGGAACATACATTTTTACCATTCTACGACGACGTCGCCACTCATGTATATGATCAGATATGTGAGTGGCCGTCGTCTATTTGAAGTTGGTAAGGAGTTCCGTTCCCATTTCGTACCTTATTGGTAATTGAAAATGGGTTAAAAAGGTTGTGGCTAAGGTACTGAAGTTGTAAAATGAAGCTCTAGGCAATTCGATGTACCATTTTGCCGCTGGACCAGTTAACGTCCTCTGAAAAAGGAAAAGCCTTATCGAATCATCATTTAGGGTGTTTGATGAACACCACAGATGAAAGGTCATCACATGATTCGACGAATCTTCACCCGGATTTCCATTAAATTTAGGAATATCTGATGGAATTTTATGCGGAATTGCTGGCCACTAAGGGGCGTAAGCAATTGGATCGTTTGTTAACCGATTTAAATCAGGTAACTCTAAAGTTGCCACAAAGGGTAACTGTTGATTCAGGTTAGGTGAAGCATACCCAGGATAAGATGGGATTGCCTAAGCAGTTGGTCTTTGCATACCGGCATAATGCATTTGATGTTGGTAACTTTGGTAAGGTTGCTGGGCATGACCATTGTAAAATGGTTGATTTTGACCGTTTTGAATATACGACTGTCCACTATTTGCAAAGATTTGTTGCTCAAAACCTTGGTATACTTGTTGGAATTGTGGTTGTTGGTATTGTACTAGCCATGGTTGTGAAGCCATGTGCTGTTGCCCGATACTAACAGTTTGACCAAGATGAGGGGTAATTGTGCCCGTCTAAACCTGTGTCATTCCACCAGTCGGCGATTGTGGTTGAATCGCAGGGTCAAGGGGCTACTGCATTACAACCTGAGAAACCTGAGGTTGGCATACAACAGGCAGTGCTTGAACTTGCGACACCGTCACAATAGCTGGTGTAGTTGGTATATTTGACATAGGTAAGCATTGTTGCATCGAGTATACAACTCTTGGTTGTTGAGGTAGTATTGGTACCCAACTGCTAGAGGTAATTCCAACATAACCTGAATTTTGTTGTGAACTCCCGTATGGTTGTCCTCCCGGAGGGGATAATGAAAGGGCATACTACCCCCCATACGGTGGTAATCCATAAACTCAAGGGACTTGTTTGCCCTTGAGGGCCGGACTGCCCAAATTGACCTCTAAATGGATCAATTTGTTGAGACTCAACATAAGAGTTTCCGGATATTATTCCGGATGAACAAACAGGAACAGACCATACTGTCGAAATGGCCCCTGAGTGGGCTCCTTCTAGCGGTTGAGAAATAGTTGGGATAGATGGTACACCGGCGAACATTGTTGGAGTGATAGCAGGGAGTTCTGTCGTCGCTGTGTCAGACAACACAGTCCTAGATGTTGACGGTTGTTCAGACATTTCTAGTCTATCCAAAAGATTACCTAGCGATTCTACAGGAGCTTTCGCTGGTGGTAGACTAACTTCTGATGAAGAAGGATATAGAGTGATCCCGACTCCAAATTGCGATGGAGTACTAGTTGGAGGATCTTCCACAATCTCTTCTATTGCAATCAGACCAGGTGGAAGGGGTAGACCGTCAGGTCCGTAGAATATTTCTGGTGCCGAAGAAGTTATGGAATCGGCAGCGACAGATGTTTGAGGAGTAAGTCTCTCCGAACCGGTTGTAAATGGAACTGGTTCAGTAACACAAATGCTTACCCTCAAACTAGGATCAGTATTACTGTCCTTCTGTGGCTGCTGAACTTCTTTTGTAGAGGTAGGGATTCCAAAAATGTTTGGAGTAACCGAAGTCTCTGATGTTGTTGGAACACTTGTTCTAACTTTAACAGGAGATTTGGAACCAGTTAAACGAGTTCGCTTTGTCCGTACTAGCTTCGATTCTGGAGACAAAGATGGTTGACTCGTAAGCCTCCGTGAACGACGGGGTTTCAATTGACATTCTTCCACGATTGTGGATTACTCGATCAACTAAAAATAAAGGGGAAGTATGTTTCCGAATTAAATGAGTTTTAGACACTTTGACAAAACTTGTTTTTTCAATTTTTAAGAGTCGAGAAAAAACAAAAGATGACTCTAGTCTCCTTCGATTTTTAATGAGCCTGAAGTGACAAGTGCTCAGATGGACCTTTTCTGTTAAGGAGTCTGAAAAGGAACGAAAGGGACTGCTCTGGAAATCTAGGTAGAGGGATTACGAAACCAATCGCAAAACTGCAGAATGCTTTTTACAGTACGGCAATCAATCTTCCCGAATGCTATGTTCAGTGCATTGCGATCGATAGGGCGGCAGACACGGCTTCCTATGGATAAAGGATTAAGCCTATTGGGGTCTCCCAAAATATACTCGATGGTACGTGGGAGCACAAGTCCGTACTGGCACTTATTGCCTCAAAGTGGAGGAATCACCCAACCATCAGTGAGAACAACAGTTACCAGGCTTTACGACGTCGGAATACATCTCTAGCCTAGACTTTTAAATGTTGTGCATTAAGTTCCAAAGCGTTGTTAGATTCATTGAATTTATTTTATAGTTGATCTTGTTTATGAAGTTTGCCTTTTAGGTTCACCGCGAGATGTAGATGTAATTCCTAAAATGCAATCTAAGATGATAAACAAACTTTTTATCTTCTTTGTGCAATGAAAATCCTAGCTACTAAGGAAAGAAAGACAGAATCTTTTCAAAAAGAGAAAAGAGCACACTCTAAATGCACTTTCCTAAATCAAACCAATCAGACTGTCTATATGCAAATGCACGTGCATGTATTTGTTTTCGACTTTCTTAGTATATGAATGCTAAAAAGAAAGTTGATGCACAAATCTGAATTTCTTTTCAAGCGACAAATATCAACAAGTTTCCTTTCGAAATCAAAAATGGAGACGATCACAACACCTTACGATTTTGAAATGAATACTTGTTCTTGACACTATAAAATTTCAAATTCAGACCAAAAACAATAGTAACAGGATAATCGACCATCAACAGCAATCAAACTCTTTCCTATGATCAAAATCGACACTTGCGACAGTTTCAAATCAAAGGATGACAGTACGATTATGCTACTTTTGCAAAGGAGAACTGAAAATGACTCAACAAACACACAAAAACATTTACAGTTCTTTTGTACAAAGGAGGCGGAATAATAGCAAGGAAAAGGGGTTTCAAATAGACATATACTGATCACAGGCAGCAAAATTCAGGAATAGAACTGGAAAGAATGAATCACAGAAACCAAAACTGCACAAAGCCTAGTCTGATCAGTGCACATGTAACACAGAGAATTTGAAATGCAGCGCACCTTCTCCACTCGGGAAGTGCGCTGAAGTTCAGATTCTCTGAACAGTACCTGCGCTGGGCTAGAAACGAGACTCTGTTTGGGTTCCGGGTCACAGTTTGCAGTTCAGTTCTTGGGTTTTGGCTGAGCAAAAAGTAATTAGTAATGCAACAATCAAGGGTAGATCTAAGGAGGATCTAAGAGCTATCACAAGGGAAATCAAAGAGTTTGTGAATCAGTTGTTTAAATCATAAACAGATCCAGTAGATGGATTGAAGTAGCATTTATCTACTTTGCATTTGCTATGGCAAATGCAGTTCGAATGCTACCTGTAAGTTTATGAAATAGACAACAAAGAATGATAAACAAACAAACTACTTCTTCCCCAGTGGAGTCGCCATTTTGTTACAGGGAAAAGTGTCTATATAGAATTTCTCTATCCCACTAAGGTGTGACAGTTGCCTTAGAAACAAACAGAGAAAAGCTACTTTCGTTTTTCCTTTATGAATTATAGATAGAGAGGAACAGAAAGACCAACCTCTGTCTTGCGCTAATCTCCTGATTTGATTCCTCTCTTCCTTGATAATCTTTCGCTACTTGTTCCCTTGCACACCCAACTTCACAAAGTACCTGTAAGATCACAGTAGCATAGCACTATACAAAGACATGGATCTATAATCATAAACAATCTAGGATCAGATGTAAATTGACCATAAAAATGCAACAAACAACAATGACACAAGAGTATGGAGGAAAACTTGAATAGCTTTTATTGATAAACAAGAAAGAGCCAAGAGGAGTTACAACCAGTTGTTCTGACCCAGCATCAACCTCTCAGCAAGGAAGCCCCTCTTCACCTCATACAAAGCTTAGATCACCCAACAATCTAATGTTTGTCTCAAGAAAGCAACAACAATTCCTTACAATACGCAAAATTCTAGCCTCTGGATCTCTGGGATGAGGGATCCATATATAGATATCTGTAATGGAGATGAGTCAGCTTATGATTTGATCAGTGTCTTCCCTCTGATAGTTCTTGCTTCCATTTGGAGATTGATGATATCTTACTCATCCTTGGTTGAATTTAGGGAGGCAAGTGTCACAGGAGAAGTTTCTGGAAGCTTCCATTGCCTCTCCACCTCGCAGAATGACTCTGCCATTTGTCATTTCTCACCCATCGCACCCCATAGAAGGGATTTTTGAAATGAAATGCACACACACAGTGTATTTAGGTGAGATGCAACGCACTTGGCCAGTGGAGCAGCTGAAATGATCATGTTTTGACCAATTCTGAGCAGTTTTTCATGGAGAACTTCTGGGAGAAGCTGTAATCAATTGACCTTGTTCCTTTAGGGGTTAGAACAACACTTTTAGGGACTTAGGAGCCCTTGGTTTATGGACATTTCATGCTTGTGGTTTTAGTGCCCAAAAATGTCTATAACAGTCATTATGATTGATGGCAAGTACACATGTTAGTTGTGGGGAGTTTTTGTGTAACCGACAAATACCCCGAATTTTTCTGTTGACTAAAGCTTCTTCCTTGATTCTTTGGAGACATGGCAGTAAACAGAGGCTCCCAAAATCTTGAAGTGTGACACATCTAGCTTTCTTCCCAAGAAAGCCTTCTCCGGTGTAATATCATGCCAAGAATCTGATGAGAACTTTAGTTCTGCAAATAAACTGTTGTATTGCATGCCTCAACCCACAAATTCAGAGGTAGGCCTTGTTCATGCAACATCACCCTTGTTGCTCCCAAAATGCTATGGATATTTCTCTCAACCACCCCAGTCTGATGTGGGTTGTGGGGTGTTGTCAACTCTAGTCGAATGCCTTCTTTCACACATAAATTTTTATATTCATTCAACGCATACTCACCTCCATTATTGCTCCAGAGAGCCTTCACCTTCTTGTTGGTTTCTTTCTCAAACAGTGCCTTGAATTCTATGAACTTGGAGAATGTCCCATCTTTCTTCCACATGAAGAGATCCAACACTTATGTGAGAAGTCATTAATAAAAAGGACAAAATATTTATGTCGGGAAGTGGAGGCTATAAAGAAAGGTCCACAGACATCAAAGTGGATCCTTTCTTGGATTGCATGCGCTTTGTTGTCATGATCATGAAATTCAGATTTTATGTACTTCCCCAAGGTACATCCTGCTGCTCAAGTGCTCCTTTAGGGAGGCTTGTGGATATTTTTTGTATACTATTCGAGGTGCCATGATGCAAATGGCCAAGGCTTATGTGCTAAATTTCACCTACATCATGGCCCTACACTTTCTCTTCCTTAGCTTTTAATGCAACACAATCTTCCACATCTAACTTATATAGATTCTTCACACAAACCTCGATATTCTTCACCTGTGTCATGACTATGTGTCTCAAGAATGTTTTTCCTTTGTTGAAGATCACGTCATAACCATGGTCTTCCAAAACTGCAACAAAGCAAAGATTTTTCTTTAGGCCTACAACAAACATGACATCCTTGAGCTTGAGAGGTGAGCTTGACTCCCTCTGAAAGTTGACTGTACCAATACTGGTCATGTTGTGCCTTCCATCATCCCCTAGCTTGATGTACATATGGAGATATTTCTCCTCCAAGTCACTGAAATGTCTCTACACCCTGTCATGTGGAACAATGCACCTGAGTCCTAGTACCACACGCTCCCCATCACTATGTTGGACATGCATGTGATAAGGGTAAAGTCAAGGTCGAACTATGAATCCAAGGCTTCATCCACTATTCCTCCTAAGGTCTTCTCACTTGCCTCTTTCTATGGGCACTTCGTGGCATAGTGCTCGTATTCATGACAATGGAAGGATTTAATTTTTGACAAATCTTTCTTCTTTCTCCCTTGGTTGGATTCTGGTTTGGTTTGAGATTTCTTCCCCTTTTCCCTTCTTTCCCCTTCCAACCAATGCAAATTTTTCTTCATCCTTGCCCTTGGATGAGGTCCCATCTCTAGTATTCTACCTTATTTCCTTTTGTACCAAATCATACCATAAGTGTTCTCAATTCGGTAGTTTCTCCCTCCCGTTCACTTAATCTTGATAGGTATGCCAACTCTTGGGAACCCACAGAAGGGATATTCTTACCAAGTCATCCTTTGAAAGAGTAACACCAAATTCTGCAAGCTGATCATGAATTTGTGTGAACCTCCTCAGATATTGTAGGGTAAAGTCATTCTTCTACGTCTTGATATTTCAAAGTTTATCCTTAAGCACCAACGTTTTTTGGTCACTACTATTTTAGAACAGATTTGTGAGTGCCTACCACATTCCATAACGATTTTCTTTCCCATGGAGTTTGCTAACAATGTGGTCTCGTACTCCCTCCAATATGATTATCCACACCTTGGATACAACTTTCTTCGACTTAGCAAGGTTTTGGGCATCGGATTCTGCTGGTTCTGTAACATCTCTCTTGATGTATTCTAGCAATTTATTGCCATCGAATACCTCCTCCATGTGATCCTTGCAGTCAATGAAATTAGAGTTGCCTTCCAAGGAATACTCTAGCCTCAGCCCATTGAAGGTCATATTTTCAGTTCCTAAGAGTTCTTGCTACACTGAACTGCAAATTTGAACCTCCTGAGAAACAAGTTCGAAATTCATGCTATAATGTGAATCCTGCTATGATATGATGTAGAAATTATGGTGTAGATTTGCAACTCATCATGAATTTTTTTCAAAATCATAAGACACAGACCTACTCTACTACTCTACGAAAGTTAATTCACAATTTAGAACAAAAAATTCAGACATGCAATAAGAAATAAAATACATGCACACAATATTTTCGTGGGGAAAGCAATCTTCTAATAACTCCAATTCCTTCTTGCATCAGTCTTATGAATATAGATGTATTACAATTGATTTACTCAACTGTGCACAACCCGTAAGTGAATAACCTATCCCTCTGCTCACTAAGAAGCTCAAACCCAAACTTTGTCATTTTCTACTTCTGCTTGAGCCCCTATTTCCTTGTGCAATTCCTTGAAAAATTAGGCCCCTATTATTTAGGTTTTTTCCAAAATGGATTGCACAATTCCTAAGGTTGATCATGTGACTGCATGCAACACCTGTATGCTCAAGACTAGTCTACAACTAATATTACACTGCCTTGGAATCTCCACCATAGCTGGGGAACTCAAATTGTTTGCATGCACTAGAAATTTTGGGATGATTGATCACTTAACTAGATGATCATTGCATTTGACTGAAGTCTCACTGCACAACTAGCCTTCCACTAGTTCTTCCAACTGTTAGACCTAGTTTAACTGAAAATAACTTGAGATAACTAACTTTGACTGCTACAAATTAGAAATCACACATGCTTAACTGAACTCTAACTCCTCCAACTCGAATTGATTGAGTAAAATGGGTGACACAAACCATGTCATACAAGCTAATTGCATCCAAGTTTTCTGCTGATGTGGAAACTCAAATTTTCTCAATTTAATCAAGGCAAAATCAAATTGAGAATTTCTTGCCATATTTTTCAACAATCCTTCAAGTGAATATAATCCATGTTGCCAATCTAGCTCAACAATTTGCTAATAACAACAACCAATGTATATAAGTAGCGTTCAAAATAAATAAAACAGTAAAAAAACACATATTAAAACACAATCAATGGAGACCCTGAAAGGTACTCCAACTATGTTACCACCAATTAACGTTCTTCGAAAGTGCCTCCATTGCTCCTCTCACAACGCACACCTCTGTTTTCAGCCTCCATCACCCTAAATCCCATTAGTTGTTGTCAACCTCCATCACTCTACTTCCCGAAGAAACCATCAATAGCGTAAAGACGAACCCCTAATCCTTTACCTTTTTTATTAGCGCATCATATTGAAAATTTTAAGACAAGAGATTTACTTTGTCTTAAAAAATTGTCTTAAAATTCCCATCCATGTAGTAGTCTAGAATGCAATGACATACTTTAGGAAATTGGTTTACTAAATTATTGCCTAAGGTAAAAGAAGGTTTTAATATGTAGAAACCTATCCTACATGGTGCATTTTGATCAACCTAGTAATACATGACTAGGTGATCATTTTTTGGGTGATAACAGATTGTTGCCCAACATAAGAGTTTGAGGAGCACATCGTATGATGGAAATATGTTGTAGCTTCACTTTCGCAAAACATCGAAGGGAAGTCATAGGGAGAGAGAGAGATCACTCAAGTAATAGGAAGGAGTGAAGTTGGAGGGGGTGAAACCTACCTGTGAGATAAAAGTTTCCTTTATTGATGAGTACAAGATCTCAATAAGGTGGGGGAGATATACCCATACCTACGAGATAACCGAGTACAAATGATAATGGTGTGCCTAACAATCTAGGTCTGAGGTACATAGTACATGATACATGATATGTTGGCATCAATGGGGCAAAAAATGATACAATGAGATAATGATCCCCATATACATAATTTCCTCGAATACAGTGGCCAGGATTGATACAATTAAGTATGTTGATTTGAGGACATGAGACATAATTCCCCCACGTTGGTGTATTGAAGGGGGGGGAGATCACAACCAAAGAAGCCCTGATGAATAGGAGAGGTATTTAAATATCTCAATGGACCATTTTAAATAGAGTTTCATGTTGTGAGTTATGTAATCGGCAGAAACAAAGCCATTCAAATAAAATAACGTCTTCTGAGGCTAGATCATAATTTTCTGACATCTAGGTATGTGAGGGGCTACCTGAAGGGACATCCCCTCATGAGGTCTAGAACATCTCATGCACGCCTCAGAAAATCTAGGAAAATTTTCTAGATCACTAAACCACCAAGTGTATGTTTCTTAATCGTGCGATAATGAGTTGAATTTGAGCATGCGAGAAAAAACCAAGTAAAAGGGAAATAATGATTCACTTTGCTTGATTAGAGGCACCAAGAAAGGATGAAAGATGAAACCAAGGTACACCATCCTCTAGACTACTCTCCTAGAATAAATGTGTTGATTTCAACAAAAGCAAGCCCACCAGAGTTTAGGCAATTATGAATCCTCAACAAAGGCACAGGGATCATAGTATTATGGCTAATAACGACTAACACCGGGAATTATAATTGGAAGATATCGGGACTCATGGAGTTATGATTTACCTTGTGAGGGCATAACATGCAAGGTTGACCTCGTAGTGACTGACACAATTCCATAAGGGATGGTCAATTACTTAGACAAAGGATTTTCAAACACACATGAGGATAGATGGAGGTCAAATATAAGAAAAATGGGATGAATGCGACACATAGATGGATAATATATTGTAACATGACTCAATATGACTTTGAACAGACTCCATAGATGTAGGGGTGACTCATCTCTAATGCTTTGAAGAAAGGTGACTATATGATGCTTCCACATGGGAAAGGCCCGCAGTGCGCCATAATAGAATGAGTAAATAGTGATTACTCATGCCAAAAATTGACTCATAATTCCATAATTTCAAAGGAAAAGTGGTACGAGAGTACATGTGACTCATATTAAGAGATTTGATTTAATGCGCCAAAGTGAGACCTCATGGCAAAAATGTCTTTGTGGCGAAGTTCCAAATTACAAGAAACATGGAGACCCATTGTAGAGATCGGTGAGAGAATTCCAACAGTGCTGACGGTTTGTCAAACCAAGCTACCATTTACTCGTAATGGCAAAAAAAAACTAGAGTTTTTCCTATAAAAGGACTTCTTGCCCCCAATTTCAATTCATTTGTACATTGATTTGTTGGAGAATTTAGAGAAGAGTAAGAGTTACTAAATCTTGGTGAGCTCGTAGTAGAGTCGTTGGCTTTCGCATCTATGACTTAGTAGGTGGCATTACTTGTCTAGAAATGGCATTAATGCCTCTTGGAAGGATGGTTTCTCATGAAGAATTAAGGAAAGAAGGTTGTCCATTTAATTTATGAAAAATATACATTATGTATGGAAAAGATACAAGTGAAAAGATGTTTATTTTTAGAATAGACAATATCTACTATCTCTCTCTCATCCCAATCCCAAAATCAATAAGGAATATCATTTAAATTTAATGCCCTGAGCTACATTTTTAAGACATAGTTAGGATTCTTAAGAAAATTACCCAAAAGGTAACACAATTCTTGTTATTGTTAGACCTATGCATTACGGATTTCTCTAATATCCACTTTAACAAGAATCTTTCCATGTGTTGAATATTCTCAATAAAAATAAAAATACTTTGTAGTGTTGATGAGTAATTTCTATTAAGTTTCTGCTTTTATGGATCTTGGGGAATTCCTAAACATAAACTTCTTAGACTAAATAAGAAGCGATCGATTTGTAATATTCTTTTTTTGTGGATATGGTTAAAGTGGACAAAATCTACCCATGGTATTTACTGAGGTAGTTGCCCACGGCATTGACGCATGGTATTTTCCTTTGTTTTTCAAGTGAAAACAATAAAATAAAGTCTCTAGATATTCAATGAAGCATATAAAAGGGGATAGGAGCCTAACAATGTAATCATCGAGAGTTATGTATCTATTTTTCTTTTGTTGAGAGTTTGTCAAGGCAAGTTCTAGTTGATCCCAAGGACGAAAACCCCATGCGAGTAATTTCTCTGACCATCGAGGATCTAAGATTGTGCTTCAGCATCTTTAATTTCTCTGTTTATGGGAAGCCATACATGCCAAGGCACGAGCTTTAGTAGTGCTTCTGTGGGCATGTAATTTTGTTTATATTTACATAAATAAGATGCTACATTCTCAGATATTTATTGTGTTCGGTGTTTTTACTGCAAGAATTTTATTAGAACACCTACAACGTACCAGAACTGATTAAAATTTTGATGATTGGGAAATTACAGTGGTATCAGAGCTGTGCATCCTACCAGCCTGAGGGTTTTATTGGAAAATTCAAAATTATTTGTAGGGTTATTTGGAGGTTTCATGCAGGGAACTTTGGTGGAATTTATGCTCGCCCTAGCCAACATTTCGATGGTATTTCGTATCATCCTAGTTGGTCCTATTTTTTGGTTGATTGGAAGGAGAATTTTCTGCATTATTTTGAGAGTTATTATTTTATTGCAAACAAAAGAGAAAACATTACTTTTCCAAATTTTTAGATTGGACCTGGGTCTGCTTTACCATATTTATCCATTCAAGTTTATGGGGTCGAGATCGAACCCCTATCAGATTTGAGGGTCTCTTTTTAATTGTATTGCAAGGCTGTGAGATTTGTTGTAGCAAGTACTACCATATTGACTATAATTTGATTACAGGTCTAGAGAAATCCAACAGAAGAGTTCATCTCTTTCTAGTGGGTCAAACACCAAGCATTCAAAGGCTAAATTCTAAGCACAAGTATCATATCAAATTATATCCGTTTCATTTCAAGATCAATGGTATGAATATATTTTTGTAATCTATATTGGAAAGAGGTTGGATCATTTAAATCTAAGGAAGAGAACCTGCCTTTCAATGCCATTTTTAACTTGCTCATAGATCTAAAGTGTCTCCTTGAAATAATTGTGGATTGATTTCATTGGAGGTAAAAGAGGTCAAATTGCAAAGGTTGGAAGGTCGAGTTTCTAAACTTGATCCGAAGGAAGAATATAAATTGTTTAACCAAACTCATCCTAGGATTGAGGTTGAATCCATAGCCAAACTTGGAGATTGATCACTTGGAGGCCACATTTCTTTTCCAAAGACTGAGGGTTTCAAGGGTCGTTGCTCCATGCATTTTCCAGAATTCTTTCTTTTGTAGTGTTTTCTTCTCAAAGATGTACGAAAAGAGCCCACTTAAGGCTGTGGATGATAAATAGTATCAATAATATAAATGGCTGCTAAAAATTGTAGATCTGCAACAAATGGTAGAAACAAAACCTACGAAAGCCTTAATCTATGCCAAAATCATATTTAAACAACGAAAAGAAACAGTAATTACTCAAATAATCCAATGGAAACTATATGTACAAAGAATAGATTTTATTATAACACCTGTGAAGGGAACAAATAAATGTTACCTGTCCCTCTCTATGGGATGGGCTCTTGGCTATCCTCAAACGTCTTCATCTTCTTTAGAGTCTCTCTCCTCTATAATGTGAAAACCCAACAAATAAAATGTTTGAGCGTAATGGGAACTCAAATGGCAGAGAAATGGAGTGCATCAATGAAAATAATCAGAGTTACAGTAGTGAGTGCAACAATGAAAATAGTGAAAAGTGAATAATGAATGGAAAACCTTTCTATTTATAACAAAATATTGAGTTATCCTCGAATAATGAGCAATAATAAAATATTATTAACCCCATTCTTGGAATAACCACTTGGAATATTTTATTGTATTTGGTTACAAGGGAAAAAATATTTAAAATTTTATTTAAAAATAATAAATAAATAAATGATTTATTTATCATCTCAACAAATTGGTTAAGGAATAATACAAAAATAATGATTTATTTAATTATTCCAAGGGGATTTTTCAAATTTGATAAGGAATAATAATTAATTATTCCTAGAGAAAAATAAGATAATTAATAATTTATCTGTTGATTTTTCATAATTGGGTCAAACATGACAAGGAATAATAATTGAAAAATAGTTTAATTAATTATTCCTAGAAGGAAATCAAATAAATAGTGATTTATTTAATTATTCTGCATGAGTTTAATTATAAATTACTTAAGAAAGGTGGTTTATTAAGTAATTTTTCACAGTGAAAGAAATTTTACTATTGTAAAATTCACTTTACATGGTGTAGTTCAATCCATCTAGTAAATTAGGCTAGATGATCAATATTTTGGTGATAACAGATTCCCCCCAACATACGAGTGTTAGGAGGAAAACATATGACCGAACTGTGTTGCAAAGGCATAATCACTACACAACAAAGTGGAGAGAGAGAGAGAGAGAGAGAGAGAGAGAGAGAGAGAGAGAGAGAGCAATACAAATGAAGCAGGAGGATAGGGATAGAGGGGGCAAGACCAATGCAAGTCACCTTTTATGTTGTGGTATCGGACCTCAATGAGGCGAGGGAGGCATAAATATACCCGCCGAGATAACTTATTACAAAAATAATGGTGTACTGAGAAACATCAAACTGTGCAATGAAGTACATGCTGAATGGTACATGACATGTTGGCATAACTGAGTCAGAAAATAATACAATGTGTCCCATATATATAATGCACCTGGAAAAATATGAGCCAGGATTGAATATAATATGAACTGATTACACGAGATATAATGGCCCTTCCCTCAAAAAATGGGTTGGAGGGAGGGTAGAACAACCGAAGAAGCCCTGTTGAACAGGGAATGGATCTGCAAAACTAAATGGATCATTTGAAGGAGATGTGGATGCTATGAACACTATGATTGGTAGGAACCGAACCCATTATATTTGTGAAACTTCATCTAAGGCTGTAGCATAATAGAAATGCATCCGAGCATGTGGGGGGCTACCTGAAGGGCCGCCCCCTCATGAGGTCTCAAACATCTCACGCACACCTAGGAACCACTGGTACAATCTGCTGCATCACTGGACCATCGAGTGTATGGATCAGAACATGAAACAACCAAGTCAAAGGGAAATAATGAGTACCTCTACTTGATCTAAAGTACCAAACAAGAATGGAAACTGGAACCAAGATATGCCACCCTCTAGTTCATTCTTATGGAAGAAATGAGCTGCTGTCAACATAATAGGGCCCACGATAGCTGAGGCAATGAGGATCCTCAACTAAGGTATGAGGGAAAATACTAATGTGACTGATGGATTGACACCAGGTATAATGGAAAATGAGGGATTGAGGGACAAATAGACAACTTCCCTTATCAGAGCATAAAGTGCGTGGTTGACCTGGCAGCAACTGACTAAACTCTGGATGGGATGGGGACAGTATGACTGGAGGCCAAAATGGTCAAGACAGGATGAACGGTATGAAAATATGGATGGAATACTATGATATGATATAATGGGATACGAAGCAAACTCCATGGATGCAAGGGTGACTCATCGCGGATGCTTTGAACAAGGGTGACTCGATGACACTGCCACACAGAATAGGCCCAGTGGGGACCATGAAAAAATGAGTAAATGATGGTTGCACATGATTAAAATTGACACGTGAGATGACAAGTTCTAAGGGAAGGTGGTCCCCAAATTACAAGCATCCCATATGAAGAAATCTGATTTTGAGAGGCGAAGAAGTGACCCTTCTTGGAAAAATGGCTTCCTAGTGAAGTTTCAAATCATCCAAAACTAAGAAAGACTCATTATAGTACTCGATGAGACATTTCCAATGATGTTGATGGTTTTTCAAGCTGAGCTACCGTTTGGTCAAAGCGGGCGATAGAAAAATTGTGGACTTTTCTATGAAAGGACATTTTCCCTCTAATTAAAATTCATTTTTTAAGTGAGTTGTGGTAAATTTGGAGAGGAGGAAAAGCCCCTAAATCTTGTGGAGATCATAGCACACAAACCAGCCATCAGAATCAGGATCTATGACTTTCAGGTAGGTGGCCTTACTCATCTCTTCAATTTCAGTTATTTATTTCATGACTTTTGGCTCCTGGTAGCTCCCTGGGAGACCCTTGCTTCTCTTCATGGTCTAATCACACTTTTTGTGCCTAGAAGTGCAATTTGGATCATAGGAAACAGGTGAAAACCTACGAGCTCACACTTTCTTGGCATAAAACTACGATATGGGGTTGAAAAGAGGGGTGGTTTGCTCACATGGTGGGGGTTATAGGTTGATTAGTGTAGACCAGTGTTTTCTTCTCTCAACTGACAAGACATGTGGTGTTTTGCAGGCATGGCAGAGCTAAAAGTCAACTGGTGTGAGTGAGACATGGATACCCTCCGATCTAAGATTCGGATGGATTAGGGGGTTTGAGGGGCATTGGCTCACTATGGGGTTCTCAGTTTGGTAGAGAACCCATTGATGAGGGCAGGTGAGCCCTTGCTATTGAGAATTTTCAGCTATTGGGATCCAAACCATGAGGTATTTGTTATGCAGGGGCACAATATTGAGCTTACATTACAGGATATTTATTTCTTCACCGGACTCCCTCCCCTCAGAGTGGTGGGGGATATGCATCTAGTGTTTCCTTGTGGGAGGAACATTACAAAGTTTGTGGACCGCCATTGTCCACAGGATGTGCATGTGAAGGGCACGACTATCCTGATTGGTGAGTTAGACCGGCTAAAGACATAGGTTGTTTCCGCAGTTGTGCTACGGGTCTTGGGGAAACATGCGTTCCACCACATCACTGGGGGGCAGATGGTGCTGGTTGAGAGTGTTTTGGCTAGGACCTACTATGGGTGCGCCGAGATGATGCTATACAGGTGAGCCATAGCTATGTTTCTGGTGTAGTACTCTGCGCATTCTTCTTTGAGAAGATACCCACCATCCTTCCTCATGTATAGATCAGATATTGGGGAACACAGGAGCCCAAGATCCACTAGTGGGAGTAGCTACTGCGGAGAGGAGGATGGGGAGTCGGACGGGTGTTCCAGCCCGCATTTTTTGTACATTGGGATCAGATGCCCCTCTAGATCAATGATTATCTTTATAGCGGGATCAACTATCAGGGAGATCCTGACTTGCCACTTTCACTCAGGCAGGCATGGGGATGAAATGATAATTGTTAAGTTGCTATTTTTATGGTGCATTTCATATTTTTATCACATGTGTATGGTACTAAGTGTAAAATATGTGGTATGCAGACATAGCACCGATAAAACTGGCAAGAAATGTAGGACGAGCCGCAGCGCCTGTGGCTGCAGATTGGGGAACATCGTCATCTTGTCAAGATCCAGAGGATAGTGTGCTACTCGTTTATCTACATCACAGATGTGGGGTACTCTTGACCAGAGTTTCTGAGTGCAGATGGCATGAGATAGACAATTGATACAAATATGAGTGTAACGGCCTTCCCTTAGAGTGGCGAGGTATCATGCGGCACATGGCGATGGATGGTCATGTAATACATGATCTACGTGTAAGTGGGGCAGAGCCTTTGGTGCGTGATCCTCTGAGTAGTGACTAGATATGGGGACATGTGGGTCCCTTTGATTTTGATTTTTGTAACATGTTATGGGCATGTTGGATTTATTCAGAGCTATGGGCTCTTAACACTTATATGATACATAATATGATTATGCATTTTTATATGACGATGATGGTTCACCATGTGTTTTGTTTATGGTTGTCTTCTGTGGTATACATGTGATAAATGTCAATCTAGAATGTTATTTGCAATGGTATCTACATAGTTATTTTGGCTCTAGGAACTTAACTAAAAGTAATGGTTTCAAATTCACGTACCAACAACTTAACACGCAGATATTTTCTAAATATGACTTGGTTATGCACATGATATGCACCATTCAATTGCATGACAAGTAGCAAGGAATATAAACGAACATGAAGATGAAGGATGAGATGAGAAAGGGAACCGACTAACAAACCTATCACTACATCATATTCGGCCTGCTTATTAGTGGCAGATCCAATGCACACGTCATTCGAAAGGACTAATGTATGCAAGGGGGTAAAAATGGCCCAGGTTTTCGAGGCTATAATCCTAGAGAAGTGACTTGCACCATCAACATGACCGATATATGGTGTGGATGATGGATCCATATGAAAGGTGTAAAAGATGAGAGATGAGATGATGCATCCTACCTAACTTCATGATAGAAATAAAGACATGCAAATCAAAGAGATAAGCTATGAGAAGAATTTCTTTAGATAGATTTCATTGGGATTATTAGGAAGGAAATGGCCTTTAGAATCCTCCAAAAAATATTCCCCCTTGCCTAAGTGCAAGGGTAATTAGGGGTAGACATAGCTTCCATGATGTCCTTATCAAAATGGAAGATGATCGGACGAGACGAATATTGACTACATCGTGCGGCGTGGTACCTAGTGCATCAACCTAAGAAAGAAGGTTCACATACACATCATATGGAATGGTAGATGACGAGATAGTAGATGAAGGATATATGTATGTTGAAACCTGGGATTCTATCGAAAGAGGTTGAATAGAAGCGTGCTCAGAAATCTCAGAAATGATTGCATACGAGGAACTCAAGGATGATGACAAGTAAAGGATATGGCCCGTGGTGTCCATCATCTTGACATCTAGGGAAGGGATCACGATGGTGGGATTGGATTCTCCCTATTCTAGTTTACTATTGGTACAAAAATCCACTTGACGAGGAGAAGGTGATCCATTATGAGTGGTCTCGTGTTTGTATTCACCATGATGATCACACAGGGCACAAGGGTGATATTTGCGTAACACTGTGAGTTTCTTGTGTGGACCTGGTAAGTTAACATGGACTTTAGGGATATTTGACTCAGGGAATGTTTCATGAACCAAAGGTTTGAGATGAGGAAGCTCAGGACAATTATTAGTCACGTGCCCCACAACTTTACACAAAGTGCACGGAGGTGATGAATTTGGGGCCTTGGGGACTGGAGGAGGTTGGGGAGCCTTGTCCTTAGGTTCTTTCCTCTTAGATTTTCCTCCTTGTCTAGATGCTTTCGCAACAGAAGTGATTTTCTCTTGAGGTTGTGATAGAGCTAAAGTAGTGGTAGGGGCTGTAGGGACCAGTTGAACCAGGGTCAGAGCATGATAAGGTCTTAGCTAACCAGGAAGAATGCTTTCAAGGGGGTCAATGTACCATACGGGGATCCCTAAAGTCACGTTAGGAAGGACCAATGAAGACATGACAGGGACATAAAATGTTGCAGGAGGGGGAAATAAGAAAGGTGTCTGGCCTGTAAGGTAATGTCCTGGCGGAACAACTCCTGGATGGTTGAGACATGGAGGAACAGTTCTTGAGGGAAGATAGGAGAGGCACCCACAAATGGAGGAGGTCCTGGGGGGTGGATCTGGATGGCTTGGCTGGGATGGTAACCGCACAGTACGGAGGAGCTCATTATGGATCGAATGTACCAGATTGCTTGAGGACAACCCATGATGCTGAAAGATTTAGGCTCTAAGATGAGAGGGGGAGGACCAGGGAAAGAACCCAACAATGAGGAATCTTTATAAGATCTCGGTGAAACACCAGTGAGAGGAGTTGAAGACTTCTTATCTAACACTGATGAGATAATGGACTCGGGGGACATCACAAATGCCAGCTCGTAGTAAGTCTACTAATCTATGGTAACAATCTTCCCTTCATGGGGGAAGCACATTTTACGAAAAACTGTAGATGTGACAGCTGACATGGCATATGTGTAACTACGACCCAAGAGAATATTCTAATCTAAAGGGGCATCAATAACCTCAATATTTACATGGACAGTCTTGGCTGTAAGGGTCAATGGATAGTTGCGGTACATGCTAAGAGGCTAGGAGGAGTGTCTGTCCCATGCATGCAAAGTGATGGTGGAGGGGGAAGAATCAGGTGACTAAAGTTTTTTCCAAATGGTAGTGGACATCACATAGGTGGATGCACCATCGTCAGTAATGCATCGGGAGATGATGACATTACGAACTCGGACTAGTACCTAGAAAGCAACGGAGCAAGGCAATGGGGGATGTACTGATGTATCAACTGGGAAGACAATCAAATGATCGTCAGAAGGATCTACTACACCCAAAGAAGTTACTAGAGCTTTCTCTTGAGATGGGCATGACTGGAGTACATCTGGCGTCGACATGGTAGCAGGTGATTGCACCAAGTCATCCACTATACTGTATGTATGGGCAATTCGATTAGAAGTCATGTTATGGCGTAATGGTCCCTTTGGGATCTTGGGAGTTGCCTCAGCCTTAGGTTGAGGGATCTGTAATGGAACATTTGATGTCGTAAGAGGCTCAGTAGAAGCTTTGGCTTCGGAATCAGTGGCGGATGAAGTTGATGGCTTATCATATTGACGCGATCGAGTTTGAAAGTTGATATCAGATGGATTAACGTCATCAGAGCTCATCATGAGGATCTGGTAGTCACCAGGACCAGAAGGTTGGGGAGGGTGGGCTGCTTGACCTGGTGTGGTTGAGAAGAAACAAATCCTTTTTGTGGGAAAGGATTTGTAAGCACTGTTGGTTGAGATGGTGCAGGATTTTGAGGCAATTGTTGGCCTCTAGAAGTTGCTTGAGCTTCCCACATTTGGTGCATCTGGGGTAAGATATGACACCCATGTGTATAATGTCCATGTACGCCACAACATGCACAAGGCTTGTTCGTACGAATAGCCTTGCTTTGCTTGGGTTGGCTTCCCTGTTGTTCGTTGTTGGTGTTAGGCTGGTTCCCCTGAGATTCACTAGGTTTATTACCTTGATTACCCTGGTTACCCTTGTTACCATTGTTACCCTTCCCCTTATTATTTTTCTTCAAATTTTGGGGATTGGTTGCACGCTATTGTGCAAACACCTGACCTTAAGGGGGTAGTAGCTGCGGGGGCTGACGATGCATGGGAGGCTGTGGTGTTAATGCTTGAGGGGCTGGAGTGCTCGACTGTTCATAAGGAGGAGCAATGGTTTGGTAGATACGTTGGGGCCTTGAAAACATGTTGCTAGCAGGCGGGGCATAAATTTTGGAGGAACTGGTTCCCCCTGTGGATGTCCATAACTTTGTTGAGTATATGGTGAAGGATGTGAAAAGGTTCCAACGATACCGTCGGCAATGTGAGATTCCCCTGGTGCATTAGAACGTCTAGTACGGGGAAGGTTTGGAATGATGATATAGACAAAACTAGATTACACATAAATCAGGTCATATCTCAGAGTGGTTTGGAGAGCTTCTTCCTCAGTCTGAGGAAAATGGGACGTGACATCTTTTCCAATTGGTGCTAAAATGCTCTTGAGAAAACAATTCCAATGGGTGCTAAAAGGCTCCTGAGAAACCAATCTAGATAGACACGGTCTTCGAAGTGCAGGGCACAACATGTGCTCCTCCTTCTACGCTACTCTTGAACATGGTCGGAAAGGTGAGTGGCAGAGGACTGATGAAATGAGGTCAATATCTTTTTACCAGTGTCGTATCGGAGAGGTAGCTAGAAATATGAGAGGAACAATTTAGCAAGCGTCACGAAAATGGAATGAAATGTGGTGGCTAGTCTATATACCATTTTGTAGCCTCTCTAGTGAGCATGCATTGGAACAGCTAAAAACGAATGAAGTCATCGGTAATGGAGTTGGATGAACACCACATGTGGAAGGAGCAAACATGACCAGTAGGATCCTCTCCAGAATTACCCTCAAACTTTGGGATATTTGAGGGAAGCTTAGTCGGCATAGCATGCCAACCAGCATCATGGTGTATTGTGTCGTTTATCATCTAGCTAAAATCTAGGAGACTTAAGCTAGCCATAAAAGGGAGTATGGGAGTTTTATGAACAGTTCATGAGATTGCTCCTCTAGATGTGATCACTAGGGCAGAACTGGAGCCAACACTAGGTTGGGTTCCTACACCAGTTATGGGTCCAAACATGGTGACAATATGTGGTGAAGGAGGCTCGGAATCAGATGAACCAGGAGAAGAGTTAGTATGGGGACTCAGAGGGCTATGAACTCGAACCCAGTGGGGAGGAGTAATATGCCCGAGTGGAAAATGGGGATGAAGCTATAAGAGTCTCTATGACAAATGCCTTGGTGGCACAATGGTAGTAAGACACATGTGACATGATAATGGTGAAGGGAGATCAACAATATGACTTTGACTCAATGAGGGGAGATAAATTTATTATGTTCAGTCTTGGCTTGGGGGTGTAAACCAACCGTCCTTCGCTTAAGGTGTGCTTGTGTGTGCAAGTGTATTTATTGGTTAAGCCCAGATTGTGTTTGTAAAAAAGAAAAAGATTGTTGAAAATAAACTAAAATTTACAATAGTAAACGAACAGCGAAACCATTAACTAAACCCCACCCAAAATGAATTTGCAAACATTGTGATTGTTGGTGGTGAAATCGACTGAAAACACACTAAGAATTTCAAGGGATCTAAGTGTCGGTGTCACTAGGATGAAATGACACTAGGGTACTAGAAAGTGGTGCAGCAACAACAAAAAACCAGAGAGGAAGATTGCTACAAAAAGATAAGGAGATGGTTGTAAATCCTAGGGCAACCGATGGGACCCTAAGGCCAATGACCAAACAAGGTTTAATACGAAACCATGGATGGAAACAACCTATCTTTGGAGATCTGAAAGAAAAGGGTATAGATCTAGAAAATATGGCTGAAAGTGTTGGAGAAACTCAGACTTATTACTCAGATAAACTCCTCCTATAAAGTTGGAATAGTACTAGAAGCCCTAAGGGGATAAATTCCAATTTGATGACTAAATCAGAGTAGATCAAGGCCTAAGCAGGATGAGAGAGAGGTTAAGCAACCCAACACACAGTTGTCGACAAAACCCAGAAACAGATCTAATAATAACCTGGAAACCCTAAAATCGTAGGTACTAACCTATTTTTAGGGGGGATCGCAGTTTTTGGGGTGAAATATGCACTCTAGACTGAAGATCACACTTTTTGGGCTAAAAAGTGTGATTTCTAATCCTTGATTCCCGATCGGAAAATCTTAGAAAAAACTACTGTCTTTGTCCCAGCTCGTTCCTGTGACCTGCAGAAAAGACCAGAAAACTTGCAGAAATTAGAAATTTTACATATCTAGGGTTAGAAAGCTAGTAAATAAGATTAAGAGTCTGAACAAATAACAAACCATAACCTGAAAACTGAAGGTCACCCAAGTTTCTGGATCTGAAGTAAAAAAACCAATGGAGTTGTCAATTTTGTTGTAGTGTTTTCATCTCAAAGATGTACGAAAAGAACCCACTTAAGACTGTGGATGACAAACAATCTGAACAATATAAATGGCTACTAAACATTGTAGATTTGCAGCAAATTATAGAAACAAAACCTAACAAAGTCCTAACCTATGACATAATCATAGTTAAACAGCAAAAAGAAATAGTAATAACTCCAATCATCCAATGGAAATCAAATATACAAAGAATATATTTTATTATAACACCTGTGAAGGGAACAAATAAATTTTACCAACCCCCCTCTATGGGATGGGTTCTTGTCTATCCTAAAACGTCTTCAACTTGTGTAGATTCTCTCTCTTCTATAATGTGAAAACCCAACAAATAAAATGTTTGAGCTTAATGGAACTCAAATGGCAGAGAAATGGTGTGTGACAATGAAAATAATAAGAGTTACAGCAATGAGTGCAACAACGAAAATAATCGAAAGTGAATAATGAATGGAAAACCCTTCTATTTATAACAAAATGTTAAGTTATCCTCGAATAATGAGCAATAATAAAATATTATTAACCCCATTCTTGGAATAACGACTTGGAATATTTTATTATATTTGGTTAGGAGGGAAAACGTATTTAAACTTTTATTTAGAAAGAATAAATAAATAAATGATTTATTTATCATCTCAAGAAATTGGTTAAGGAATAATAAATAAATAATGATTTATTTAATTATTCCTAAGGGATTTAGTCAAATTTGACAAGGAATAATAATTAATTAGTGATTAATTAATTATTCCTAGAGAAAAATAAGATAATTAATAATCAATCTTTTGATTTTTCATAATTGGGTCAAATATGACAAGGAATAATAATTGAACAATGGTTTAATTAATTATTCCTAGAAGAAAATAAAATAAATAGTGATTTATTTAATTATTCTTCATGGGTTTAATTATAAATTACTTAACAAAGGTGGTTTATTAAGTAATTTCTCAAAATGAAAGAAATTTTACTATGGTAAAATTGATGTTACATGGTGTACTTTGATCCATCTATTAAATTAGGCTAGATGATCAATTTTTGGTGATAACACTTTCATCAAAGGGGACCAAGTTAAACAGGGAGAGAGGGAGGAATATTTTTTATTTAGCAAGTGAATCTGAGGGCCATTGAGGATAGAACCAATAGCCATAGGCATAGATTGCATCAAAACACTCTACCGACATTGTTGAGCCGTGGATCAGGTCAACAATGGTCTGATCCACCGTTTCACCTTCCGGAAGGCACCTCACCATAAAAGGGAGTATTCAAATCACTAGAGCAAGGAGGTCAGCCAAAAATCGCACAGACCCATCGAGTCAATCACATGGGACTACACCACTGATAGAAGGGAGTTCGAGGGACTCATAACCAAAGAGTCGCATTGTTGATCTGAAGGGTGATGTTTCTCAGTAGCAATCGAGGTCGCAAGGAGGGTAATTTTGTGTGTTTAAATGAACACTGAGCCATCTAATGAGTAGAGGTGTTAGATTGGTTTCAGCCTCTGATTCGTTTCAATGGAGGACGAAAGGGAGTATGAGTGTTATATGCTGATTAGGTGATATAGCCTGAGCATTGGTTGCGCCAAAACACTATCACAACAACTGTCTGAGCAAAGAAACGAGTGGTGCATCCCCATATCTGTTCCAGGCGAAAGGAAGTGGACATAGCCTAGGCATTACACTGTCACCACAACCCTCTAAGCAAAGGAAGGAGTCGAGCAAGTTTCAAAGGCTTTAGTTCTAGCATTGACCATTGATTCATTACGAGAGCCAAAGTTGTCATCACTCTTAATAGCAGAGACAAGATTATTTTTATCATAGTGTCAGTCAAGGAGCCAACCATGGTGCTCTTCAGGTGCATGCCAAAGTATTTGTTTTATTACATTAGATAAATTGATCTCGCTACATCAATATCACTCACATATTAGTCATAGAGGCAAAGACACAGTGTTTTTGGGGAATTGAGTAAATTATATTTCATCAAAATATTTTGTGGCAGGTCACCATAATTAAATAAAGTAATGCTATTTCTTTTTTCGTTATATAGTATGTTTCATTATGTGCTTGGATTGGTGTAGAGGTTTATCATTGTTGAATATAGTCTTATTCCCATACATTTGAAACCTATAACATCAAATTCAATGTCGCACATGATCCATTGATCACTCGCAAGGGCATAATTATTGGGTACACAGACTCTTGATTAGCATATGAAGATATAAGTCTTTATCTGAAAACTGATTCTCTTTCCATCTAGACAGATTTTCTGCTCAAAAACCTCAGTGTGGAAGCATGAAAGATGGCGGGTTATGGACTAAACCATGTTTATAGTTTTGAAAATTTTGATTGGTTTTAGCATTTGACAAGGGGTTTGTCAAATTTTGGAGTTTGATGATAGAAAGGAGATTTTGTGTTAAAAAAAAAAGGGAATAGGAAAGGAAAGAGGTGGTACAATCATCTTACTATTACCAATCAAGTTTGTATTTACCTTATCTTGGGGCGAAATCCATTGAAGAATTATTGTATTCATGCTTTGGTATGAGGGGAGATGGGACTTTCCCTAGAAAACACTCATAAAATTTTGGACAAAATTCTAGATAAAATAAAAGAAGCATGGGGCCTTTTCCTAGCAATACCACTTTATAATAGAATAGCAAGTCTTTCTCAAAAATGGTCTATGCCATTATGCAACAAAAATGCCCATGGGAAGTGAAGGAAGGACAAGGAAGAGGAGCTAAGTTCTTCGCACTTAGATCTTAATTGCAACGAACAAAGTCAACCATAGACCTTTAGAAATTGGAGGAATTAGACACATGGCTCTTAGAGGTGGGGCAACCAGAATGGAGGAAACTCAGTTGGAATCTCAAGCCATCTATGCTTGCATTAATACAACCCAAACTCTCAGAGTATCCTTGTGAAGAGGTCAAGCTCACAATTTCGTCTTGTCTTAGCAAGATCATAGCTTTAACATCCCGAGTATTGTCTTACAATAATGATCTTATGAGGGAGATATTGTAGTTGTTAGTGGAAGGCCTTAAAGGGTTGAATAACATCATGCTTCTTACCTTTTAGAACCGATGTAGAAATTTTAACAGTCATGGCAGAATTCAACTTTGCCACATTCATACTGAATTTGGAATGTGATGAGTTGATCTTTTAATTGCTCCATAACTTTCACACCAATATTACATCAGCTCATTTAGACGATGTCAAAACATTCATGCAAAAGATTGTGTCTCTATTATTAGAAGGCCATGCTCACATATGCAAGATACTAAGATGTAAATTGTTGACCATTTGGAGGAAGGACCACAAGGATCCTATGATCTAGTCGAGAAGTTTGTTAGGATGTAGGTTTTCACCCTATACAGAAATTAGCTGCATACGAATTCTAAAACACATAAAATAAACAATAGCGAGAGCATAACACATAAAACACATATACACAGAGATTTTCCCCTGGATCCCAAAACCGGGACTACCAGCTTGATTTTTCATTATGTTCCTTTCAATGTTATAATACATATTTATACATGTTGAAGCATCCAATACCATGGACCGAAAAAACCATTGCGTCCAATACCATGGACCGAAAACCATCGCATCCAAAAAAACATGTGCAAAAATCATGCACAAAACCATAGGTGGGTCTGCCCAACCTAACATAGGGTCCAAAATCAAAATTTTCTGGGGCACTACCCCGTACCCCATAAAGTGGGGTTACGTATGCCCCTCAAACCCCCTATTAACTATGTGGAAAGAATATAACACAACCCAACATTCTCCCACTTGTTGTTTTATTTCCACTGGGGGCACAAGAGAGATTAGTCATTTATGCAGCCCGGCAATGCCCATTGTTTCTCTACATCAAGAGAACTTCTCAGATCTCACAAATTTTGTTAGTGCATCTACAATATTCTTCAAAGTGTCCACCTTTATCAACAACACCCTTTTGTCTTCTATCATATCACTCACAAAGTGATACTGAACATCAATGTGCTTTGTCTTTGAATGATATGCAGGGTTCTTTGCCAAGAAAATTGCACTTTGGCTGTCATAGTCTATCCTTATAGCTCCCTGTACTAACCCCACACTTGGGCACAATCTCTGCAACCAAACTACTTCCTTGCTTGCATGAGTGGCTGCCATGTATTCTGCCTCTATGGTTGATAGTGCCACTATAGATTGTTTCTTACTCATCCAACTGACTGCACCTCCAAATAGGTTAAACACATACCCACTTATAGATCTTCTCTGATCCAGATCTCTAGCCCAGTCTGCATCAACAAAGCCATGAATATTCAACATTTTGTCCAATCCTAGTCTTCCTTGGTAGCACAAACCTTAGTCACTAGTGCCACACAAATACCTGAAAACCCACTTCACTGTTGTCCAGTGCTCCTTCCCTGGTTTTGACATAAACCTGCTCAATACTCCCACTGCATCTGCAATGTCTATTCTAATACAAACCATTGCATACATCAGGTTACCGACTGCACCTACATATGGAACACAAGACATGTCCTCTTCCTCTTCTTTTTTCTTCGGACACTATTCAATAGATAACCTCACACCTACATGAATAGCAACCTTCATCGGTTAACTATCCTGCATATTAAACGTCTGTAGTATTGTCTTGACATACTTCCTCTGGTTTAACTAGAGCTTCCTCGTTGCCTGATCTCTTTTAATTTCCATGCCCAAAATATAGTTTGCAGCACCAAAATCTTTTATGTCGAATTTGGAGGAAAATTTGGTCTTCAAATCCTGGAAAATTTCTTTGTCATTTCCAGCCAGCAACATATCATCCACATACAAGACAAATTAAATAACACGGTCACCAATTAATTTAAAATACACAAAATGATCTACTTTGCTTCTACTGAAGCTAAGTCCCCGTATAATTGTATCAAATTTCTGATACCACATCCTTGGTGACTGTTTTAACCCATACAGAGACTTCTTTAACTTGCATACCAGTTATTTCTTACCCTTCACCGCAAAGCCTTTAGGTTGCTTCATGTAGATTTCCTCTTCTAGATCCCTGTGAAGAAATGTTGTCTTCACATCCATCTATTCTACCTCAAAATCAGAAGCAGCAGCAACAGATAAAAGTAATCTAATAGAAGTCACCTTGGCAACAGGAGAAAAAAAATAACCAAAATCAATTCCTAGCACTTGGGAATAACCTTTTGCTACCAACTGAGCTTTATATTTCTCCACCTTTACTTCTGCATTTGTCTTCTTCTTGAACACCCATTTTCTGCCAATGGGTTTCCTTCCAGTCGGAAACTCCACCAGATCCCAAGCCTCATTTTTGTGCAAAGATGCCATTTCATCGACCATGGCCTCTTTCTGGAGTTTTCCATCCTCTGAATCTACTGCTTCCTTCACAGTTCTGCGATCATCGTTAGTAATAGATAAAGCAAAATTTCAACAAAAAGCAAATGGGCTATACCTTTTTGGCTGCCTTCTTTCTCAAACTTATCTTCTAAGACCTGGAGTTTGTGGCTCTTCATCTTCTGATTCCTCCTCTACTGTAGAGTCTGATTCTTCCTCCTTTAGCTCAAACTCTATCATCTCATGTTCCTTTGGTTAGACTTCATGTTTAATAACTTCTTTCACCTTTCTGAACACCACATCTTGGCCATAAAAAACCTTCCTTGTTACTGGGTTCCAAAGCTTATAATCCTTTAAACCATCCTTATACCCAATAAAGATGCACTTTTCAGATTTACTATCCAACTTGGTTCATTTCTCCTTTGGAACATGTACATATGCATCACATCCAAATACCCTCAGATGTGAAAGAGAAGGTTTCTTACCAGTCCATACCTCTTGTGGAGTCTTATCCTCCAACACTAATGAAGGTGACTTGTTGACCAGGTAACGTGTTGTATCCACCACCTCTGCCCAGAATTCCTGTCCTAACCTGACACCACTGAGCATGCTTCTTGACCTTTCCATCAACGTCTTCTTCATTCTTTCTGCAACTCCATTTTGCTGAGGTGTATATGGAGTAGTCTTCTATCGTGCTATACTACACTTCTTACAAAATTCTTCAAATTCCTTGCTGCAAAACTCTCCACCATTATCTGTCCTCAACACCTTTATTTTCTTCTCCGTCTGATTTTCCACGAGAGCCTTAAATTCTTTAAACCTATCAAAGACTTCAGATTTCTTCTTAAGGAAATATGTCCATGTATTCCTTGAGAATTCATCTATAAATGATACATAGTACACAGACTTACCCAGTGATGGAACCTTCAGAGGTCCAAACACATCACTGTGCACAAGCTCTAATATCTGTTTCGCCCTCTTACCACCAGAGGGGAAACTCACCCGATTCTGCTTCCCATATACACAATTTCCACAGAAATCAAAATCCAGAGAGTTATTACTTATACCTTCTACCATACCTTTACCATGAAGTATTCGAAGGCCTTTCTCTCCTATATGTCCAAGCCTTTGATGCCACAGCATGGTCTTCTCTCTAGAGACCACTAGATTTTCTGCTCCACTTTCAGGAACCATAGAATTGTTGCACCCATCAACAACCGTACCACCTTGCAGCTTGTACAAAGTTCCAATACGAACTCCCCGCATCAATACCAGTGCTCTCCAAACCATCTTGTAGGTATCTTTCTCAAACACTGTCTTTACACCTGCATCATCCAGCTTGCTTACAGAAATCAGATTTCTGGCCAATGTAGGAATATGCAGAACACTCGGAAGTGTTCTGACCCTTCCACCTTGCAACTTCAACTTTACTTTTCCACGACCAACGATGCTAATCTTCCTATCATCCCCTAAGAATACATCACCACCATCGTATTTCTCATACTTGCAGAACCACTCTCTATTGGGAGTGAAGTGAAAGGATGCACCTGATTCAATCAAACATGCCTCATGATCTACATGTGTACTTAAAGAAGCCAAGTACACATGCCCACCTTCATCTGAGGTAGTTTTTGCCTCTGTGGAAGGAGCATCATCAGATCCCTTTCCTTTATCAGGAGCTTTAGATTTACAGTCCCTTTTGTAGTGCCCTTCCTTTCTGCATTTCCAACACACCACCTTTACAGGTTTTCCTGAAGGCTTAGATCTCCCTCTAGATTTAGATCTCCCACTCGATGACTTATTTTTGTTTATGTTCTGGGACTGTCCTCATACAGACAAGGCATCACCGTTTTGGCTACCTATTGCAATAACTAGACTATCCCAAGAATCTGGTAGAGAACACAACAAACTGATGCACTTATCTTCATCTGAAATTTTAATATCAACAGATGCTAACTGACTTACCACAATATTAAATGTATTATGATGCTCTGTCACCGAGTCTCCATCTTTCATCCTCAGGTTATATAGCTTTTTCCGCAGGAACAATTTATTCACCAGAGACTTAGATTAGTACAAAGTCCCTAACTTTTCCCACAAAGCCTTCGCCATAGCTTCCCCTAATACATTCAGCAATACTAAATCTGAGACACACAATTGTATTGTGCTCTTTGCCTTTCGATCCAACTTCTTCCATTCTTCAATGGACACTCCTGTTGGTTTAGTACCTGGATCTACATCGATCCATTGATCTTTATCCACCAACAGATCCTCCATCTTGAGTTTCCACAACTCAAAACTATGACCATTAAATTTCTCGATCTCTATCTTTCCACTACTCTCCATCTTCTTTCACCACCAGAATCAATCTCGCAGATCTCCCACTGAACAGGGTTTGTCATAGGCGCGAGCGAAACCCCTCAGTAACAAAGGCATCCCCTTGAAGCCAAAATTTCTCCTATAACAAATGTAGGTTTTAACTCGGTACAGAAATTAGATGCATACGAATTCTAAAACACATAAAATAAACAATAGCGAGAGCATAACACATAAAACACATATACACAGAGATTTTCCCCTAGATCCCAAAACCGGGACTACCAACTTGATTTTTCATTATATTCCTTTCAATGTTATAATACATATTTATACATGCCGAAGCATCCAATACCATGGACTAAAAAAACCATCACATCTAATACCATGGACCAAAAACCATTACGTCCAAAAAAACATGTGCAGAAATCATGCACAAAACCATAGGTGGGTCTGCCCAACTTAACATAGGGTCCAAAATGCAAATTTTTCGGGCACTACCCTGGACCCCATAAAGTGGGGTTACGGGTGCCCCTTAAACCCCCTTTTAACTATGTGGAAAGAATATAACACAACCCAACACCGGAAAAACATAAAATTACTCAAAAGGGTGCTCACTACGAAGGAGTTGATAAGGATTGATGGAGGAAGAAAGAACAAAATATGCATCAATAATGAACTAAGGATGAGAGGACTATGCTTTATCTACAAGGGACCTTGGGCCCTTAACCATTCATGTCCAGGTGATAAGAGGAAACAAGGGCAGATCATGAAGATTCATCCATAGTTGGTTTCACCGGTTTTTAGAAGAGAACCTATGAAGGATCCAAGTAGTCAAGTACAAATGGTGAGCAACAACACAATGTTTTTCAAAGAAACTTATAGGACAGGTCGATGATAATCAATCAACTTGACAGTAAATCGGGAAAGGAAGGACGGAATTCCTCCTTATGATGAGTTAGTTGAGTCTATAGATATCCAAGAGAACATCCATAAAGAGTATGGACAATCAGGTATAGATAACAGTCCACCAATACATCCATGTTTGACAATCAAAGAGGGTGGACAACTTATCCCCACGTGTGAAAAAGGTCAGGAAGAAGACATTCTAGGAGAACCAAATGAGTAGCCAATAATAATAAATATACATGATAAGCATGATCATGCAGGGTATCATGACAAATATAGTATGCATGATAAGCCATTTCTGGAGGGTCAAACAAAGGTTCAAGTTAGAGTTGTGGTCATGGGGCATCCGGTGCAATCAAATATAGAGACATTCTATAGGGCACGATAATTTCTAGTAGAGGACTTTTGGGAAAGGTTCATGCATTTCAAGACAGATCTTACGATGTTGAAGTAGAGAGTTGGGGCAGCTTGAGACACTGTCTTACAGGAGAATAGAAAATTTGAGGACGTCATACGGGTATGTGTTGAATCAATGACACAGTTTTCCAGTGTTGAGGAATGACTCAAGTCCCTCACAAGGCAGGAAGACGAGTAGATTTGGGAGTTGCAAAGCAGCCCTCTACAAGAGTACATAGATAAGTCTTGCAGTTCTACCAACCTGCCATTATACATTGGGGATAGCAAGGAAGAGTTATACAAATGGATAAAGATGTGTGATCGGGTGGAGCAACATGAGTTGAGCATTAGGCAACATCAACATGGTAGATTTATTCCATGTGCAGGGATTCATGCATTATATACTTCCCACGAGATGGATTTATGAGAGATTATGAGTTGGAACTCTATTGACAGGATACTCTTAGCCAAGGGCATATTGCAACTTGGGCCCTCAAGCACAAGCAATGATGGAGGGCTGAGATGGTGTCATAACCAACATGTCCTAGGACTTAGGTGGCATTGGGATCTAGGAGAATCCATTGGCGGTAGGATTGACCAAAGGATTGTTTTGGATTCAGGTATCGAAGGATCCATTCATGATCATTTAGAATGGAGGCATCGAATAACACATTGGGTTGTATGGGATCTTGCTATCAATATACAAATGCTTCTTTTGTGGATAGAAGTGGATTACCTAAGGGCAAACAATCTTTGGGCGGGTGGATTTGTAATATATATATATTTGGATATGGTCAAAGTGGATGGAATCCTCCCATGGTATTTAATGTGGCAGTTGCCCATGGCATTGGCCCATGGTATTTGCCTTTGTTTTTCGAGGGAAAACAATAAAATAAAGTCTCTAAAGAGTCGATCAAGCCTATAGAAGGGGATAGGAGAGTTATTTATCTATTTGGCTTTTGTTGTGAACTTGGCGAGGCTAGTTCTAGTTGATCCTAGGTATGAAAACCCATGGGAGTAATTTGTGTAGTGGATCCATCTAGGATCTACTATTGTGCTTCAATATATTTAATTTCTTTGTTGATGGGCAGCCATACATGCCAAGGCACGGGCTTTAGTAGGTCTTGTGTGGGCATGTAATTTTGTTTCTATTTATTTACATAAAGAAGAGGCTGCATTCTTAGATATTTATTGTGTTAGGTGTTTTTAGTGCAAGAATTTCTTTAGAACAACTAGAGTGTACCATATCTCATTAAAATTTTGATGTTGGGATATTGCAGGGTTCAATCATGCAATATTTGCATGTTAGTGGAGGTGTTTTTAGTGCAAGAATTTCTTTAGAACAACTAGAGTGTACCATATCTCATTAAAATTTTGATGTTGGGATATTGCAGGGTTCAATCATGCAATATTTGCATGTTAGTGGAGCCCTATAAGCCAGGTAGACTTTCTTCATGGTTTTTCTCATATTTTGAAAAACCTATCACCATTCAACAATGGGGTTAAGGTCCATTGCAAATTATTCTTTTTAAATGAAATAGTCAATGAACACTACTTCCATAATTAAGGATAATTTGTATAAGTTCAAAATATAGATCCAAGTATGCATATACCAAATAAATGGCTAACATGGATGTATATAAGCATAGTAGTTATATTTCTCATAATGTGTTTTTAATGGGGGATTAGCCAAAAAATATATTCCATCATTCCCAACATAGCTTCATCTACAATTGGGAAACAATCATTGGCTTATTGAGGAGGACATTGGCTTGTTGTTTTTCTCATTTTCTTCTATGTTCTGGGTTGTATTTCTTTGCATATTTGGTATTCTGGAATTTCTCGCAGGTTAGGGGCATAACAATTTATGAGTGGTACATGGAGGCTTTTCCAATGGTTTTTAAAACTACCATTCCCCTTCAACATACCATGTGTGGTTCAACAAGTGCAAGGTTATGTTATGATTGTGACACCTTGTTAATCTTTGAAATATCTTGCAACCTTTTCTTTGCAAAGTATACATGAATTTGATCATCCCATCACATTTGCCTTTTTATAATCCTTGGATTTACTTCCAACATGTGAATAGATTTTATTAAGACTTGTATATTGAAGATGCCAACTATTGACATGATTTTAATGGTGTTTTGTGCTAATAATTACAAATCATGGATAAGCTTACATAACACAATGCCTTAATTTGTGGATGAGATCATCAAAGCTACCTTTATTCATGAAATGAATATAGTACTCTGGATGATCCGAGTCATAATTTTCTAAACAATAATCACAAAAAATTAAAAACGTACCTTATTTTTAAAAACTAAAAATATTTACATTTTCCACTTTAATAAGAACAAAGATTGTTTTTAAAAATATTTACATTTTTCACTCTAATAATAACAAAAATTTCAATTTTTTTTTTCCACCCAGGCAAAGTAACTCTGTCCCTTTGCACGTGAAGAAATCCACGAAGAAGAACTCCTCTGTCACATTGCGCGTGCAAAAATCTCGGCAGAGTTTTTTTCTCTTTGTTAGGATAAGAAAGAATAACTCGCCGACCCAGCTGTGCGAATAAATCTAAGTGGGGGTCGAGTCCACATTGGGCGGCCCACGGCGTAATCCCTACGCGGTGTACTGACATACAAGGTCTTTGTTTTGGGGCGGCCCGCTTTTCCCTGGAGTTGTGCAAAAACTAATTGCGGTCAAAGATTTTGTGGCAATTCTGGGATGAAAGTGTGTATGTGTACCGTAATCCCCGCGTGGTACAGAAGGTTTTGGGTGGTACCGTTTATTAATGCACTAACTTGTTTTGGGGTCCACCGCCGGTCAACTTTCAACAAATTTTTGGGTGGTACCGTAATCCCCGCGCGGTGTACAAGGTTTTGGGTGTACCGTTTATTAATGCACAAAAGTAAAGCGATGGATTATGGCATTCGACGACATTCATAATTAGGGCAATAAGTTTTTCCACAACTCCAGGGAAAATATTTGACGAGAGCGGCATGTCATTTTCAGTTCTCCCTACGCGCATATGGGGTGGGCGGGCCCACGCCCCAACGTCCTCCACCATGTCATATTACCCGCCGTTACATTTGATACGGGACCGACGGCCCACGTGGCCGGCCCCAAGTGGGCCGCCCCAAAACAAAACCTTGTATGTCAGTACACCGCGTGGGGATTACGAGGTGGGCCGCCCAATGTGGACTCGACCCCCACTGAGATTTATTCGCACAGCTGGGTAGGCGAGTTATTCTTTCTTATCATATCACGCGCCCGGCCCACGTCTTCTATCCCACGCGGGGATTACGGTACCACGCTTCTGTTCCCAGAATTGCCACGCTACTTTCAGTTTCCCCACACATACAGACTTCAATAATTACGACTAAATTGTTTTTCCACAATAAGGGTCATAATCTTTGACCACGAAATCTTCAGCTCCGCGGTACACAGACATAAAGACATTCATAATTAGGGCAATTAGTTTTTCCACAACTCCAGGGAAAATATTTGACCAGAGCGGCCTGCCATTTTCAGCTCTCCCTGCGCGCATATGGGGTGGGCGGGCCCACGCCTCAACGTCCTCCACCATGTCATATTACGCGCCGTTACATTTGATACGGGACCGGCGGGGCCCACGTGGCCGGTCCCCAAGCCGGCAAGTTAATGCATTAATAAACGGTACCACCCAAAACCTTGTATCTCAGTAAACCGCACGGGGATTACGGGGGCGATCCGCCCAATGCGGACCCGACCCCCACTCATATATATTTTTTGCCCTGTTTACTGATGTAGCTTAAGATAGTGTTTATTTCTTTCCTAATATATTTTTTTGCCCTGTTTACTGATGTAGCTAAGATAGTGTTTATTTCTTTCCTACCATACTAGGATATGGTAGATGAAGCTATGTTCGGAATGATGGAATATATTTTTTTGGCTAACCCCTCATTAAAAACTTATTATGAGAAATATAAGTACTACGCTTATATGCATGTATGTTAGTCATTTATTTGGTATATGCATATTTGGATCTATATTTTGAACTTATACAAATTATCCTTAATTATGGAAGTAGTGTTTATTGACTATTTCATTTAAAAAGAATAAATTGCAACTAACCTTAACCCCATTTTTGAATGGTGATAATTTTGTAAAAATATTAGAAAAACCATGAAGAAAGTCTACTTGGCTTATAGGGCTCCACTAACATGCAAATATTGCATGATTGAATCCTGTAATATCCCAACATCAAAATTCTAATGAGATATGGTACACTCCAGGTGTTCTAATGAAATTCTTGCACTAAAAACACCTGACACAATAAAGATCTAAGAATGCAACCTCTTCTTTATGTAAATAAATAGAAACAAAATTACACGCCCACACAAGACCTACTAAAGCCCATGCCTTGGCATGTATGGCTGCCCATCAACAAAGAAATTAAATATATGGAAGCACAATCGTAGATCCTAGATGGATCCACTACACAAATTACTCCCATGGGTTTCCATACCTAGGATCAACTAGAACTAGCCTTGCCAAGTTCACAACAAAAGCCAAATAGATAAATAACTCTCTTATCCCCTTTTATAGGCTTGATTGACTCTTTAGAGACTTTATTTTATTGTTTTCCCTCGAAAAACAATGGCAAATACCATGGACCAATGCCATGGGCAACTGCCACATTAAATACCATGGGAAGATTCCATCCACTTTGACCATATCCAAATATATATATATATATATATATATATATATATATATATATATATATATATATATATTACAAATCCTCCCACCCAAAGATTGTTTGCCCTCAGATAATCCACTTCTATCCACAAAAGAAGCATTTGTATATTGATACCAAGATCCCATACAACCCAATGTGTTATTCCATGCCTCCATTCTAAATGATCATGAATGGATCCTTCAATACTTGAATCGAAAACAATCCTTTTGTCAATCCTACCCCCAATGGATTCTCCTAGATCCCAATGCCACCTAAGTCCTAGGACATGTTGGTTATGACACCACCTCAGCCCTCCATCATTGCTTGTGCTTTAGGGCACAAGTTGCAATATACCCTTGGCTAAGAGTATCCCGTCAATAGAGTTGCAACTCATAATCTCTCGTAAATCCATCTCGTGGGAAGAATATAATGCATGAATCCCTGCACATGGAATAAATTTACCATGCTGATGTTGCCTAATGCTCAACTCATGTTGCTCCACTCGATCACCCATCATGATCCATTTGTATAACACTTCCTTGCTATCCCCAATGTATAATGGCAGGTTGGTAGAGCTTCAATCCTTATCTATGTACTCTTGTAGAGGGCTTCTTTGCAACTCCCAAATGTACTCCTCTTTCTGCCTTGTGAAAGACTTGAGTCGCTCCTCAACACTAGACAACTGGGTAATTGATTTAACACATACCCCTATGAGGTCCTCAAATTTTCTATTCTCCTGTAAGACAGTGTCTCAGGCTGCCCCGACTCTCTACTTCAACATCGTAAGATCTGTCTTGAAATGCATGATCCTTTCCCAAAAGTCCTCTACTAGAAATTCTCATGCCCTGCAGAATGTCTCTATGTTTGACTACACCAGATGCCCCATGACCACAACTTTAACTTGAACCTTTGTTTGACCCTCCAGAAATGGCTTATCCTGCATACAATATTTGTCATGATACCCTGCATGATCATGCTCATCATGTCAATTTATTATTATTGGCTCCTCATTTGGTTCTCCTTGAATGTCTTCTTCCTAGCCTTTGTGGGGATAAGTTGTCCACCCTCTATGATTGTCAAACATGGATGTATTAGTGGACTGTCATCTAAACCTGATTGTCCATACTCTTTATGGATGTTCTCCTGGATATCTATAGACTCAACTACCTCATCACCAGGAGGAATTCCTTCCTCCCTTTCCCAATTTACTTTGTCAAGTTGATTGATTATCATCGACCTGTCCTATAAGTTTCTCTAAAAAACATGGTGTTGTTGCTCACCATTTGTACTTGATTGCTTGGATCCTTCATAGGTTCTCTTCTAAAAACCATGAAACCAACTATGGATGAATCTGCATGATCTGCCCTTGTTTCCTCTTATCACCTAGACAAGAATGGTTAAGGGCCCAAGGTCCCTTGTAGATAAAGCATAGTCCTCTCATCCTTAGTTCATTATTGATTCATATTTTGTTCTTCCTTTCTCCATCATTCCTTATCAACTCCTTCGAGTGAGCACCCTTTTGAGTAATTTTATATTTTTCCTGTGTTGGGTTGTGTTATATTCTTTCCACATAGTTAACAGGGGGTTTCAAGGGCACCTGTAACCCCACTTTATGGGGTCCGAGGTAGCGCTCCGAAAATTTTTGATTTTGGACCCTATGTTAGGTTGGGCGGACCCACCTATTGTTTTATGCATGATTTCTGCACATGTTTTTTGGATGCAATGGTTTTCGGTCCATGGTATTGGACGCGATGGTTTTTTTGGTCCATGGTATTGGATGCTTCGGCATGTATAAATATGTATTATAACATTGAAAGGAACATAATGAAAAGTCAAGCAAGTAGTCCCAGTTTTGGATCCAGGGGAAATCTCTATGTATATGTGTTTTATGTGTTATGCTCTCGCTATTGTTTATTTTATGTGTTTTAGAATTTGTATGCATCTAATTTCTGTACAGCGTTAAAACCTACATTTGGTATCGAAGCAATTTTGTCTTCAAGGGGACGCCTTTGTTGCTGAGGGGTTTCACTCGGGCTTGTGGTAGACCCTGTTTAGTGGGAGATCTGCGAGATCGATTTTGGGGGTGAAAGAAGATGGCGAGCAGTGGAAAGATAGAGATCGAGAAATTTAATGGTCAGAGTTTTGAGTTGCAGAAACTCAAGATGGAGGATCTGTTGGTGGGATAAAGATCAGTGGATCGCAGTAGATCCGGGTACTAAACCAACGGGAGTGTCCGATGAAGAATGGAAGAAGTTGGATCGGAAGGCAAAGAGCACAATATGATTGTGTATCTCAGATTCATTATTGCTAAATGTATCAGCAGAAGCTACGGCGAAGGCTTTGTGTGACAAGTTAGGGACTTTGTACCAATCTTTGTCTCTAGTGAATAAACTGTTCCTGCGGAAAAAGCTATATAACCTGAGGATGAAAGATGGAGACTAAGTGACAGAGCATCTGAATGCATTTAATACTGTGGTAAGTCAGTTAGCATCTGTTGATATTAAAATTTCAGATGAAGATAAGTGCATTAGTTTGTTGTGTTCTCTATCAGATTCTTGGGATAGTCTAGTTATTGCAATAGGTAGCAATGCAACTGCCTTGCAGTTTGATGAAATAGTCTCAGCCTTGCTGTTAAGCCCCTATACTACTAGTGTGACCCCTTATTGTTATTAGTACAACCCCCTTATTACATTGTTGTACCCATGTAGTCCCCATATTGTTACTATTGTGCCCCATAGAAGCCCACCATTGTTATTATTGTGCCCCTACATTATTATTGTTATGTCGGCTCTGATTATATTATGACCCCTTAGACTCCTATATATAGAAAGGAGGTCTTGTCATTTGTATCATCCAAGAATTGTTCATTTGTGTAATGTAAAGGAGGTTGCCCCCTCGAAGAGGCTAAATTCTAAGGTGTTTATCTATCTTTTCTATCTTTTTGTGAGCTGGTTCCATAACATTTGGTATCAGAGATTTGGATTCTAGGGTTTCTTTGCTCCAAATAGGTCATCATGGCATTTTCACTAAAACTTTTTTTATGCGACGTTTCAGATGTTAAAACAAAAACCCATTTGGGCCGAAATCATTATGTACCTCGGGTCCGAATTCAAAGCTTTTTGCACTACATTTGTGGAGATAGGATCTGAGGAAGTTGGCCTTTTTGCAGACTCCCGAATTTCATTCTAAACAAGTGACCTGGGGAAAATAGTCATAACTTTTGTTTTGAGCATCAAATTGAAATTTCATAAGAAGTTACAGAAAGAGGACGGACTGTAGTTTCCTGCGAATATGTTTTATTTCCTAAGGTCAAAACAGTGACACGTTGCACTTGATACAATTTCACTCTTCTGAAAGGGTATATAATCAGGTCATTTTGGGAGATTGTGCATAACTTTTTCTTGGAGAATCTAAATTCGGTCAGACTGGTGGCATTGGAAAAAGGATGCAGAGGGCTACTGCACATCGTAATTGCAGAACTTATAGATCCAAAATTACAGAGTTACAGTCGTCTCAAGATCAAGCTCCTAAAATCAAGAAAATGCAAGATCGGGAAGTTTGATGGCAAGGATCTGGTAAATTGGATACTACACATGGAGAAATATTTTGATCTACATGGTGTACTACTATTACAAAAGGTATGTATTGCATCTTCATATTTAGAACAAGATCAATTTTTATGGTATAAAGGGCCTTTTTCTCGTAAACAACTTGTTACGTGGTCAATTTTCACGGAGGAAATTATAGCACATTATGAGAATACAAAGAGCAACAGCTTCTTTAGAGCAACACCACAACAATTGGAAAAAAAAGAAGAGAAAAAGGGCTTTGTTACAAAGTGGAAAGATAAATTATGGCAACAAGGAATTCTACCCCTCACAACTATAAAGATGGAAGTGTTGTTTCTCCTAGCCTTCCACAACCTATAAGGGTTACACGACAACAATTGGAAGAAAAAAGAGAAAAAGGGCTTTCTTAAAATTGTGATAGCAAATGCACTAAAGGTCATAAGTGTGTTGAGAAGAAATTATTTTACATAGAGTATGAAGAGGATGAAGAAAAGGATCAAGAAACATCAAAAGAAGAGGATATACGCCAAGATACAACCCCAGAGAAAGAAGAAATGAATCCGACCATATCTTGTAAAGCATTGGCAAGAATTACCACTCCTCAAATTATCAAGATAGAAGGACATATCAAGAAGGAAAAGTTTCAAGAAGTGAAATATCACATCGAGAAAGAAGAAATGAATCCAACCATATCTTGTAATGCATTGGCCGGAATTACCACTCCTCAAACTATCAAGATAGAAGGACATATCAAGAAGAAAAATGTTCAAGAAGTAAAAGATCACATCGAGAATCAAGAAATGAATCCGACCATATCTTGTAAAGCATTGGAAGAAATTACCACTCCTCAAACTCTCAAGATAAAAGGACATATTAATAAGAAAACGGTTCAAGTAGTGAAAGATCACATCGAGCATCAACAACAAATTCTCCAACTTTTAAAGGATAACACCACTTTGGTGCAGAATCAAGTGAAACATCAAGTAGAACAACATCACATTGAAAAAACATTTGATGTAGGTGATTGGGTATTTTTATGGTTACATCTCAAGCAAGCTATTTATGATAACTTAGGGAATGTTGGAAATACTACATGCACTTAAGAAATGGCGACCTTATCCAATGGGAAGACAATTCAAGGTAAAAATGGATCATGATAGTCTTAAATACCTTTTAGAACAAATATTATCTTTAGCAGAACAGAAAAAATGGGTCACAAATATGTTTGGTTATGACTTTGACATCATCTATAGAAAAGGGAAGCAAAATTTTGTTGGAGAAGCACTCTCAAGAAAGGATGAGGATGTGGAAGCATTATTTTGTGCTATTTCTATTATCCAACCAGATTGGATAAACGAGGTAAGGGATGAATGGAAGAAGGACCAAGAAGTGTGGCCACTCATTCAAAAGTTGCAGAAGATCCCAATTCAGATAATATTTCCAGAACTTGAAGAGGAAGAAAAAATCATATTGGAACAAGGAGCAGCCACAGAAACAAGAACCCGACAGCTAAAAAATCGATCAATTTCTGAGTATCTCATCAAGTGGAAGAACTTACCCGCTGAAGATTCCACATGGGAGGACAAGAATTTTATACAGAAGCATCAAGAACTACTCAAGTGTTTAAGACAACACTTTTTGAAGGAGAGGGGCATGTTAGGCCCCTATACTACTAATGTAACCCCTTATTGTTATTAGTACAAACCCATTATTATATTGTTGTACCCATGTAGTCCCCATATCGTTACTATTGTGCCCCATAGAAGCCCACCATTGTTATTATTGTGCCCTTACATTATTAGTATTATGTTGGTTCTAATTATATTATGACCCCTTAGACTCCTATATATAGAAAGGAGGTCTTGTAATTTGTATCATCCAAGAATTGTTCATTTGTGTAATGTAAGTGTTAGGACTCCAATATGTACCATTTTGTTATATACTTTGATATCATTTTACTCTCAAAACCATAAGCTCCAATGTCTTTTTCATTCACTATATCCTAAGGTATATGGAAACCTTCTCTTTATTATATGATTAATCTGTCTTACATTTAATTCCATAATACTCTTATATTTTATCAATTATTGAAGTGCATTGTTGCTAACACAAGTCAAAGATCGCAGATAATATATGTCTTGTTGGGAATGAGCGGTCGTTGCTGAAACAACTGAACTTCATTGCTGAAACAGTCAACTCCGTTGTTGAAACAGCTGTCCCGTTGCTGAAACAGCTAACGCAGTTGCTGAAACAACCGTCAAAGCACGCAACTCCCGCTATGCGTTTTTGCGATTCTGGAAGAACTTTTTGTGGATAATAGCAGCAGCCAGAAGATACGGTTACCTGGATTATCTGGAAGATAGCATTTCTGTTGTCTCGGTTGTAACAGTATCTCTTTTTAAGAAAGAACAGAATAGTCTTGTTTAGAACAGAATCGAGATCTTCGCTCTTGTGTAAAATTGTAAATGATGTCTCCTCTTTAAAAAGAGGAGACATCATCATTAGAGGGGATCGAACTGTAATTTTGAGAACAGCATTGTGTGAGACAGGAGCTAGTCTCCTCTTTTGTATGTACCAGTTTTCTTGACAGATGAATAAAGACCTGTTTTGAGCATTCTAGTCTAATTCTTTCTCTTGGGGAATCTTATGAGAAGGAAAGGGCCCGCCTTCCTCACAAGATTCACCCCTTCATTCCTGTAGTTGTTTATTTCTTATGTATTTGCATTGTATTCAAGTTCTGTTGCTGAAACACTAGTTACATGGTTTGTGATACTCTGTTTCTTAGCGCTACATGTATTGATTGCACGAGTGGATGATGAGAGCATGTGCTGAAGATCCCTGTACAGAGGGATAGGGTCTTGCTCCATTGATTGCTTTCTTTTACTTGCAGTGTGATTAGAACAGAGAGGCCAAGTGCTGAAGATTCCTGTTCCTGGGAATAGGGTCTTGACCTCTTAAGGTTACTTCTTTTGCAGTGTGATTAGTGCCAGGCAGCAGGTGCTGAAGTTCCCACCAAGGAATAGGGTCTTGTTCCTGCTATAGTTGAATGATTTCTTTCTTTATACATTTATTTCCCTTTTGCTGTAACAGAGAAATCGTGTCTGCTATGAGTTAATTGACTTCAGCTTTAATTAAGTAGACTGTGAATTGATAGATTGCTGAATTTAACAATTGTGTGTGACTTTCTTTTACTACAACATTGAACTGCTTTTGAAATTGAGCATATCCAGTGCGCTATTACCTTTGGAATAGAAAGACCTTCTCGGGTTGACAATTTATGTGGAGCTCGAATTGTGAAAACAATTAGAGCGACCAACATTTTGGCGCCGTTGCCGGGGAATGTAATTATAGATTTCAAAAAGCATTTATCTATTTTTTCTAATGTGCAGATTGTATGAGAGGACGAGGAAACCAGAAGAAAAATAACCGCGCAGGTGGCAAGGGCTGGGGAGGACGAAAAACGTTTATTGACGAAATCGTATCAAAGGCTGAATCATCACAAAGACTGAGTTCTCGAAAGTCAAAATTTCAGCGTTCCCCTCAGTCAGATTACAGAACAGAAGAAGTTGTGGGTCCTGAACATACGGAAGAAGTTGTGGGTCCTGAAAATACAGAAGAATCAGCAGTCAGCGCTGAAGAGTCAGAGGAAAGTAGCAGAATAGAAGAACATATCGAGGAGATAGTAGAAAGCGCTGGACGACCGGTAGGAAATATTGAAGAACCAATAGAGGATTCTGACGATCGAGAAAGTGCAGTAGGAGGACCAACAATGGAAGACAACAATGATAATCTCCTCTTTGGAGGAGGACGTACAGGTCCTGAAGAAGAAAGAAGGGATGAAAATTCTCTTTCTACCTTGGGATTTCCCATCAGTGATCTTCCTGCAGGAACAATGAAAAATATCCCATTGTCTGCCCTACCTAACTTTCATGGTTTATCTACTGAGGATCCTGACGAGTTTCTTTTTGAATTTGATATTTTATGCAGAAGCTACGATTATGTTACTAATGCTCAAAAGTTGAAACTGTTTCCAGCCACCTTAAAAGGGAATGCCTTGAGATGGTTCATGAGCCTTGGGAGCCAGGTAATCACAACATGGGAGCAAATGAAACAAAAATTTCTGCTTAAATATCAGGACTACTGCCGGACAAGAGAGAAGAAGGATGAATTATTCAATATGGCACAAAAATCGGATGAAAGCTTGGAGGACTACATCGAAAGATTGAAATACAACATACAGAGATCCGATCATCCAGATTTAAGTAAGGAAATTCGTAAAACAATATTACTTAGAGGGTTAAGGGATGATTGTTTAAATATGTTAAATATGCTTGCTAAGGGAGATATATCTAAAGAATCGTATGATGAGATTTGTGAACTTGCTAAAAGATGTTCTAGGGGAGCTGCAAGAAACAGAATAAGAGATTCCACCTATTCAAGGGTACAGAAATCAGCCAATGGAGGAGCAACAAGAGCAGAGATAGGTAATTTGCTTGAAGAATTTAAAACCGAAATGCTAAGTTCTTTTGCTTCGCAGATTGACACTTTGCAGGTTAAGAAGAAGCAGGCTGAGGCAGAAGCAACTCTGGCTGTCTACTGCCCGAAATGTAGAGATAAACATCCACTAAGGGAGTGCCCAAGAGAAAAAGTACCAGTTTGCACCCTTTGTGAGAAAGATCATGAGACAGAGCAATGTCCATCTCTACCGGGGATAAAAGCAGCGATGCAGCCAATAGAGGAAGAAGCTGAAGCAGTCTACCTGCTAACTCAAAGAAGACAATGGCAACCTAAAGGGCAAGGTACGAATTCTGGTATGCCATTTAATCGTTGGAATAATCATTCAGCTTTTGGCCAAACAAGCTACCCCTCCTTCAACCAAATGCAATATCCACTTTTCAATCAAATGAGTTTCCCACCCATGCAAATGCAAAACCCTCCCTTTGTTGATCCTTCAATGTGGACTCCTTGGCCTCCACAGCAACCACCTCCTTTCAATCCGTGGAACCTAAGTTGGAATAATCAATCACTTCCATACCCAAATCAGATGCCTCAATTCCAACAATCACTCTCTCTGCCATCAAATGCCCCACCAAACAACCAAATGAGACCCCAACTACCCGCACAACCAAATCCTAACCCCAACAATAAAGCTGTGCAAGTTATTGAAATTCAGAATCAGTCTATATCCCCTACTATGCAATGTAATGATATTCATTTGAGATCTGGAAGAGTAGTAGAGCCTATTATTGATGATATAACTGATTCAGATAAAAATGAAACCGAAAAGCAAAAAGAAGCTCAACCACCTTCTAACAAAAATGCTGAATCAACAGAACCTCCATTCCCCGAGCGTTTGGTTTTAACCAAAACAACTGAAACGCCTGCTTTTAATTTTATGGGGGAATTGCAAAATTTGTATATTAAGATTCCACTTTTACAAGCATTAAAAGATGTACCAATTTATGCCAAAACATTAAGGGATATTTGTGTGAAGAAACCTGGTAGGAAAACCAAGGATCCCCTTACAGTACATGTCATGGGAGACTTGTCTGCATTAATGTCCGGAAAAACCCCTCCTGTAAAATATGGTGATCCTGGCCATCCTACTGTTACAGTTCAGATTGGTAAAGCAGTAATCCCCCGGGTTTTGGTAGATTTAGGTGCAGCAATTAATATAATGACTCTGGAAACTTCACAATTGTTACAGCTGAATAACACAATCAGAGATACACCCACCATTTTAGAGTTAGCTGACCATTCCACAATTAAACCAGAAGGGGTTGTTGAAGACCTGCTCATTTCAGTTGAATCCTGGAAATATCCAGCTGATTTTGTTGTATTGCAAACTAAAACAAAGCTGGGGGGACATCCCTTAATTCTAGGAAGGCCATGGTTGGCCACAGCTGATGCATTTATAAGTTGCAGATCTGGTTCAATGACAATTTCTAATGGTTATGAAACAAAACAGTTAACTCTTTATCCTCACGCTACGCCAATAGTTAATAATGAAGATTCTATATGGATGGATTATGATGATAATGCTGTTCAGCCGATTCTAACTATAGGACAAGCTTTAACTCTTAAAGACAATACAGAAGATGAAATAATCAATAATTTTATTTGTGAACCTTCTTCTGTTATTGCTGAAACACACAATCAATTGACTGCAATTTTTGAAACTGATATGCAAGAAAAGATTGAACCTGAAGATTCATCTCAAACTTTAAACACGATCCCATCTAAGAGCGTAACAGTTGAGATTGAACCCGGTAAGACATTAAACATAAATCCTGATTTAACAGACACTGAAACAGAGCAGCTAATGAAGTTATTACACAAATATAAGGAGGCATTTGCCTGGGATTACACGGACATGAAAGGTATTTCTTCTGAATTATGTACTCATAGAATTTACATTAAAGAAGGATGCCGACCTGTTTGTCAACCCCAAAGACGGATGAATCCTAATTTACGAGAAATTGTTAAAGAAGAACTTCAAAAATTGCTTAATGCAGGGTTTATATACCCCATATCTGACAGTGAATGGGTTTCCCCGTTAGTAATTGTTCCTAAGAAAAACGGGAAATGGAGGGTATGTGTTGACTATAGAGCTTTAAACAAAGCTACCCAAAAGGATCACTTTCCCTTACCGTTCATTGATCAGGTGTTGGACAGTCTTGCAGGGAAGAAATTCTTCTCTTTTCTAGATGGATTCAGTGGTTATAATCAGATAAAAATTGCGCCCCAGGATCAAGACAAGACCACTTTCACCAGTCCTTGGGGAACTTTCGCCTATAGAGTTCTCCCATTTGGATTATGCAATGCACCAGCAACCTTTCAAAGAGCTGTTATAGGAATTTTCTCAGATATGCTGAATGACTGTATGGAAATATTTATGGATGATTTTACCCCCTATGGTGTGTCTTTTGAAGAGGGATTACAAAACCTTGAGAAAGTACTAGAAAGATGTAATCAAGCTCACCTTTCCTTAAGTACCGAAAAATGTCACATGATGATGAGTGAGGGAATAGTGCTTGGACATTTTATTTCAGCTCTAGGTATTCAGGTAGATCCATCTAAAATATTAGTCATTCAGAATCTTTCTGTTCCTAAAACTCAAACTGATGTGAGAAGTTTTTTAGGACATGCTGGTTATTATAGGAGATTTATTAAAGATTTCTCTAAAATAGCTTCTCCATTGTTTGTATTGCTTATGAAAAATGCTGAATTCAAGTGGAATAGTCCTTGTCAAAAAGCTTTTGAAGAACTGAAGCATCAGCTGTCTACTGCTCCTATTTTGAGGGGGCCTGACTGGAATCTTCCATTTCACATATCCTCTGATGCTTCAGACAGTGCTATTGGAGCAGTCCTGGGACAAGAGGAAAATCATCTTCCTTATGCTATATACTTTATCAGTAAGAACATGACCTCTGCTGAGCTTAACTATACAGTTACCGAGAAAGAGTTCCTTGCAGTAATCTATGCCATTAATAAATTCAGACACTATATTACTGGTTATCCTACGTTTGTGCACACTGATCATTCAGCTATTAAATACTTAATGAACAAATCTGTTACAAATGCTAGAGTTACCAGATGGCTATTACTATTGCAGGAATTTGATATTACAATTATAGATCGGCCTGGTAAAGAAAATGTGGTGGCTGATTTTCTTTCACGGTTAAAAACTGATAATGATATTCCAGTGGATGATAGTTTTCCTGACGAATATTTGTTTGCAGTTTCTGCTCATTCTCCATGGTATGCAGATATTGCTAACTACTTGGTTGCAGGAAAACTACCAGCACACCTGTCATATAGGGAAAAAAGAAGAATTGTTCAACAAAGTGCCAGGTATAGCTGGATCAGCGGATGTCTCTTCTATACTGGGCTTGATCAGGAGATTCGAAGATGCATTAGAGAAGATGAAGTGTATGACATACTCAAAGCTTGTCATGATGGTCCTTGTGGAGGCCATTTTGCTGATAAAAGAACAGCGCATAAAATTCTGAGGATGGGCTACTATTGGCCCTCACTATTCAAGGATGCAAAGAAGTATGTAAGGGCTTGTGATAGCTGCCAGAGAATGGGTCAACCCAATCATAGAGACCAAATGCCACTAAACCCACAGGTAGTTTCTGAACCATTTGAAAGATGGGCCTTGGACTTCATAGGACCCATTAACCCTCCATCCAATCAAAGAACCTATATATTAGTCTGCACAGACTATATGACTAAGTGGGTGGAAGCCAAAGCACTTATTAGAGCCAATGAAGAGGCTGTTTTGTCCTTCTTGTTTGAAGATATTTTCACTAGATTTGGAATCCCCAGAGAGCTAGTTACTGATGGAGGACCTCCATTCAATTCTCATGGTTTCAAATCTACTCTTCACAAATATCATATTCAACATAGAATGACCACACCATACCACCCCCAGGCCAATGGGCAGGTGGAAAGCACAAACAAAGTTTTAGAGGCCATTCTAACTAAAACAGTAAAGGACAACCGAAAGGATTGGTCCCAAAGGCTCCCTGAGGCATTATGGGCTTACAGGACTACTTGGAGAAACACTACCGGTTTTTCTCCCTATGAATTGGTTTACGGTAAAAATGCTATTTTTCCTGTGGAATTTGAAATTAAAACTTTAAAGACTGCCTTAGCTGTTAATCTTGATTTGAATGATGTGCAGACAGCTAGATTGCAGCAACTTTTGGAGTTGGATGAAAAGAGATTGGATGCCATTCACCAAACAAACATGATTCAGCAACAAAGGATGAAATGGCATGACAAAATTATCAAACACAAGCAGTTCCAAAAAGGTAATTGGGCCTTGCTGTATGATTCTCGGTTTGAAAATTTTCAGGGAAAGCTACGTACACGTTGGCTTGGACCATATGAAGTAGAAGATGTCTTTCCAAACGGAACGGTAAGACTTGTAACAATTGATGATGCTAAAACACCTCTACTAGTCAATGGCCATAGGCTCCGTTTATACGAGCGCCCTGTTTCTAAAGAAGATTTCAAGACTGCTTGCATGACTGATATTCATTATCTTTTTCCAGGGGAGTCTTCTGCTCCTCACAGCACTTAATTTTCTGCACTATATTTTTAGTAGTAGATTAGATTTAGCACTAATAATCCCTGTCAAGGATTGGCATATTACAATTGAATTTTGCAGATTCTGGAAAAGCAATAAGGAGGACAGATTCATCATGAGAAGATCTGGAGCTTTAAATCAAGAAGCTTCTTCCCATTCATTTTACCCCCTTTCTCCTAAAAAGCAATATCCCCCCATACCCACATTATTTCTATCACTCCCACCACTCCTGAAATATCCTCCTTCAGTCAGTATTTTCCACCCCTTACTGCTGAAATAATCCCTTACCATTCACAGACCTAAGTCAGTTATCCCAATTCTCTGATTTTTCCCGTTGCTGAAACACCTGTTTCAGCAACGTAACACCAGATTTTTCCCGTTGATGAAACACCTGTGTCAGCAACGTAACACCAGATTTTTCCCGTTGCTGAAACACCAGATTTTTCCCGTTGCCGAAACACCTGTTTCAGCAACATATCATTGATTCCACCCGTTGCTGAAACACCTGGTTTAGCAATACATTATCAATTTCTCCGATTGCTGAAACACTTACCTCAGCAATGCATTGTTCATTTTTCAGTTGCTTAAACAACAGTTTCAGCAATTGGTTATCATCAAAGTAATATCCCTTCTTGTTCTTACAGAAGCTTTCTGGTTCTTCACGATACTTTTGGTGAAAATTATTTGGCATATACCAGACTCAGTTACACCTTCAATCCACAGACCCTTCCATGATCACTCAAGGCTATTGCAACCGACACTTCGAATTATTAATTAAAGGTAAAGTATAAGGTATATGGTTTTTATGTAATTCGGTTAAATCATATTAAAAGAGAGGATTTCATTTCATAATGATTGCATATCTCCCCACGTCCAATCATTATTATACCATACGTAGGGGGGGGAATTCCAAAAATGGAATGATTATTTCGCATGCACCAACCTGCCGCCTGTTATCGTATCCATTTTTGCCGTCATTTAGACTTCGCAGCCATTGTTGCAACAACTAAGTCTGATCAGGGTCTGAGAATACTGAATTGTGCCTCTGCGGAAAAACTCAGAGCTTTAGCCATGGGAAAGGCGGCCATTAGAAGTGAGCCCGGCTCCATAAGTCTTCTACAGTTCTTTCCGGAAGCATATCAGATCTTCCAACAAGTAGGGTGGACAGCATATTTTGAAAGGTTGGGAGATTTTAACGCAGAAGAAGTATTAGAATTCGCACAGAACTTTGAAGGCAATTTCTCAGTGGTCCGAGGGGTTCGCATTTCAGTGACAGAGGATGACATAGTTCAGGTATCAGGGTTGCCAGCTGAGGGCATTCGCTGGTTCAGCAGGAAGACGGTCGTTCTTAACGCGCAACAAGACTTTTTGCGCCCGGACGAGCAAGTGGAACCTAGAGGCCGCGGGGTCAGTCTGCATTCACTTCCTCAACCATGGCCATCAGTGGCAGAATTCGTCAAACACTACCTCACATGTGAAGGGCGTTATCAGGTAGTGTACAATCACGACTTTGTTCTGCTGAATCATTTGAGAAATGGAAGATTGGTTAATATCCCCTATTACCTGCTTGGTTGTATTAAAAATATGTCGTATTACTGTAAGCAAGCCAAAACTCCCATGACATCCCTTACCCATCATCGCTTATGTCAGCTGTTAATACAGAGGGGTTTTGCTCAGCAAAATCCCCCTCTGCAGGCCCTACCTGAAATTCCTCTGCAGGCCCTACCTGAAATTCCTTTGCAAGCCCCACCCGAAACTCCTCAACAAGAGAAAACGTCCCAATTGTCTGAAAATCCTCATGAAGAACAACAGGAGGAAACCCTGAATTCTCCCGTCAACCCAACCCCGAGCTCGCCACAGTTAGCAGAGCTAACACCCTCTACTATTCCTGTCCCTAGTGATGATTCTCCAACACCCCCTTCTTCACCCATTAAGAAAAAAAGGAAAACCCCAGCAGTCACAAGTTCTAGACCACGGACAAGGTCCACATCCAAAATTCCTATCTCTTCGCAAAACCCTGTCCTGAAGAAAAAGCACTCCCATTCGAGAAAAAGGAAAGGCAGCGATTTTGCTGCCTTCCTACCAAAAAGAAAGAGGACAAAGACTGTTGAGGCAGAATCTACCTCCATTTTCCCTAACCCTGCCACTATTGTATTGAAACCCTTATCCCCATCCCGAACTCCTCAGCCGGCTTCATCCGAAGACACAGTCCCACAAAAATCAGTACCTCGGGATAATACGACAATGGTTATGGATCAAGAAGTGACTGCTCCACAAGAACCAGTCACTTGCCCAGCGACTGTAACACAAGAACCAGTCACTGAGGAAGAAGAATACACCAAGCAGGTTGATAACGGGAAATGCCCAGTGACTGTTCCACAAGAACCAGTCACTGAGGCAGAGGAATTTACAGAGCAGGATATTGGAAAATGCCAAGTGACTGTCCCACAAGAACCAGTCACTGAGGCAGAGGAATTTACAGAGCAGGTTGTTAGTGGAGAATGCCCAGTGACTGTTCCACAAGAGCTAGTCACTGAGGCAGAAGAATTCACAGAGCAGATCAATACTGAAGAATGCCCAGTGACTGTTCCACAAGAACCAGTCACTGAGGCACAGGAACACAACAAGCAAGATGATAGTGGGAAATGCCCAGAGATTGAAATGCCAGAACTAGAGACTGAAATACCAGAGCTCGAGATGGAAATACCAGAATTGGAGATTGAAGTGCAGGAATCCATTCCTAACCCGGTGGATGAAACACAAGAACCACCCACTGTGCACCAGCAAAATATTCCAGCAGAAACAACTAGCATACAAGGCCCACATACGATGGCATCTCTACTGCAGGAAAATGAGTTCCTGAAGTCTGAAATAGAAGCCTACAAAGCTGAGTTAGCCATGGCTCGAGAGGCTTTTGAAAAAGAACTCAATCTCCATACATTAGCACAAGTAGCCTCAATGCAGAACAGGGAGACATGTATAGAATATATGTGCAAGGAGTGTGGCACAATTTATCAGAATGCAGGCTATAAAGTAGTTAAAATTTCACTCCCTGAGACAATTATGACAGAGGGAACACAAGAGGAATGCCCCACTGCTCCACAAGAGCCAGTAGGACCTCCTGTGAGGCAAGAAGAAGAAGAAGAAATCGAACAAGAGATATCTCATCCCTTGGGGACTGATGCAGCAATCTCGGCAGAAGAAACACTGCCAGAGCACACCACTATTGATTTAGACATTCCAGCAGAAGAAACATTGCCAGAGCATATGACTATTGATTCAGATATTCCAGCAGAAGAAACATTGCCAGAGCACATGATTACTGATTCAGATATTCCAGCTGAGGAAACATCGCCAGAGCATACTACTACTGAAACAGCTGTTTCGGCAGAAGAGACACTGCCTCAGCACACTACTGGTGCAAGTATTCCAACAGAAGAAATAATGCCTCAATGCATTTCTTCTGAGGCAGCCATACAGACAGAGGAAATAGTGCCCAAACCTACTACTTCTGTTAAAAAGACACAGACTCGGCCATGGGACCCATTGGAACAATTCAACAGATGGAAGAAGGAACATGCTGAGAACCAGGATATAGTATTACAACAGCATAAGTTGCAATGGCAAAACTTTGTATACACTAACTGGGAGAACTTGGAGCAATTACTGCAAGAGCACAGGGAATATAAGAAGGAAGCCAGACAGTCTAAGGAACGGATAGCCCTGATGTTTTCATTGGTGCGAAAGTTGATGGTTACACGGAAACCTTCTGTAAACTACGCTCTTTTTCTTGCTGAACGATTAGCTTACTTTCAAATTAAATCAATAGCACATGGTAGACCACATGAAGTACTGACTTCAGAAAAATTTGTTGAGACCTTCAAGGAGGCCCCTGAAAGCGACCAGCATCTGCTGTGCGAACTCTACCTTCATAATGAAGCCATGCCTGAAGAAAGAAGAATTAATCTTACTCCAATTGCAGGTGATATACAAATTAGGGCATTTGCTTCATTTTTGTCTAATCAGCTCACTTGGCAGACTGCGTTCAATACAAGCAGTCATAATGAGGAGAATAAACTCCTGTGGATTAGGCCAGAGCCGGTAAGCCCAGCCATGTTCATAGCACAGTACTATGAATTCTTGCAGAAGCCAGGTATGAGCGAGCACATAGAGCAATTACAGGCTTCAATCCTTTTTAATTGTCAAGAGCATATTCGAATGAAGGGTCCTGCTGCACTGAAGGCCAATGATCTCTTTTGGCAGCAATCAAATAAGGAAAGACAGGATTATCATCCTCTTAACCCTCTCAATTTTCACGCTGCATTGTATAGAGTCCCTAAGTATATCGATTGCATTCAGCATTGTGGAGTCAACTGGATTGGGTATCATTTCCGTTTTCCAATCTTATGGCTGCCTTCAGAGAAATATCAAAATCATTACCTGTTGACTGACGAAGAGGAAGCCTCGGCATGGCAACGGTTGCAGACCAACAGCGGATTCCGAGCTCCTACAGACGCCACTTTCTCCAGCTACTGCCTGAGTAATTTGCATTGCCAGTCCCAGTACTCAGACTCTGATTCAGACGAAGGGGTTGCCTGAGGACATGCAACATTTTTAGCTGGGGGGGATGTTAGGACTCCAATATGTACCATTTTGTTATATACTTTGATATCATTTTACTCTCAAAACCATAAGCTCCAATGTCTTTTTCATTCACTATATCCTAAGGTATATGGAAACCTTCTCTTTATTATATGATTAATCTGTCTTACATTTAATTCCATAATACTCTTATATTTTATCAATTATTGAAGTGCATTGTTGCTAACACAAGTCAAAGATCGCAGATAATATATGCCTTGTTGGGAATGAGCGGTCGTTGCTGAAACAGCTGAACTTCATTGCTGAAACAGTCAACTCCGTTGCTGAAACAGCTGTCCCGTTGCTGAAACAGCTAACGCAGTTGCTGAAACAACCGTCAAAGCACGCAACTCCCGCTATGCGTTTTTGCGATTCTGGAAGAACTTTTTGTGGATAATAGCAGCAGCCAGAAGATACGGTTACCTGGATTATCTGGAAGATAGCATTTCTGTTGTCTCGGTTGTAACAGTATCTCTTTTTAAGAAAGAACAGAATAGTCTTGTTTAGAACAGAATCGAGATCTTCGCTCTTGTGTAAAATTGTAAATGATGTCTCCTCTTTAAAAAGAGGAGACATCATCATTAGAGGGGATCGAACTGTAATTTTGAGAACAACATTGTGTGAGACAGGAGTGAGACAGGAGCTAGTCTCCTCTTTTGTATGTACCAGTTTTCTTGACAGATGAATAAAGACCTGTTTTGAGCATTCTAGTCTAATTCTTTCTCTTGGGGAATCTTGTGAGAAGGAAAGGGCCCGCCTTCCTCACAAGATTCACCCCTTCATTCCTGTAGTTGTTTATTTCTTATGTATTTGCATTGTATTCAAGTTCTGTTGCTGAAACACTAGTTACATGGTTTGTGATACTCTGTTTCTTAGCGCTACATGTATTGATTGCACGAGTGGATGATGAGAGAATGTGCTGAAGATCCCTGTACAGAGGGATAGGGTCTTGCTCCATTGATTGCTTTCTTTTACTTGCAGTGTGATTAGAACAGAGAGGCCAAGTGCTGAAGATTCCTGTTCCTGGGAATAGGGTCTTGACCTCTTAAGGTTACTTCTTTTGCAGTGTGATTAGTGCCAGGCAGCAGGTGCTGAAGTTCCCACCAAGGAATAGGGTCCTGTTCCTACTATAGTTGAATGATTTCTTTCTTTATACATTTATTTCCCTTTTGCTGTAACAGAGAAATCGTGTCTGCTATGAGTTAATTGACTTCAGCTTTAATTAAGTAGACTGTGAATTGATAGATTGCTGAATTTAACAATTGTGTGTGACTTTCTTTTACTACAACATTGAACTGCTTTTGAAATTGAGCATATCCAGTGCGCTATTACCTTTGGAATAGAAAGACCTTCTCGGGTTGACAATTTATGTGGAGCTCGAATTGTGAAAACAATTAGAGCGACCAACAGTAAGGAGGTTGCCCCTTCGAAGAGGCTGAATTCTAAGGTGTTTATCTATCTTTTCTATCGTTTTGTGAGCTGGTTTCATAACATTTGCTGACGGAGGAGATGAGATGGAAGACTACGGAGAGCCAGAATGGTGATGCCTTGTCTATACGAGAATGGTCCTAGAACATAAACAAAAATGAGTCATCGAGTGGGAGATCTAAATCTAGAGGGAGATCCAAGTCTCCAGGAAAACCTGTAAAGGTGGTGTGCTGGAAATGTGAAAAGGAAGGGCACTACAAAGGGAACTGTAAATCTAAAGCTCCTGATAAAGGAAAGGGATTTGATGATGCTCCTTCTGCAGAGACGAAAACTACCTCAGATGAATGTGGGGATGTGTACTTGGCTTCTTCAAGTACACATGTAGATCATGAGGCATGGTTGATTGACTCGGGTGCATCCTTTCACTTCACTCCCCATAGAGAGTGGTTTTGCGAGTATGAGAAATACGATGGTGTTGATGTCTTCTTAAGGGATGATAGGAAGGCTAGAATCATTGGTCGCAGAAAAGTAAAGTTGAAGTTGTAAGGTGGAAGGGTTAGAATACTTCTGGATGTTCTGAATATTCCTACATTGGCCAGAAATCTGATTTCTGTAAGAAAGCTAGATGATGCAGGTGTAAAGACAGTGTTCGAGAAAGATACCTATAAGTTGGTTCAGGGAGCACTAGTATTGACGTGAGCAGTTCATATTGGAACTCTGTACAAGCTGCAGGGTAGTACAGTTGTTAATGGGTGTAATAGTTCTATGGTTCCTAAAAGTGGAGCAGAAAATCTAGTGGTCTCTGGAGAGAAGACCATGCTGTGGCATCAAAGGCTTGGACATATAGGAGAGAAAGGCCTTTGAATACTTCATGGTAAAGGTATGGTAGAAGGTATGAGTAATAGCTCTCTGGATTTTGATTTTTGCGAAAATTGTGTATATGGGAAGCAGAATGGGATGAGTTTCCCCTCTGGTGGTAAGAGGGCGAAACATATAGTAGAGCTTGTGCACAGTGATGTGTTTGGACTTGTAAAGGTTCCATCACTGGGTAAGTCTGTGTACTATGTATCATCTATAGATGACTTCGCAAGGAATACATGGATATACTTCCTTAAGAAGAAATCTAAAGTCTTTGATAGATTTAAATAATTTAAGGCTCTCCTAGAAAATCAGACAGAGAAGAAAATAAAGGTGCTAAGGATAGATAATGGTGGAGAGTTTTGCAGCAAGGAATTTGAAAAATTCTGTAAGAAGTTTGGTATAGCATGATAGAAGACTACTCCATATACACATCAGCAAAATGGAGTTGCAGAAAGAATGAACAAGATGTTGATGGAAAGGGCAAGAAGCATGCTCAGTGGTGTCGGGTTAGGACAGGAATTCTGGGCAGAGGTGGTGGATATAGCATGTTACCCACTCAACAAATCCCCTTCATCAGTGTTGGAGGATAAGACTCCACAAGAGGTATGGACTGGTAAGAAACCTTCTCTTTCACATCTGAGGGTATTTGGATGTGATGCATATGTACATGTTCCAAAGGAGAAATGAACCAAGTTGGATAGTAAATCTAAAAAGTGCATCTTTATTGGGTATAAGGATGGTTTAAAGGGTTATAAGCTTTGGAACCTAGTAACAAGGAAGGTTGTTTACAGCCAAGATGTGGTGTTCAGAGAGGTGAAAGATGTTATTAAAAATGAAGTCCAACCAAATGAACCTGAGAAGATAGAGTTTGAGCGAAAGGAGGAAGAATCAGACTCTACAGCAGAGGAGGAATCAGAAGATGAAGAGCCACAAACTCCGGGTCTGAGAAGATCAATTTGAGAAAGAAGGCAGCCAGAAAGGTATAGTCCATCTGTTCTCTATTCAAATTTTGCTTTATCTATTACTGACGATGATCCCAGAACTATGAAGGAAGCAGTAGATTCAGAGGATGGAAAACTATGGGAAGAGGCCATGGTTGGTGAAATGGCATCTTTGCACAAAAATGAGGCTTGGGATCTGGTGGAGTTGCTGACTGGAAGGAAACCCATTGGCAGCAAATGGGTTTTTAAGAAGAAGACAAATGCAAAAGGAAAGGTGGATAAATACAAAGCTCGTTTGGTAACAAAAGGTTATTCCCAGGTGCCGGGAATTGATTTTGGTGATATTTTTTCTCCTATTGCCAAGATGACTTCTATTAGATTACTTTTATCTGTTGCTGCTACTTTTGATTTTGAGGTAGAATAGATGGATGTGAAGACAATATTTCTTCACGAGGATCTAGAAGAGGAAATCTACATGAAGTAACCTAAAGGCTTTGTGGTGAAGGGTAAGAAAGAACTAGTATGCAAGTTAAAGAAGTCTCTGTATGGGTTAAAACAGTCACCAAGGATGTGGTATCATAAATTTGATACATTTATATGGGGACATGGCCTCAATAGAAGCAAAGCAGATCATTATGTGTATTTTAAATTAATTGGTGACCGTGTTATTTATTTTGTCTTTTATGTGGATGATATCTTGCTGGTTGGAAATGACAAAGAAATTATCCAGGATTTGAAGACCCAATTGTCCTCCAAATTCGACATGAAAGATCTTGGTGCTGCAAACTATATTTTGGGCATGGAAATTAAAAGAGATTGGGTAAAGAGGAAGCTCTGGTTACACTAGATGAAGTATGTCGAGACAATACTGTAGAGGTTTAATATGCAGGATAGTAAACTGGTGAAGGTTCCTATTCCTGTAGGTATGAGGTTATCTGCTAAACAGTGTCCCAAGACACAAGAAGAGGATGAGGACATGTCTTGTGTTCCATATGTAAGTGTAGGTGGTAGCCTGATGTATGCAATGGTCTGTACTAGACCAGAAATTGCACATGCAGTGGGAGTATTGAGCAGGTTTATGTCAAAACCAGGGAAGGAGCACTGGATAGCAGTGAAGCGGGTTTTCAAATATTTGCGTGCCAGCAATGACTATGGTTTGTGCTACCAAGGAAGACTAGGATTGGACAAAATGTTGGATATTCATGGCTTTGTTGATGCAGAGTGGGCTAGAGATCTAGATCAGAGAAGATCTACAAGTGGGTATGTGTTTAACCTATTTCAAGGTGCAGTCAGTTGGATGAGTAAGAAACAATCTGTAGTGGCACTATCAACTACAAAGGCAGAATACATGGCAGCCACTCATGCAAGGAAGGAAGCAGTTTGGTTGCAAATATTGTGTTCAAGTATGGGGTTAGTACAGGGAGTTATAAGGATAGACTGTGACAGCCAAAGTGCAATTTTCTTGGAAAAGAACCCCACATATCATTCAAAGACAAAGCACATTGATGTTCAGTATCACTTTGTGAGGGATATGATAGAAGACAAAAAGGTGTTGCTAGTAAAGGTGGACACTTTGAAGAATACTGTAGATGCATTGACAAAATTTGTGAGCTCTCTTGCTGTAGAGAAACAACGGGTGTTGCAGGGCTTGATAAACGACTAAGCTCTCTTGTGCCCCCCTGTGAAAAGAAAACAACAAGCGGGAGAATTTTGGGTTGTGTTACATTCTTTCCACATAGTTAACAGAGGGTTTGAGGGGCACCCGTAACCCCACTTTATGGGGTCCAGGGCAGCGCCCCGAAATTTTTTGATTTTGGACCCTATGTTAGGTTGGGCAAACCCACCTATTGTTTTGTGCATGATTTTTGCACGTGTTTTTTTGGACGTGATAGTTTTCGGTCTATGGTATTGGACGCGATGGTTTTTTCAGTCCATGGTATTGGATTCTTAGACATGTATAAATATTTATTATAACATTGAAAGGAACATAATGAGAAATCAAGCTGGTAGTCCCGGTTTTGGGATCCAGGGGAAAATCTCTGTGTATATGTGTTTTATGTTTTATGCTCTCATTATTGTTTATTTTATGTGTTTTAGAATTTGTATTCAGCTAATTTCTATACAGGTTTAAAACCTACATCCTAACAAACTTCTCGACTAGATCATAGGATCCCTGTGGTCCTTCCTACAAATGGTCAACAATTTACATCTTAGTATCTTGCATATGTGAGAATGGCGTTCTAATAATAGAGACACAATCTTTTGCATGCTTGTTTTGACATGGTCTGAATGAGTTGATGTAATAGTGACGTAAAAGTTATGGAGCAACTAAAAGATCAACTCATCACATTCCAAATTCAGTAAGTGTGCCAAAGTTGAATTCTGCCATGACTATTAAAATTTCTACATCGGTTCTAAAAGGTAGGAAGCATGATGTTGTTCAACCCTTTAAGGCCTTCCACTATCAACTAAAATATCTCCCTCATAAGATCATTATTGTAAGAAAATACTCTGGATGTTAAATCTATGATCTTGCTGAGACAAGAAGCAATTGTGAGCTTGACCTCTTCACAAGGACGCTCCGAGAGTTTGGGTTGTATTAATGCAAGCATAGATGGCTTGAGATTCCAACTGAGTTTCCTCCATTCTGGTTGCCCCACCTCTAAGAGTAATGTGTCTAATTCCTCCAATTTCTAAAGGTCTATGGTTCACTTCGTTCGTTGCAATTAAGATCCAAGTGCGAAGAACTTAGCTCCTCTTCCTTGTCCTTCCTTCACTTCCCATGGGAATTTTTGTTGCATAATGGTATATACCATTTTTGAGAAAGACTTGCTATTCTATTATAAAGTGGTATTGCTAAGAAAATGCCCCATGCTTCTTTTATTTTATCTAGAATTTTGTCAAAAATTTAATGAGTGTTTTCTAGTGAAAGTCCCATTTCCCCTCATACCAAAGCACGTATACACTAATTCTTCAATGGATTTCACCCCAAGATAAGGTAAATACAAACTTGATTGGTAATAGTAAGATGATTGTACCACCTCCTTCCTTTCCTATTCCCTTTTATTTTCAACACAAAATCTCCTTTCTATCGTCAAACTCCAAAATTTGACAAACCCCTTGCCAAATACTAAAACCAATCAAAATTTTCAAAACTATCAACATGGTTTAGTCCATAACCCGCCATACTTCATGCTTCCACACTGAGATTTTTGAGTGGAAAATCTGTTTAGATGGAAAGAGAATCAGTTTTTAGGTAAAGACTTACATCTTCATACGCTAACCAAGAGTTTGTGGACCCAATGATTATGCCCTTGCGAGTGATCAATGGATCATGTGCGACATTGAATTTGATGTTATAGGTTTCAAATGTATAGGCATAAGACTATATTCAACAATGATAAACCTCTACACCAATCCAACCACATAATGCAACATACTATATAACGAAAAAAGACATAGCATTACTATATTTAATTATGGTGACCCACCACAAAATCTTTTGGTGAAATATAATTTACTCAATTCCACAAAAACACGGTGTCTTTGCCTCTATGACTAATGTCTGATTGATCTTGATGTAGCGAGATCAATTTATCTAATGTAATAAAGCAAATACTTTGGCATGCACCTGAAGAGGACCATGGTTGGCTCCTTGACCGACGCTATGGTAAAAATAATCTTGTCTCTGCTATTAAGAGTGATGACAACTTTGGCTCCCATAATGAATCTATGGTCAATTCCAAAATCGAAGCCTATGAAACTTGCTCGGCTCCTTCCTGCGCTTATAGGGTTGTGGTGACAGTGCAATTCCCAGGCTATGTCCACTTCCTTTCACCTAGAACAAATATGGGGACGCTCAACTCCTTTCTCTGCTTCGGCAGTTGTTGTGATAGTGTTTTGGCAATGTGACCAATGCTCAGGCTATATCAATGAATCAGCATGTAACACTCATACTCTCTTTTGCCTTCCATTGAAATGAATCAGAGGTTGAAAGCAATCTAACACCTCTACTCATTAGATGGCTTAGTGTTCATTTTAACACACAAAATTACCCTCCTCACGACCCCGACTGCTACTGAGAAACATCACCCTTTAGATCAGGAATGTGACTGTTTGGTTATGAGTGCCTCGAATTCCCCTTTGTCAGTGGTATAGTCCCATGCGATTGATTCGATGGGTCTGCACAAGTTTCGATCGACCTCCTTGCTCTAGTGATTTGAATACTCCCTTTCATGGTGAGGTGCCTCCCGAAAGGTGAAACGGTGGATCAGACCATTATTGACCTGATCCACTGCTCAACAATGTCGGTAGAGTGTTTTGATGCAATCTATGCCTATGGCTATTGGTTCTATCGTCAATGGCCCTCAGATTCACTTGCTAAAGAAAAAATATTCCGCCCTCTCTCCCGATTTAACTCGGTCCCCTTTGATGAAAGTGTTATCACCAAAAAATGATCATCTAGCCTAATTTACTAGACGGATCAAAGTACACCATGTAAAGTCAATTTTACCATAGTTAAATTGCTTTCATTGTGAGAAATTACTTAATAAACCACCTTTTTAAGTAATTTATAATTAAACCCATTAAGAACAATTAAATAAATCACTATTTATTTTATTTTATTCTAGGAATAATTAATTAAACTATTGTTCAATTATTGTTCCTTGTCATATTTGAACTAATTATGAAAAATCAAACGATAGATTATTAATTATCTTATTTTTCTCTAGGAACAATTAATTAATCACTAATTAATTATTATTCCTTGTCAAATTTGACTAAATCCCTTAGGAATAATTAAATAAATCATTATTTATTTATTATTTCTAAATAAAAGTTTAAATACGTTTTCCCTCCTAACCAAATATAATAAAATATTCCAAGTCGTTAGTCCAAGAATGGGGTTAATAATATTTTATTATTGCTCATTATTTGAGGATAACTCAATATTTTCTTATAAATAGAGGGGTTTTCCATTCATTATTCACTTTCGATTATTTCCGTTGTTGCACTCATTGTTGTAACTCTTATTATTTTCCTTGCCGCACACCATTTCTCCGCCATTTGAGTTCCCATTAAGCTCAAACATATTATTTTGTTGGGTTTTCACATTATAGAGGAGAGAGACTCTACACAAGCTGAAGACATTTTAGGATACAAGAACCCATCCCATAGAGGGTTACTGGTAAAATTATTTGTTCCCTTTAGAGGTGTTATAATAAAATATATTTATGTATTAACCAGTTTCCATTGGATGATTGGAGTTATTACTGTTTCGTTTTGCTATTCAACTATGATTGTGTCATAGGTCAGGACTTTGCTAGTTTTGTTTCTATCATTTGCTGCAAATCTACAATGTTTAGTAGCCATTTATATTCTTTAGACTGTTTGTCATCTGTAGTCTTAAGTGGGTTCTTTTCATACATCTTTGAGATGAAAACACTACAACGAAACTAGCAACTCCACTGGTTTTTTACTTCAGATCCAGAAACTTGGGTGACCTTTAGTTTTCAGGTTAGGGTTTCTTATTTGTTCAGACTCTTAATGTTATTTACTAGCTTTCTGACCCTAGATATGTCAAATTTCTAACTTTTGCAAGTTTTCTGGTCTTTTTCGCAGGTCACATGAATGAGCTGCGACAGAGACAATAGTTTTTTCTGATATTTTCTGACTGGGAATCAAGGACCAAAAATCACACTTTCTAGCCAAAAAATTGTGATCTCGAGTCTAGAGTGCATATTTCACCCCAAAAATTGTGATCCGCCCTAAAAATAGGTTAGTACCTGCGATTTTAGAGTTTTCGGGTTTTTATCAAATCTGTTTCTGGGTTTTTCCAAGAGCTGTGTGTTGGGTTGTTTGACCTCTGTCTCATCATGCTTAGGCCTTGATCTACTCTAATTTACTCATCAAAGTGGAATTTATCCCCTTAGGGCTTCTAGTACGCTTCCACCTTTATAGGAGGAGTTTAGTTGAGTAAGAAGTCTGAGTTTCTCCAGAACTTTCAGCCATATTTTCCAGATCTATACCATTTTCTTTCAGATCTCCAAAGATAGGTTGCTTCCATCCATGGTTTCATATTAGACCTTGTTTGGTCATTAACCTTAGGGTCCCATCGGTTGCCCTAGGATTTACACCCATCTTCCTATATTTTTGTAGCGATCTTCCTCTCTGTTTTTTTGTTGTTCCTGAACCACTTTCCAGTAGCCTAGAGTCATTTCATCCCAGTCACAACGACACTTAGATCCCTTGAACTTTTTAGTGTGTTTTCAGTCTATTTCACCACTAGCTATTACAGTGTTTGCAAATTCAGTTTGGGTGGGTATTAGTTAATGGTTTTTTTGTTCATTTACTGTTGTTAATTTTAGTTTATTTTCAACAATCTTTTTCGTTTTTTACAAATACGATCTGGGGTTAATCAATAAATACACTTGCACAGACAAGCACACCTTAAGCGAAGGGCAGTTGGTTTACACCCCCAAGCCAAGACTGAACATAATAAATTTATCTCCCCTCATCGAGACAAAGTCATATTGTTAATCTCCCTTCACCATTTTCATGTCACATGTGTCTTACCACCATTGCACCACCAAGGCGTTTGTCACATAGACTCTTATAGCTTCATCCCCATTTTCCACTCGGGCATATTACTCCTCCCCACTAGGTTCGAGTTCATAGCCCTCTAAGTCCCCATACCGACTCTTCTCCTGGTTCATCTGATTCCGAGCCTCCTTCACCACATATTGTCACCATGTTTGTACCCACAACTGGTGTAGGAACCCAACCTGGTGTTGGCTCCAGTTCTACCCTAGTGATCACATCTAGAGGAGCAATCTCATGAACCACTCAGAAAACTCCCATACTCCCTTTTATGGTTGGCTTAAGTCTCCTAGATTTTAGCCAGTTGATAAACAACCCAATACACCATGATGTTGGTTGGCATGCTATGCCGACTAAGATTCCCTCAAATATCCCAAAGTTTGAGGCTAATTCTGGAGAGGATCCTACTGATCATGTTTGCTCCTTCCACATGTGGTGTTCATCCAACTCCATTACCGATGACTTCATTCATTTTCGGCTGTTCCAATGCACGCTCACTAGAGATGCTACAAAATTGTATGTAGACTAGCCTGCCACATTTCATTCCATTTTCATGATGCTTGCTAAATTGTTCCTCTCATATTTCTAGGTACCTCTTCGATACGACATTGGTAAAAAGATATTGACCTCATTTCGTCAGTCCTCTGCCACTCACCCTTTTGACCATGTTCAAGAGTGGTGTAGAAGGAGGATCACATGTTGTGCCCCGCACATCGAATACCATGTCTATCTAGATTGGTTTCTCAGGAGCCTTTTAGCACCCATTGGAAAAGATTTTGCGTCCCATTTTCCTCAGATTGAGGAAGATGCTCTCAAAACTGCTTTGAGATATGACCTGATTTATGTGCAATCCAGTTCTGTCTATATCATCATTCCAAACCTTCCCCATCCTGGAGGTTCTAATGCACGGGGGGAATCTCATATTGCCAACGGTATTGTTGAATCCTTTCATCCTTCCCAATATACTCAGAAAATTTATGGCCATCCATAATGGGGCACCAGTTCCTCCAACACTTATGCCCCTCCTGCTAGCAACATGTTTTCAGGGCCCCAACCTATCTACCAAACCATTGCTCCTCCTTATGAACAGTCGAGCACTCCAGCTCCTTGAGCATTAACACCACAACCTCCCATGCATCCTCAACCCCCAAAGCTACTACCCCCTTAGGGTCACGTGTTTTCACAACAGAGTGCAACCAATCCCCATAATTTGAAGAAAAATAATAAGGGGAAGGGTAACAACGGTAACAAGGGTAACCAGGGTAATCAAGGTAATCAACCTAGTGAATCCCAGGGGAACCAACCTGACACCAGCAACCAGCAATAGGGAAGCCAACCCAAGCAAAACAAGGCTATTCGTATGAACAAGCATTGTGCATGTTGTGGTGTACATGGCCATTATACACATGAGTGTCCTATATTACCCCAGATGAGCCAAATGTGGGAAGCTCAAGCAGCTTCTAGAAGTCAACAATTGCCTCAGAATCCTGCATCATCTCAACCGACAATGCTTACAAATACTTTCCCTCAACAAGGATTTTTTTCTTCTCAACCTCACCCAGGTCAAGCAGCCCACCCTCCCCAACCTTCTAGTCCTAGTGACTACCAGATCCTCATGATGAGCTCTGATGAGGTTAATCCCTCCGATATCAACTTGCAAACTTGATCGCGTCAATATGATAAGCCATCAACTTCGTATGCCATTGAGTCCAATGCAAAAGCTTCTACTGAGCCTCTTACAACATCAAATGTTCCATTACAAATCCCTCAACCTAAAGCTGATGCAATTCCCAAGATCCCAAAGGGACCATTACACCATAACACGGCTTCTAACCGAGTTGCCCATATATACAATATAGTAGATGACTTGGCGCAATCACCTGCCGCCATGTCGATGCTGGATGTACTCCAGTCATGCCCATCTCAAAAGAAAGCTCTAATAACTTCTTTGGGCATAGTAGATCCTTCTAACGATCATTTGATTACCTTCCCAGTTGATACATCAGAACATCCCCCATTGACTTGCTCCATTTCTTTTTGGGTACTAGTCTGAGTCCGTAATGTCATCATCTCCCGATGCACTACTGACGATGGTGCATCCACCTGTGTGATGTCCACTACCATTTGGAGAAAACTTTACTCACCTGAGTTGTCCGCCTCCACCATCACTTTGCATACTTGGGACAGACACTCCTCCTAGCCTCTTAGCATGTACCGCAATTATCCAGTGACCCTTGCGGGCAAGACTGTCCATGTAGATATTGAGGTTATTGATGCCCCTTTAGATTAAAACATTCTCTTGTGTCGTAGTTACACATATGCCATGTCAGCTGTCACATCTACAATTTTCTGCAAGATGTGATTCCCCCATGAAGGGAAGATCGTTACCATAGATCAGTTGACTTACTACGAGCCGACATTTGTGACGTCCCCCAAGTCCATTATCTCATCAATGTTAGATAAGAAGTCTTCAACTCCTCTCACTGGTGTTTCACCAAGAGTCTATAAATATTCCTCATTATTGTGTTCTTTCCATGGTCCTCCACCTCCCATCTTAGAGCCTAAATATTTCACTGTCATGGGTTGTCCTCAAGCAGTCTGGTACATTTGATCCACAACAAGCTCCTCCACACCGTGTGGTTACCATCCCAGCCGAGCCATCTAGATCCACCCCCCAAGACCTCCTCCATTTATGGGTGCCTCTCCTATCTTCCCCTAGGAATTGTTCCTCTAGCTCTCAACCATCTAGGAGTTGTTCCGCCGAGACATTACCTTGCATGCTAGATACCTTTCTTATTTCCCCCTCCTGCAATATTTTATATCCCTGTCATGGCTTCATTGGTCCTGCAAGCATTCTTCCTAGTCAGCTAAGACCTTATCGTGCTCTGACCTTAGTTCAACCAGTCCCTATGGCCCCTACCACTACTTTAGTTCCATCACAACATCAAGATAAACCCACTCTTGTTGTTAAATCATCTGGACAGGCGGGAAAATATAAGAGGACAAAACCTAAGGACAAGGCTCCCCAACCTCCTCCAGTCCCCAAGGCCCCAAAGTCGTCACCTCTGTGCGCTTTGTGTAAAGTTGTGGGGCACGTGACCAATAATTGTCCTGAGCTTCCTCATCTTAAACCTTTGGTTCATGAAACTTTCCCTGAGTCAAATATCCCTAAAGTCCATGCTAACTTACTGGGTCCACCCAAGAAACTCAGAACGTTACACAAAAATCACCCTTGTGCCCCGTGTTGCCCTCATCTGAACGAATTTTACGATTTCCTTAAGGCACTTCGCGAATACGAGACCACTCATAATGGATCACCTTCTCCTCTTCCTTTGGATTTTTGTAGCAATATTAAACTAGAATAGGGGGAATCTGATCCCACCATCGTGATCCCTTCCCTAGATGTCAAGATTACTGACACCACGGGCCATATCCTTTACCTGTCGTCATCCTTGAGTTCCTCGTAGGAAATCCTTTCTGAGGTTTCTGAGGACACTTCTATTCAATCTCTTTTGATAGAATCCTAGGTCTCAACATACATAGATCCTTCATCCACTATCTCGTCATCTACCATTCCATATGATGCGTATGTGAACCTTGTTTCTCAGGTTGATGCACTAGGTACCGTGCCACATGATGTAGTCAATATTCCTTTCGTCCGCTCATCTTCCATTTTGATGAGGACATCATGGAAGCTATGTCTACCCCTAATTACCCTTGCACTTAGGCAAGGGGGAATATTTTTTCGAGGATTATAAAGGCCATTTCCTTCCTAATAATCCCAATGCAATCTACCTAAATAAAATTTTCTCATAGCTTATCTCTCTGATTTGCGTGTCTTTATTTCTGTCATGAAGTTAGGTAGGATGCATCATCTCATCTATCATCTTTTGCACCTTTCAGATGGATCCATAATCCACACCATATATCATTCATGTTGATGGTGCAAGTCTCTTCTCTAGGAATATAACCTCGATAGCCTGGGCCATTTTTACCCCCTTGCATACATTACTCCTTTCGAATGACGTGTGCATTGGATCTATCACCAGTAACCAGGCCAAATATGATGCAGTGATAGGTTTGTTAGTTGATTCCCTTTCTCATCACATCCTTCATCTTCATGTTCGTTTATATCCCTTCCTACTTTTCATGTAATTGAATGGTGTGTATCATGTGCATAACCAAGTCATATTTAGAAAATATCTGCGTGTTAAGCTGTTGGTACATGAATTTGAAATGATTACTTTTAATCAAGTTCCTAGAGCCCAAAATAACTATGTAGATACCATTGCAAATAACTTTCTAGGCTAGCATTTATCACATGTATACCACAGAAGACAACCATAAACAAAACACATGGTGACCCATCATCATCATATAAAAATGCATAATCATATTATGTGTCATATAAGTGTTCGGAGCCCATAGCTCTAAATACATCCGACATTCCCATAACATGTTACAAAAATCAAAATCAAAGGAACCCACATGTCCCCATATCTAGTCACTATCTGAAGGATCACGCACCAAAGGCTCTGCCCCACCTGCACGTAGATCACGTACTGCATGACCAGCCATCACCATGCGCCGCATGATACCACGCCACTCTAAGGGAAGGCCATTACACTCATATATGTATCAATCATCTAGCTCATGCCATCCACACTCAGAAACTCTGGTCAAGAGTACCTCACAACTATGGTGTAGATAAACTAGTAGCACACTATCCTCTAGACACTGACAAGATGACGATGTTCCCTAATCTGCAGCCATAGGTGCTGGAGCTCGCCCTACATTTCTTGCCAGTTTATCAGTGCTATGTCTGCATACCGCATATTTTACACTTAGTACCATATACATGTGATAAAAATATGAAATGCACCATAAAAATAGCAACTTAACAATTACCGTTTGGTCCCGATGCTTGCCTGAGCGAAAGTGGCAAGTCAGGATCTCCATGATAGTTCATCCCGCTATAAGGATAATCATCAATCTAGAGGGGCATCTGATGCCAATGTGCAAAAAAACATGGGTTGGAACACCCGTTCAACTCCCCGTCCTCCTCTCCCCAGCAGTTGCCCCCAGTGGTGGATCCTAGGCTCCTGTGGGCCCCCATATCGGATCTATACATGAGGAAGGATGGTGGGTATCTTCTCAAAGAAGAATGCGCACAATACTATATGAAAAACATAGTCATGGATCACATGCATAGACTTAACTATCATTTCACCGACGACAGTATCATCTCAGCCCACCCATATTTGGTCCTAGCCAAAACACTCTCAACCAGCATCATCTGCCCACCAGTGATGTGGTGGAATGCATGGCTGCCCAAGACCCGTAGCACAACTGTGGAAACAACCTATGTCTCTAGCCGGTCTAAATCACCAATTGGGATAGTCATGCCCTTCACATGCACATCCTGTGGACAATGGCGCTCCACAAACTTTGTAATGTTCCTCCCACAAGGAAACAATGGATGTATATCCCCCACCTCTCTAAGTGGAGGGAGTTCGGTGAAGAAATAAATATCTTGTAATGTTAACTCAATATTGTGCCCCTTCAGGACAAATACCTCATGGTTTGGATCCCAATAGCTCACAATTCTCAATAGCAAGGACTCACGTGCCCTCATCAATGGGTTATCTACCAACTTGAGAACCCCATAGTGAGACAATGCCCCTCAAACCCCCTGATCCATCTGAATCTTGGATCGGAGGGTATCCAAGTCTCACTCACACCAGCTGATTTTTAGCTTTGCCATGCCTATAAAACACCACATGTCTTGTCAGTTGAGAGAAGAAAACACTGGTCTACACTAATCAACCTACAACCCCCACCAAGCGAGCAAACCACCCCTCTTTTTTACCCCAAATCATAGTTTTATGCCTAGAAAGTGTGAGATTGCAGGCTTTCACTTGTTTCTTGTGATCCAAATTGCACTTCTAGGCACAAAAAGTGTGATTAGACCATGAAAAGGAGCAAGGGTCTCCCAGGGAGCTGTCAGGAGCCAAAAATCACAAAATAAATAACTGTAATTGAAGAGATGAGTAAGGCCACCTACCTGAAAGTCACAGATCTTGATTCTGATGGCCGATTTGTCCGCTATGATCTCCACAAGATTTAGGGCCTTTTCCTCCTCTCCAAATTTACCACAACTCAAATAAAAAATGAATTCCAATTGGAGGGAAAATGTCCTTTCATAGAAAATATCGACAATTTTTCTATCGCCCGCTTTGACCAAATGGTAGCTCAGCTTGATGAACCATCAACATCATTGGAAATCTCTCATCAAGTATTATAATGAGGCTTTCTCAGTTTTGGATGATTTGAAACTTCACTAGGAAGCCTTTTTTCCAAGAAGGGTCACTTCATCGCCTCTCAAAATCAGAATTCTTCATATGCGATGCTTGTAATTTGGGGACCACCTTCCCTTGGAACTTGTCATCTCACGTGTCAATTTTCATCATGTGTAACCATCATTTACTCATTTTTTCATGGTCCCCACCAGGCCTATTCTGTGTGGCAGCGTCATCAGTCACCCTTGTTCAGAGCATCCGAGATGAGTCACCCTTGCATCCATGGAGTCTGTTTCGTATCCCATTATATCTTTTCACAGTATTCCATCCATATCTTGATACCGTTCATCCTGTCTTGCCCATTTTGGCCTCCAGTCATACTGTCTGCATCCCATCCGGAGTCGAGTCAGTTGCTGCCAGGTCAACCATGCGCTTTATGCTCTGACAAGGGAATTCGTCTATTTGTCCCTCAAATCCCTCATTTTCTATTCGTCTATTTGTCCCTCAATCCCTCATTTTCCATATACCTGGTGTCAGTCCATCAGTCACATTACTATTTTCCCTCATACCTTAGTTGAGGATCCTCATTGCCTCACCTATCGTGGGCCCTATTTTGTCGACATCAGCTCATTTATTCCATAAGAATGACCTAGAGGGTGGTGTATCTTGGTTCTAGCTTCCATTCTTGTTCGGTACTTTGGATTGAGTAGAGGGACTCATTACTGCCCTTTGACTTGGTTGTTTCATGTTCATGATCCATACACTCGATCATCGAGTGATGTAGCATATTGTACCAATGGTTCCTAGGTGTGCGTGAGATGTTAGAGACCTCATGAGGGGGTGGCCCTTCAGGTAGCCCCCCACATGCTTAGATGCATTCCTATTATGCTACAGCCTTAGATGTAGTTCAGCAAATATAATGGGTTCGGTTCCTACCAATCATAGTGTTCATAGCATGCACATCTCCTTCGGATGATCCATTTAGTTTTGCATATCCCTTCCTTGTTCAACAGGCTTCTTCGGTTATTCTACCCTCCCTCTAAACCATTTTTTGAGGGAAGGGCCATTATATCTCATGTAATCAGTTCATATTATATTCAATCCTAGCTCATACTTTTCTAGGTGCATTATATATATGGAACACATTGTATTATTTTCTGACTCAATTATGCCAACATGTCATGTACCATTCAACATGTACTTCATTGCACAGTTTGATGTTTCTCAGCACACCATTATTTTTGTACTAATTTATCTCGCTGGGTATATGTATGCCTCCCCCACCTCATTGAGGTCCGATACCACAACGTAAAATGTGACTTGCATTGGTCTTGCCCCCTCTATCCCTATCCTCCTGCTTCAGTTGTATTGTTCTCTCTCTCTCTCTCTCACACACACACACTCCACTTTGTTGTGTAGTGATTGTGTCTTTACGACACAGTTCAGTCATATGTTTTCCTCCTAACATTAATACGTTGGGGGGAAATCTGTTATCACCAAAATATTCATCATCTAGCTTGTATCGGCTCAAGCAGAGGTAGAAATTTACTAATTCTAGCTTAGAGTCTGGCTTAGAGCTTCTCAGTGAGAAAAGGGGTAGGTTATTCATTTGTAGGTTGTGCTCAGTTGAGAAAATAAATTGCAATACATTTCTATTGATCATATTAGTGCAAACAGACATTGGGGTTTTAGCATATTTTTTTCCTTCGGAAAACTTTTGTGTGCATGTGTGTTATTTCTTATTACATGTATGAAATTTTGGTTCTAAATTGTGAAAAAACTTCCAGAGAGCAATAGAGTAGGCTTGTGTCTTATGATTTTGATTCAAACTTCATGAGTAGTTGCAACTCTACTCCATAATTTCTACAAGGATGGTGGAGGAAAATTACAGAATATTCATTAGTAGACAATATGCCTACTTCAAAATATCTATGACAACTTTTACGAGAAGAAGATGTTAAGGATAAAATATTGGATTTACGAAGAATTAGTCACAAAATTCACAAGGGCGGTAATTTTGGTTGCAAGTGTGGAGGTAGATGGATTAAATGTAATTTTGGCTGCATGTGTGTAGGTAGACAAGTCATAATTACTCCTTTTATTTTTGTCGATGATGTGTTACTATTTGGTAGATTGACCTCTTTCGATCAGTCTTTGGACTCCTTATGAATAATATTAAATCTCATATGATTTATTCTTACCCAGAAGATGCATTGGTACTGGAGATTTATCATATTATTGGTGTTATATCCATTGCATTGGATGCAGATTTTAAATATCTTAGATTTATGCTCCAACCTAATTGTTATGGAATTAAGGATTGGAGCTGAATTATAAAGAAAATCCACTGTATACTTTTATCATGGGCACACAAGAGGCCCTCACTAGGAGGCAAGTTGACTCTAGTTCGAGCAGTCCTTTGGAGCATCTTTGTATATTGGCTTCATATTTTTGCTCTACCTAAGAATATAAGTAAATGTACCTTTCCAGCTTCATCTTGGAATGGGACAATTTGTGTCGTAAAGGATAGATTGAGATTGGTTGCCGTTTACTCTCTATGTAGGCGATGGATGAGCAAAATCATCTACCACTTTGATTCTCTAGAGTAAAATCAATTTGGAATGGTATATTTAATATGTTCCATTTACAGGCAGATTAGAACTACTCTTTTGTGGTTTATTGTATTTGGCACTAGATTATTGAATATAAAACATTTGGACCAATTCCAATATACACTGGGGGTTCGACCCAAAGAATGCATTACTATCCCAAGCTCCTTTGTTGTGATACATACACCTCCGTCCTTGTCAAAAAAGTTAAAGGCCTCCCTGAACTTAGACATAACCTCCATCCCATATTCCATTAGTAGATAAAACCCTTCTCTCATTTTCTCACCATGCCAATCTACCCTCCATCCCATATTCTCTCATGAGCCCTAGGTAAACCACCATTTCATTCAAGGATGGGGATTTTGATGCCTACTCTAACCATATTTGTTAGATACTTTCCCCATTTTCTTGCTCATGGTTTCTTGAGTTGGCCTCCTCCAAATATTCCCTACTCTCCTTAAATTTTTTGAAAGGTATCCTTTGGCTACTAACCCCATTTTACTAGAGGTCCTTGACATGTCCTTTGAAATTTTGATTCGGTCGAATGAACTATTTTATGCTAGTGAGTTGAAAGCTTTAGATTTCTTTTCCACATATTCATTCATGACCAAACACTATACCACTAGTTCTAAGAATCTTGTGGTTACTATCAACACAATAAATGTATATTGTATTTTGGAGGAGATAAGAATTGTATATTACCCTTTGGGACACTCCAAAAATATTTTGATGCACCCTATTTGTCTAACACTCTAGTATACTTTATGACCTAAATTCCCATTCCATGTTCATCCATGTGGATGCACTTTATGATGTTCTAGGACAACCTAATGTCCTTGTCCACTCCCTCTCATCTTCCTTGTCATGTCTTCTAGCTAGGACTTGTGTATCCAACAAGAAATTTGGGAGATGAATGACATCAAGGTAGAAAATCAAGGGGTTTTCAAGTCATTTATTTAGGGTTCCCACTAGCATAGTCCCACCATATGATTCATCCAATCCCTAAATTGGGGTTTAGTGCTATTTCAATTAATTATTAGATGATCATGGTGGGCCATAATTCCAGGTTAAATGTTATGACTCTTCATAGGATATTATTGGAGATGATTTGGGAGACACCTCTTTGGCTAAAGAGTCAAGGAAGGATTTTTGACTTCAATATCAAACCCTCAACCATATCCTCAGCATTTGTCCCATCAACCATATCCTCAACATATCGAACCCACAGTGAAGAAGACAACTGAGGTGAAGCATGGGAATCCTCTCTCGCTCACATTGTTCATGATATATATCAATCTATGAATGCCTCTACACTCCACCAACTGTGCATCAATAAAAATTTTGTTTGCCCCATTGTCCACCAAGAGGGATACACATTGTCCCAACATTGTGCCTCTGATTGCCAAAATTGTAAATTTGGGATTTTCCATGTCAAAATTTTAATTCAGGACTGACCATGCATTGGAAGGCCATTAACACAATATTAGGATACATTCACACAAAGAGAGAAAGGAAGAGTCATGATACATTGTTCAATTTGTAATCAAGAGCATTATCTTGGATAAGGGAGGAGTAACATTTAGTTTCTTTCTCATATACAAAGGGAAAATTATGAATCAATGTCAAATGCCTTTTGTGAAGCAATGTTGTTGAAAACGGTGTTAGAAATCTTGCATTGTAGGCAAGGCCATCACAACATACTAGATTGCGTTAACCAAAGCATGTTAACCATGTCCAATGATCTCAAATTTCATGAGCATGTTCAATGAGTGACCATAAATCAGGGGTGTCAGAGTGGCTCATAATCATAGCTTATAGTGGATGATTGTCATTGTACATAACATCTGTGGTCCAAGTCATTTGCTTTGTGCCCAATATTGGTGAATCATTGTATTACATCATGGTAGCATATCTTGCCTTTTTTAAAGAAAAAATATATTGAAAATAAATTAAGTTATGTCTCATGCAAATGTTCAATATTGTTGTGTTGTGAGTGGTTTGCATATTATACGTATCATATATCTAAAATCACTTATTTCAAGCATACCTTAAGAAGGTGCAAGGCCTTTTCATAATAAGGACTCCCACCAACTCCTCTCCTCGTAGCAATCTTTCAAACGTTAGCCCATAAATCAAACACATGCCCTTGTTTCTCTAGTTTGGAAACCCTTGGTTGGATATGACAGTGAACTCCTCCCAACCACTTCTTTAACCATCTATTGAATGCCTTTGATTGGTATGTGTAAATGATTTTGATTGATTCCTGGAGAGGTGTGAAATCTAATTTTGCATTGACATAATACAAACACCAAACTTAACCCATGGTAGCCAAAATTTCATCCTAAAAATTCTCTCATCCAATATTTAATACTTCCCTAATTAGTCAAGGGGTAATCTCCTTAAAAATATATTAAATATTAGAAGCATTCATATTAATTGAAAAAGTAAGAATATTATTTAATATTAAGTTATAATGTAGGTAGCTGCCAAGTTGACATATGAGACCCCCTTGTTTGTGAGACAACGGATGCCCTCCATTCAATGCTTTAACTATTTAATATATGGATGTGTACATACCTTAATTTCCATTGGATCGAATCCTGTGACCTTTAAAGAGGAAACACTTTAACACAGATTGAACATGTAAATACAAAATTATTTTGTATATGTATCAAAGTTACTTTGAGAGTTGCATGGAATGCTTAATTTTGTATAGAAGCAAGGGAAAACTTGAAGGGTTGATCACAACAAATATGTATGGTCAATTATGATTATCATAGGTATATTAGTTTGGTTTTCCCAATCCAAAACTTGCGCACTTTGTTACTACTGTTAAAGGCAGGTCATGATGGTTTACTGGTGTAACATCATGTACATTTAGCTGTGTCTATTAAAGGCATGTTAGTTCAATGACAAAACCAATGGTTTGTCAACTTGGTCATCTTAGTGAGCTATGTGTTAATCATCTCAATGAACAACATATAAGGTCAATTAGCTTATCCATTGACATGCACATTCCATTGTCACTATTAGTGACATGTTAGGTGGGATATTAATATGTATTTTTGATTAACATTATCTAGGAGATTAATCGAATCAACATGCATGTTTGACTACAATTGTGGGAGATATGTTACATAGGTCAACTCCATCAACAACATTTATGTTCAATTGCACATGTTAGAGGCATGACACATTGGTCAATTGATTAGTAACATGTACATTTTGGTTATCACTATTAAAGTTGTGTTAGGTTGGTTAACTTGTTCAACGAGTTGTATGTTTGGTTACAATTATTAAAGCCCCACTTGATTGTTTAATGTAGTAAATGGAGTGTAAGTCTAATTACCATTGTCGAAGGCATGTTTTGTTGGTTAAATTAGTTAACATCATATACATTCAACTATGATTGTTAGAGCTATCCAAGGCTATTAAACCCATTTAAAGTAGTGCATAACATTGATGGGGGCTTTCTTATTGCATTGTGTGTGAGTAAGTGAGTTATTTTTTTTTGTAAGTCGAAGATTTTTCATTAATAAAAAAGAATGTACAAGGGTGACAAAATGCATGGCTTATAATTATTTATATATTTAATGTAATATTCCTTTCATTAAGAAGAGGAAACAGACTTTGGGGGATAGGGGAAATGGCGTTGTCTAGGGGAAATGTCAATCTCATCTATCTCATATTCACTCTCCCTTCCCTATCATTAGCATCCCTCTCCTTTGTTTCTTTATCCACCAACACCAATAATAGAATTTTTGTTAAGAAGTAGCATTGGATGACTCAGGACGAGGGTTAGAGCTCATATGTTTATCTTGGGTTTCTCCTTGGGGTTTCTGAGCTTACGTATCTTGCCTTAAATTCTTCTTAAACATCCCAACAATATCCTTGCCCATCTCTTGTTCATGAAAATTTAGCTTGCGAGCACAATATTTATCCTAAATTTCCATTGAAGATTCATGTAGCCATTTTCACCAAAGCCTATTCCTGGGGGGAGATTAGGAGGATCTACATTTGTCAACAGACCTTTTTATTGTTGTCCCATGCCACCCTAAACTTTATATCCCATGTTTGTAGCCAAGATATACCCTCTTCCATATGTAAACTATTTATTAGATTGATAAAAAGAGAAGATTGAGCTCTTCCATGAGCTTTTATTTGAAGATGAGAATCACAGTGAAATGTTCATTTTTAACTGTACACTTGAACAAGCTTAGAGACCCTTCCACCTCAATGGCTTCAAATCTGGACTCAAACCATGGCAGAATGTGACATTTTGAAGTGTGTCACTCTAGTCCCTTTTACATGGAGTGACATGACACCTTTTGTGAAAGAGAAACAAGAGACTGTCGCCTCTTGCCCCTTTGAAAGTGGTGAAACTTTTTAGAAAAAGGGTAGATGTCTAAAAACATCATGGAAAAATGTTCCCAAAAACTTAAGAATGATTCCATTTTATTGAATCACTACTACAAGAGACAATCGCCTCTTCCCCCTTTGAAAAAGGTGAAACTGTCTATAAAAAAATATATATCTGAAAACATCGTGAAAAGAAGTTTCCAAAGCATTTAAAAATGATTCCATTCCATTGAATCACTACTACATTAATTCATCTTAAAATTTCATTTTATTTATTAAATTTATCATAACCAATATTCCCCATGGAAGACATTGAGAGGCATTAGAAGATATATAAATTTCTTTCATAAGAGCTAGTTAAAACATACCATGGCAATTTAATAACTTTATTTAAGACATTTTTTCTCGCACGTACCATTCACCAAATAAAATTTCGAGGTGGGTGATGCCATTTTTTGTTGAGATTGCAACAAGATGATGGAGCTTAGTGAAAAGAGTCGCCTTCACTAAGTGGGCCCGCAGGCTATTTTTGGCGCAAGTCTATTTTTAGACTATGTCTATTTTTAGACATATGGATCATGTCTATGGATTGCAGTTGCTATTTATGGATGATTGATCAAGTTGGAAAAAATAGATGGACTTCTATTTTTGATGAAAGTGTGAGTGATCACAGTGTGAGTGATCAAAGTCTATTTTTACACTGGCTGTCAAAAATAGAAAAGTCAAATATTATTATCTCACAATAATATTTGGACTATAAACTTGATCTTATTCTCTTGGAGCACTTCAGTTTGAGCTACAGAGGTGGCACATGCAGCTGTCAGAAGGAAATACGCTTTTCTTATGAGTCAGTTGAGTTTTTGCATGCATGACTTTAGTTAGAACTCAATCAATTGAGTTTGGTGGAGTTGATTGTGGAGTTGATGGAGTTCTGTTCAGTTTAGCTTTGTTAAACTGGTTGTATTTAGTCTAACTGGCAAATAGACTAGAGATGAGTTGGGTGAATTAGTTATTAATTAATTCACAAGTTATTAACTCATAATACAACTAATGAATACATCAGTTAACTCAGTTGCATGTCAGTGCATGTTCAGTTCAACAGGGACAGGTGGTAGAGAATCAGATTGCTATCAGTTGTGACTGTAGTTGTGCACCAGATCTTGCACAATCAAGGGATTGAGTATGCCAATGAGTTTGCTCACGTATTTTCCCACATTATAGCTTGTGCTCATGTCCAACAAAGTGTGAGTGATTATTTTGAGGTGAAATACGAGTTTGGGAAGCCATTCTCATCAGTTCTTGAGCAGGTATTGAGCAGTGGAGGCAGGCAAGCAGTGGAAGAGATTTGGAGATCAGATCTGAGCTGTATTGTGTGTAACAGAGGTGGAGATACTTGTGAGAAGTATTATGCTGTGTAATGTTACATGACTCAATCATTAATATACAGATAGTTGGGGTTTTTAGCGAGATGCTTTCCCTGGGATACATACTGTGTTAATGTGTGAATGCTCTTGATGTTTTATTGTTATTGATGCTGCTATATTGATGATCAACGTAGAGGAGCTTATGTATTGTGTATGTTTTCCGCAATAGTACATGATCAGGATAATATCCATTGAATATGTGTTAAATTATTCAAAATTTCTACATTTTTGTTGAAACCCTCAAGGAGCACCCTTGAGGAGCTTTCAAGAATGGAAGAAGAACAATGGGCAATGCAATTTTGTTCACACCCTGGATTTTTGAATTCTGGAGAAGGTTTAAGCAAATTTGTTCAGACCATGAATTTTTGAATTGTGGAGGAGGTTTTAGCAATGGAGACCAACTTTTTTCTATGAGTATCCTATTTTTCCCTTCCAGTTTGATAGAGTCAGGGGACTGTTGGGGTTTTCTGCAGGGAACGGGACACCCAACTGGAACTTGTGCAACTCCTTGATTTCGATATGGAAACCCAGACCCACATAAGGTTCAAACAGGGCTTTTCGTTTCCACCTTCACCGAAAAAATTCCCCTCTCTCTATAGGTTCTTGCCTTATCCTCCAAGGCAGTGAAAGAGGTTGATAGACATATTCCAGAAATTCTGCACTCGAGTAACTGATGGAAAAGCTTCGCTTGTTGGAAATCCCCTTCAGAATCATACAATTTTCCTAGCACAGGCAACAAAAAACCCTCTGAGGTTGTTGCAGCAAAGGTCATTGATAAATCTTGGGAAGAGGGAAAAGAAAGTCATGGAGCCTGTCAACCCACCAAGCCTTGGCAAAGAAATTTCGACGGTATCCATTTCTCGTAGTGGTAAGTCTCTATCTGACTCCAGTTCTATTATCAAATTTCTGTCTTTGGAATATTTGATGGTTATTGAAACTAGAGTAAGTTAAAGGAAAGGAAAAACCATAGTAAATTAAATTCAGTTTGAATCCATCAAATAAAATAGTCTTCTTTGACTAAGACTAATTCTATCCTAGCTTTAACTGATGGAATGCAAATTTGGCAGCTATGAAAAATAATGTGCAGCATGCACTGAGCATGGGTACTAGAAATTACTAATTAGAGTATATAAAGGTTTTTTAAACCCAAGATGTAAAAATCATATAAAAAATGATGTCTCTAGGCTAAAAACATGTGTGTGTCCTGATTGCCTCAATGAGTTGATATGAGAAGAAATGTTGAGATGCATTTGGCTTAGACACCAATAACAACCATACCTATTTAAATGAGATTTTAGAACATTGTGTTTCAGATTTCAAGATCCTTGAAATGATCTTTATTTGTCATGAACCCCCTTTCCTTTGATACCCAAATCTCAGAGACACACAAAGGTTGATCCTTTACCTTCAATAAGCATCTACCCAATGGAAAACCATGAACACTATTTTTCAAAGCCTCTTGATTGATGTCAAGGGCAGAGGATACTTCACCTTTTGTAGCCTTTTATACTTCTCTATGAGACAGACAAAGCCCTAATAGAAGGCCGAAGGCATGTCAATGAGCTCAAGAATAATATTATATATATGAGCTTAGATGCTAGGAACTTTACAGCTTCAAATATGATTTTATATAAACTTGCAACAGAGAAGGAATTCTGAGTGAGACACTATCTCCAAACCAAATTCAATTCAAGGGTGACTTCATAATCGAAGATTTGACCCTAAAGCAACCAAAGCTTCCAGGTTGTAGTCATGAAAAAAGGCCTTAGATATAGATCATTTGACCAACAATTTGACAGAGAGCTCTATCCTAGAGATGCTCGATTGATGAGGCCTTGATCTCATTTCCTTTCTGGGATCTGCAACCTAGAATTTTGCAGTAAGAGTTTCAGTGCTTCGCGATGACTGATCTTTGAAGAGGAAGGAGGTCAGTGTTGTCAGAAAACTTCTTGTGATTTCTTTCTTCCTTGCTTGGGCTTGCCCTCACCTTAGCTCTGATACCTTGCCCTCACCTTAACTTTAATACCATTATGGCGGGGCAAGTTAAACATGACAACAATAGAGGTAAGAAGTTGTAGATTCCTGTGTTGTCTGTCTTTTAGCTTCTAGAACATCATATGTTTTATTGCCAATTTCTGCTAAATTTAAAATTGACATACTGATATGAGAAGAGGGTTTGAAATGCTAATAACCTCTTCTTCAGTCCATGTTGGCACACTCGAGTCTTGTTAAAGGACGGACTGTTTCTTGTGCAAAATTCAAATCAGATGACAACATAAAACATGTTTTCTGAGAATCAAAATAGCTTCTAGAATTGCTATGACATTAATCCAACACTATGTTTATAAACCGGTTCATACTAATGGACACAGGATGTGTAAAATGTATTCTTTAACAATATTTTTCTCCGTCGGCTAGTTTAAATCTTACAACCTTACTCCTATATTGAAGAAAGGGTACTTGCTTCCCTTTCACTTCATAGGTATATGAAAACCCAGTTTTGTAAGAACCCATAACCATGAATATTATACCAACTCCCTATGGTTAATGCATCAATAATATAAGTGTAACACTCATCCATGTGGCAGTCAAAAGGCATTTAGGTAAGGTTTTCCTAACACTGGCATCCCAGACCATTAAGATCTATCCATGGCCTCAAAATGATGTATTTCCTTTACTCAATAGAACACTCATCATTTCTCTCCCCCAATCATCAAATTTTTTCTCTTAATTCTGAATGAGAAATCAATCAACAAGTCACCATTTTAAAAGTTAGATCACAATATGTTTAGCTTCTCTCTTGTGCTTACACTCTAGTATTCTCGCAGCTTCAGAATCGTGAATCTTAAACATAGTCTCATGATGTGCATTCAGGGAGGCATAATTCACCCTTGCTTTGCATCAAATTACCCTACTAGCATTCCCTTTACCTTTACATGCCTCAATGCAAGGCATGCCAATTCGGTACCTACTCAGTTAAATTAGTAAGTTGAGGGGCGTCATATATACCCAATGCTGCTTGCCTGTTCTTCCTCTTCCTATGTCGTAGTGTATGAACAGTCAGCCAGACTAGTGACGATCCCCATTAATAATAACATCTATGTTGGCATCTGAATTCGAATGACGTGTTTCCCTTAATTATATGTTTTTGTTTTTTAACAAAAAAGGCTAACAGAGATAGAGACCCTCAAATTTGTCTACTTCTGGCCCCTATGACCATTTTCATCTAGGTTTTTACCATGTAAGTGTCCCTTTCTTTCTCAAAACTGAATGAAATCTGTTGATCTATCCATTTCGTAATGCCTTTGGTAAATTTTTCTATCAAATGCTCTAAAGTATATATGAGATCTAAGGGTTTTTTGGTTGTTTCTGACTTCATATATTTCTACTAACCATGATATGGGTTTGATGTAGAGGATTATGATTGAGTAAGGGTTGCATTGCTCGATATCTGTTTAGGAGGAGGAAAAGGAGAAAACTTGTGTTATGGTTGAGAGCTAAAGATGCTTGTGAAAAGAGGAGGTGTGTGGAATGGAGGGTGGCAGGGCTACCAGCGTGGTAGAAATGGAGGATGGGGAGGTCGGGGTTTTCATCATCGAATAGCTATGGTGGGCTTCCTTGTTATCTTTGTGGTCATGCCATTGGCTTTTCTGGCAGCTAGGTTTCATCACTCCGCATCTACATCTGCAACCGGTAAGCTTATTCCTTCCCTCCTCCCTCACTGGTAAGATTCTTCCTACCCTCCTCCCTCACTGGTAAGCTTCTTCCTAGCCTCCTCCCTTGTCAGGTTGCTTTTGTCTCTTTTTTTGGGGTGGGCCAGCGTTTAGTTTATATTTATTGGCAAGCATGCCCTTTCTTAATCTGGTAGTATTACAACGAAGTGTAGACTTCTTACAACATTCAAGTAAGATATCCATTACAATGAAGTGTAGTCATCTTATACTATTTTAGAAAGATCCCTTTCATTAAGAACCCACTGAACAATGTATTTATGTGATTTGAGCCTTGACCAGGAATTATCATCACCCCCGGTTAACCATTGAACCAAGACCCCATGGAGCTACTTCGAAATTTGATTTGCCTTCACCACCCCCAGTTAACCATTAAACCAAAACCCCATGGACCTGCTTTGGAATTTGATTTTCCTTTTAGCTTTTTCACAGGATCTAAAGGTGCAGATGTTATCAAACTTACTTTCCTCGCTTATTGTCAAAAGTTTAGCACCTCTAGCATTTTTCCAAACATTTTGCAAGTTTTCTTTATAGGTTTCCTTTCATTTTATCTGTGTGAAGCTATAAACTCCATATCTGCATTAACATGGTACAATACCTACCAGGAGAAAGATTCAAAGTTTGTACCTCTCTCATGCAAGAGCAAAGGTTTTACCAATTGCCCCTAGGGTAATTTCCCTTGCCAAAGATAATGAAACCATTCATCATGATAGCAAGAAATAAAAATGCTCTTTCCATTTTTTAACAAAGGGAAATGCGTATGACTGGTAAATTCACTAGGCAACTGCTTGCTGAATTCGCTAGGCACTCCTCATTCTGAGGAGGATGGTACTAAGTGTGCACTAGATTCTACATAAGCTGGATGGGTATTATAAAAATATATTTGTTAAGAGTTCAGTTCAATATCTTAATCATGGGAATTGAATATGGGTGGGAAGGGTAAAATTCATTCTTCCCGTCCAGTCATTATCCAAGCCAGACCCAATTTCCATCCATAAAACTAAATCCTCTTCTCATCAGTCAAGCTAAAACCAGTTCTGATCCACCCAACCTAGACCTAATTCACAACGACAATCTTGTTCACTAGCTACTATCTACTATACATATCATTTTCACATTGTTCCCACAGTGTTATAGCACATTGGCCAAAACAAATGATAGATATTATACACACCATTTTATTATTGATGTTTAATGAAATATCGATCTTAGCATATGCATGATAGCAAAGCAACCCCCTTTTTAGTGTTTCAGTATTTTTATAGATATTCTTCTCTATCAAGTCTTTCTACCTGACTTTTTATGCTTTTTTTGTCATTTAAAATAGCAAGGCACAACTTCTCAGGAGATGGATATGTTAGAATGGTATTCTCTTTCCACATCTTGAAAACCAATTTTATTTTTCTATGACCATTTTTTCTTTTTCAGGATCTGGGAAATGCACTTGCACTTACGTTAGTCTAATCCAAGAAAATAAATAGTGTCCCTAAACTGAAATTCAATCGACCTAGGTGGATTGAAATAGAGAGGAATTATTGATGATACTGGAGCTCTGTGATATGTTTAAAATCACTCTTATCTATTAATCTATGGGGTTCACAGGAACAGGCAGATGACTGGAGAAAGCAAAGTTTAACAGAGAGCATTGACTCTCTCTTCCCAAAGGAGGCAAGTATAAGAAACCTGTTGCATTTGCATATCTCAAATTTGATTTCTCCCCTATTGAGGAGAGAATTGAAAATAAATTTTATTTACTGGGTAGGTGATTGATGTCATAATAGCTAACACAGAGGAATCGATAACTCTAAACTTAAATATTGTTGGACGGAATGATTTATCTTCCTCTTGGGTATCAGAAAAGCCCTCCGAAGTAAACCAAAGGGATACTACTAACTCTGAGGTATGATTGGTGAATATTTTGGTTATTTTCTCTATTGAACATGTAAGGAAACCTGTGTGATGATGATCTATGTAGTTGAGTAGGGTTGTATTAAGCAGGAAGTGAAAACTGACATTGGTAGTGGTGCTTCTCTATTTCTAACAGTGTACATCAAGCAAAGGCAAACGACTTCTGGAGACAGCTCAAAAAAGTTACATTCGCAACAACATGGTGTGATATTCAATGAAGAAGGCAAGGAAAATCATGAGGGGGGTAAAATAAATGATGAGGTGTACAAAAAAACTTCCAATGACGAAGAACTTCTTACGAGGTTTCAAGAGGATGACATAGGAAGTGAACATCGAGACATCAAAGAGAATTCTCTTGATGGTAAGATTTGATTTTCCGTGGTTAACTGATCTATGATGTTGGTAGCCTACTGTAAGGTAATGTCTAGTCAAACTCTTAGGACAATGGTTGTTGTAATGCAAACCATTTGTAGCTTGAAGAAAGTCCAAAAAAAGTTTCGCAGAGGGTAAAATTCTTTGTTCCACTAGATCGCTACTTTTTGTTCTCATGGAAAAGGGAATTGTTATATTATTTTCCAGAATCCTTTTTGAATGTTACTTCTCCAATAGAAAAATTCTATATTTCTTAGATTTTAGCATAGTATGCTTTAATTTATAGTAGTTTAATGCCTACAAGAATTGAGACAAAAGAGGATGGAGAAAAGGTCAACAGAGCTGATTCAAAAGGATGAAGAAAAATGAGTTGAGCTTGAAAACGTTGCAATTAAACATTCCAAGGAGGTAGATTCTGTTGTCCTGGGAAAATACAGCATTTGGAGGTGGGAGAATGAGAACAAGAATTCTGACTCCACTATTAGATTGATGCGAGACCAACTGATCATGGCTAGGGTGTATTCAAGCATTTCCCAGGCTAGGAATAATCTTGATTTATACCATGAATCAAGAGTAGTAAGTGCTTCCATTTGTACATTGGGTGAGGGTAATGCAGATTCTGATCTACCTCAAAGGTAGTAGTTTTCACATTGGCTTCTTCTAAATCAAGAGTAGTAAGTGCTTCCATTTGCATTTGGTGTTCATATCCTTTGTTTCTTTTAAAGTTACAGTCTGTGTGTCAATCTTTCTACTTTTCAATCTCTTTTTCATGGCTGACAATTGATATGAATGTTTTAGTGCACCTAAGAAGATCAAGGCTATGGGTCATGTCTTATCCAAGGCTAGAGAACAATTTTATGACTGTGCGACAGTAACAAAGAAGCTGCGAGCCATGCTTCAGCTTGCAGACAAGCAAGTAAGGACCTTGAAAAAGAAAAGTACATTTTAAAGTTAGCTGGAAGCAAAGACTGCTCCCAAGGGCCTGCATTGTCTATCCATGCGATTCACCATGGATTATTACTTGCTTGCCCTTGAAAAGTGAAATTTCCTAAAAAGGAAAAGTTGGAGGATCCAACTCTTTATCACTATGTATTATTTTATGCCAATACATTGGCTGCATCTGTGGTTGTGAATTCAACTGTCATGAATGCTAAGGTGAAGTATTATTAATTTAAAATACTCTAAATTTTGGAAGTCCAACATTTTTGCTACATTTCACATTTAATATTTGGATCTCATTGTAGGTGATTTACTTGTGTTTGCAGGAATCTCAGAAACATGTATTTCATCTTGTCACAGACAAGTTAAATTTTGGGGCCACGAAAATGTGGTTTTTACTTAATCCCCCAAGGAAATCCGCGATACATGTAGAAAATGTTGATGATTTTAAATGGCTCAATTCCTCCTATTGCCCTGTGCTTCGCCAACTTGAATCCGCAGCTATGAAAGAGTATTATTTCAAGGAAAATCACTCGACTAGACTCTCAACACGTTCCTCCAATTTGAAATATATAAATATAAAATATTTATCCATGCTAAATCATCTTTGTTTCTATCTTCCACAAGTTTATCCCAAACTGGACAAGATCCTTTTTTAGGATGATGATATTGTGGTGCAGAAAGTTTTGACACTCTTGTGGTCAGTAGATATTCATGGAAAGGTTAATGGTTCAGCGGAAACTTATGGAGAAAGCTTTCGCCGGTTTGACAAATACTTAATTTTTCCAATCAACACATAGCCAGGCACTTTGATCCTAATGCTTGTGGTTGTGCATATGGGATGAATGTATTTGATCTCAAAGAATGGAAGAAACAAGATATAACTGGAATATATCACAATTGGCAGAACATGGTAAGTGTGTAGTGTGGTTTATTTATGTTAATTTCCGTGATGCTTACTTTAAAGTATTTGAATTAAATATGAAGTAATTAGCTAGAAAACTTAATTGGTTTTCTTTTTTTGATTTCTAAGTTTTACTTTTATTGTATGTCAAAATGAGGATAGAGTGTTGTGGAAGCTTGGAACACTACCCCCTGGATTTTCGCATTGGATATATCTAAATCAAGAGTAGTAAGTGTTTCCATTTGCATTTGGTGTTCATATCCTTTGTTTCTTTTAAAGTTGCAGTCTACGTGTCAATCTTTCTGCTTTTTATTCTCTTTTTCATGACCGATAATTGATATGAATGTTTTAGTGCACCTAATAAGATCAAGGCTATGGGTCATGTCCTGTCCAAGGCTAGAGAACAATTTTATGGCTGTGCGATAGTAACAAAGAAGTTGCAAGCCATGATTCAGTCTGTAGATGAGCAAGTAGCGACCTTGGAAAAGAAAAGTAAATTTTTAAGTCAGGTGGCAACAAAGTCTGTTCCCAAGGGCCTGCACTGTCTGTCCATGCGATTGACCATAGATTATTACTTTCTTCCTCTTGAAAAGTGATAATTTCCTAAAAAGGACAAGTTGGAGGATCCAACTCTTTATCACTATGCATTATTTTTTGACAATCTATTGGCTGCATCTACGGTTGTGAATTCAACTGTCATGAATGCTAAGGTGAAGTGTTATTAATTTAAATTACTCTAAAGTTTGGAAGTCCAACAATTTTTTCTGAATTTTACATTTAATATTTGGATCTCATTGTAGATGATTTACATGTGTTTGCATGAATTTGAGAAACATCTATTTCATCTCATAATAGACAAGTTAAATTTTGGGGCCATGAAAATGTGGTTTTTACTTAATCCCCAGGGAAAGCTGCGATACATGTAGAAAATGTTGATGATTTTAAATGGATCAATTGCTCCTATTTCCCTATGCTTCGCCAACTTGAATCTGCAGCTATGAAATAGTATTATTTCAAGGCAGATCACTTGACTACACTCTCATCACGTTCGTCCAATTTGAAATATATAAATCCAAAATATTTATCCATGCTAAATGATCTTCGTTTCTATCTTCCACAAGTTTATCCCAAAATGGACAAGATCCTTTTCTTAGATGATGATATTGTGGTGTAGAAAGATTTGATGCCTTCTGGTGAGTAGATCTTCATGGAAAGGTTAATGGTTTAGTGGAAACTTGTGGAGAAAGCTTTCGCCAATTTGACAAATACCTTAATTTTTCTAATCCGCACATAGCCAGGCACTTTGATTCTAATGCTTGTGGTTGGGGGTATGGGATGAATGTATTTGATCTCAAAGAATGGGACAAACAAGATATAACTGGAATATATCACAAGTGGCAGAACACGGTAAGTGTGTAGTGTGGTTTATTTATGTTAATTCCTATGATGTTTACTTTAAAGTATTTGAAGTAAATCTAAAGTAATTAGCTAGAAAACTTAATGGGTTTTTCTTTGTTCTATTTCTAAGTTTTTATTTTATTGTATGTCAAAATGAGGACAGAGTGTTGTGGAAGCTTGGAACACTACCCCCTGGATTGAACGTTTTATGGCTTGACCCATCCTTTGGACAAGTCTTGGCATGTGTTGGGTTTAGGATATAATCCTAGCGTGGACTGTTTAGAGATTGACAATGTAGCTGTTGTTCATTACAATGGGAACATGAAACCTTGGTAAAAGCTAGCAATGACGAAGTGCAGGCCTTACTAGACAAAATATATAAAATATGATCATCCTTTCTTACAGCAGTGCAATATAAATGAATAGTTGTGACCTCAATATTCATACTGTAATAGACTGTCAAATGTAAAGTGTAAAGGCCCTTGATTCTGGTTGATAATTCATTCTAATTCATTTGTTTTCGGAGTTCCACAGAAGGTTTCTAGTTTATGGCTTAATGACTCATGTTGTTGGAGGTGCAGTGGCCTAGCCAAGTTTAAGATTTACAAATTTAAGTCCTCATTGTATTCCTTCATAGTTGGAAGTAAAATCCTATATAAGTATTCTTTTCTTTGTTAGTTAATATTTCTCTTTCATCAAGTAATTACACAAATTGTCTTCCAAGAACACAAAGAAGTACAAGACATAGAGATTTAGGCTTTCAAGCGAGGGAAAAACCCCTCAATAGGGGAAAACCCAACAATCCTCCTATTATTGAATTTATTCAAAATGAGATATCCAACGCAAGACCAAAGAGTCCCTCCAAGTCAGCTCTCCTCTTTAAGTCAAGGTCAATAGTTGAGTCTCTGTCCTTATTGCAGGTTTAGTCTCTTATTATAATACGCTGACTTCCAATTACAAACTCTTTGCCTTCTATCACTGATCTTTGGCTACTGCAGCAAACCCTTGACTCTTTACCACGGATATTTAGATCCTGCTACAAATAGATAGATTTAGATTGAGATTCTGCTTAGTCACAGACTTCGGTTTCTTCAAGTGTTGTAGACTTCTTTTTATCCTTAGTTTTTTTTTCTCCGGTTGGATTACAGACTTCGAGCTTTTTCACTTTCTTGATTGCTACCCAGAAGAGGTCGAATATAGGCTAAAACGCCTAGATATCATTCTCCATGAGCTTTGCCTTAACTAAACAAAGAGTGATGCCTTTGTAATGTTGAAATGACCTGCAATCTTTGCCTGTGACAAGATGCAATAGCCCTTATTGGACAACACTGAAACTAGCTCAATTCAATGTTTAACTGCCATGACTAATTCCTTCATTTTCCCATAGCAACTATGCTGCAATAGTCTCACATGGAGCGAGGGTTAATTTGCACATGGACATCTCTCTTTTGACAGCAAAGGCAATGTGCTAGGCTCTCATCTAATATATGTTCCTAAGATATAATAAACTTATGGTGTATGAGTTATCATCATTCTTACTCCTTAGTTATATTATATGTTCTCCCTGTCTCTGTGCTCATCGCTGAAATAAATAACTCTCCATGGAATTTCTATTAGCATCATTCAGAAACTCTTGATTGATTGATGCTCTATGAAATGCATCAGCTCTGAGCTACTCATAATCCACTTCCTTGTTGAGTTAGAGATCAACTGCCATGGTTCTGGAGCTGTTGCATTTCCTCAAGGTGTTGGTAATTTGGTTTTTGTACGACTGCTAAGAACTTTTCTCTCCTTACCTAGAGTGTTCTTAAGCGTTCTTGGGTGTATTTCTACTTACTAGAGTCGTTTCCCTCTCCCATGAGAATTATTTTCATTTGCTGGGGTGAGTTTGAGCTCAATATTGGTTGTCTAAGAGGCCATAGGTACTAGACAAGGCCATACATAACTGTAGGAGATCACTGGCTTTCCAATTCCCTTCATTCCCATAAATCCATCGAATACATGGGTGTTGAAATCTACAAGGAAAAGCATTCTTGATGTGTATTTATGGTACAATGTAATTATATTATAATGTTGTTAAATTGAGATTCATTACTTGAGTGATTCAAATTATATGTTGTTCCATTGGTATTGGGAATCATTACATGAGAAGCCATTAACTATAATTATTCACCAATAATATCCAGAGGTTGTTCTGTACTAGAATGATGATTGTCCAATATGATGTATAATGATGATAAGGTTGAAGAAATGAATGAGGAGAAATCGCATTCAGGGGGTAGTGTGGATGAAAGTAGTACTGTAGAAAAAGAAAATACAACAGTATGGACAAATATGGACAAATTCTGATGAAGAACATGCAACATCAACCAACTTTGATGAAAACACAAAGTGTGAACAGTTTGAGCTGTCTGATTTCGGACTTACTGCATATTCATTTGGTGGATCTGTATCTTCTTGTATTGATAATATGGAAGATCAATATTACATACAACAATGTATACACACTTTTACCTTAAGGCAAAGTGTTGGGAAAAAGACCCTCAAGGAAAACTCCCGTAGGAGAAGTATCAATTTAGTGAGCAAAAACTGTTGTAAAGATGCTAGCAGTCAATTATCCAAGGGTGATTTTTGGATGCCCTCACAAGAACTAAAGATTGTATCCCACTATCCAAAGGATCTTCTCTCAACTAGAAAGGGTATGCTAATAAATGCTTATGGGAAAAAGGCACAACATATTTATCTTTGGTTGGGAGTTTATCCATATTGCCCATGATGTAAATAGTTATAATGTCATGTTGAGTAGATTTTTGGCACACCTTTAAGAAGGTATCATTATTGAATGGGGGCTAGAAATCTAAAATGTTATCCATTGAATTAGAGATAGGATTATATTTGTCTAGATGGGAAGGTTGACATAGTTTGAGCTTGTAGGAATTAATTTTTGGAGAATACCCTATTACAGAGGAAGCTTTGGGTTGAATGAAATTTCATGAACCTATTGTAGAATATGTGAGCTAATTTTTTTTTTAATATATTTTTTCCTTATACTATTTCTTATGACGGATGGCATATGACATGTAGGAAGATTTTCACTCTATAGAAGATATTCATGGCCTTGTGTATGGTCAAGAAGATTCCTAAATCTCAAGTGATGACAATATGCTATTCAAAGTTAACAATGATATTTTGGATATTAGAAAGTCATTTGTATCATGCCTATGCATGGTAAAAGCTCTATATCCTCTAGAAAAGCTACAATAAATACTTAGAATAGAAGGATTTGCAGCTGATGGCATCATTTGGATTGTTGGCTCCCATTGTGAAATGGGATGAGGGAAATGTGAAACGGGATAAGGGAAATGTGTAAAAAAAGCATGTTCTAGACACCATTTATCTTTGGTTGGGAGTTTACCCATATTGCCCATGATGTAAATAGTTATAATGTGATGTTGAGTAGATTTTTGGTACACCTTTAGGAAGGTATCACTATCGAATGGGGACCAAAAATCTAAAATGTTATCTATTGAATTAGATATAGGATTATATTTGTCTAGATGGGAAGGTTGATATAGTTTATCTTGTAGAAATTAATTATTAGAGAATACCCTATTGCAGAGGAAGCTTTGGGTTGAATGAAATTTCATGAACCTACTATAGAATTTGTGAGCTAAATTATTTTTATTTTTAATATATTTTTGCCTTATACTATTTCTTATGAAGGATGGCATATGATATGTAGGAAGCTTTTCACTCTATAGAAGATGTTCATGGCCTTGTGTATGGTCAAAAATATTCCTAAAACTCGAATGACGACAATATACTATTCAAAGTTAACAAAGATATTTTAGATATTAGAAAGTCATTTATACCATGCTTATGCATGGTACAAGCTCTATGTCCTCCACAAAAGCTACAACAAATACATAGCATAGAATGATTTGTAGCTGATGGCATCATCTGGATTGTTGGATGCCATTTCTATTATGCCCTATGATCACAAGCATGGGACTCACCATTTTGAGCTGGAGAATGAGAAGGAAAGAAGTTCAAGAATGGCTAGTCTTCTAAGTTATGGGATTTACTTTGGATTCTAAAATGGATACCAGAGAAGTGGTAAGTTATTTCAATGAAAAGGCTTAAGTTCATCTATCATTGTTTGAGATGTTTGCATTTGTATAGGTTTTTCTAGTATAAGTATTATATTTTATGCTTAATTCAAGGAGCTTTCTTCCAATATGTCTTCTAATAATACGTTTTTTTGGCAGTTGTCACGCTCAACACTTCTATATGAAGTGGTAAGTAATAGGTACAGAGATCATTAAAGAATTTATTTTTTAAATTAAGTCTTTCCTTGATGTTGCTAAGAAGTTAGAGCACACATATATTCTTCTAAGCACTTTTTATGCTTGTAGAGATTACCTCCCATATGCCTTTCCATATGTACCTTGTAACTTGTTACCTCTCAATGCACCTTGTTACCTCCAAACTTGTAAGTAAATTGTTACCTTCCATATGAAGAATTATCAACCATTGAGACAGAAATCAATGTTTCACCTGCCAAAGGTCCCAATGTTCAATCAAAAGTAGTACCCATAGCAGCAGCTCTGCCTCTTGTCCTAGATCTTCTTGGTTATTTTATAGGTTTAGGCTATGCACTTGTCCCTAGAGATTAGTGAGTAGTAGGCTCTGGGTGGGTATTAGATAGTCAATTCCATTTCATTTTGTAACTAACAAATGGAAAAAATTAGCTTTATTGTTGTTAGATGTGAATTGTATTTACTATGATAAGTGTCAACCTGATTAAAGCAACTTGTGATATTTGGTTAATGCTTTGTGCAGGCCTCCATTGCCTATTTTTCTTGCATTTTCAATATGTCAAGGCCTTCAGATCAATGGGAAACGGGAAACTTATATGGCGCGATGGTCAAACTTTTTACAGCTTGAGGCTTTAGAATAACTCTTTTGGTCTTTCAATTGCTGGACCTCTACAGGTGCAGTTCATAAAATGTGAAAATAGTTGAGATATTAGTTTTATTTACTATAAATATTGCTAGTTTAATAAGATGTAGATGCACATCTATTTTGAGTCCTTTTCCTAAGTTTCGTTCCTGGTAAATTAGGTGCCACCATTGCAGCCTGGTATCTCAGCACACACACTGCTACCAATGGTACTATTTCAAAACATATCTCCTCGACTGGCAAATTCTCTTTTGTAGGTGGAAGTAAGAAATAATCAACAACTTGTTTGGTATTTTAATGATAATATTTCATTTGAATTTGTCTTCACTAAGGATGGTAGGATGGAGTGTGCAACATTTCTGGACGTAATAATGAATGGTAGGATCTAAATTTTAAGCTTTGGAAGTTTTCTTCATTGAGGATGGCAAGATGGAGCGTGCAACGTTTCTGGAGGTAATAATGAATGCTAGGACCATTCCCTCTCAACCACTCTCCCTGCGCCTTCGACTTTGTTGGATTTTTAGGACTTTTGGGTCAGAAGGATTGGGCAAGATGGAGAAGCCCAAGAGATCAAAAGGGGAAGAGAAAGAGCACATAGATGGTGAGCTTGTTCTCTCCATTGAAAAGATGCAGGAAATCCAAGATGAGCTTGAGAGGGTAAGTTCTCATGCACTCTAAAAACTGCTTTTTAGGGTTATTTTATTTTATTTATTTATTTTTAAATTGGTTTTTCTTATCTTTTTTACAAAATTTTGCCCATTCCTTTCTCTATGTATTATTCTTTTGATTTATTGGTGCATCTATGGATTGATTGAATTTTTTCTTATCCATGGGCTGCTTGAGAATGATTTGTTATAGCCCTTAAGAGCGGGTTTGAGGAAAAGAGAGGTTTCTTCAGTAAACCCACACTTCATCTTCATATTCTTTCAGTCTTTTGGATATGGACATTTTGATTGGTTTACATATATTGTTTTTCCAATAGTGTCGAGCAAATTATTTCAAGGAAAAATTGAAACTAGAACATCCTCAAATTAGTTATTTCAGTTTTTTTGCCATATTCATTTATTGTTTGCGCGTGAGTTGGTAAAGCTGGGGGTTCAATAAATGTAATATTTTGTGTGACAATTCTTGATTAGTTATAGTCTACCTATTTACGATTAGGCTCATAATGACCTGGTGACCTGAGGCTCTCCCAATGTAGTATGCCACACTCCTAAATCCGTTTTGGTGTGAATTAAAGTGTACATGTTTATGATAAAGTCATAGTGGCTTGGTCACCTAGGTACTCCCAGGCTAGTCACTGCCCGCAAAGGATCTAACAAGGTTGCTCGACTTAATGGAAAAAGCTCACAATTCTATTAGGCACCTGCCCTTAGGGAAGGGTAGACCTGCCTTACCTATATGGTTGTTGACAGTTGGCTTATTCTTACATTCTTCCTTTTATTAGTTGATGGAAAGCTTTCTTGGAGGAATTAGTGGATAGAGTTTAAGTTGGATTCTGGATGACAATCAGAGTATTTCTACATTACATATTTGTAATTTCATAGTTTCATTCAATTGAGGAAGAACCAGATTCATTGTATCACTTTTGTTTTCCCTTTCCCCAGTTATATAGTGATGTTGCAGCTCTGGATTTTATTTTTCCCTTCTACTTTTTCTCTCTGAGATTGAATCTAAAGTTTCCAGTACCTAACAGAGCCGTTTTCTCTTCTATCATAAGATGCATGTGTGTGCAAACCTATGTAGTTGATGAAATACGTTTGGAGTGGATTGAAACAGTGAGATTTTGCCATGGCGGTGGTGATGAATCATTTTTTCAGTTGAGCATAACATGTCTATATGATATAATGGATAAAAATGGAAAACAAAGTGAAATTTTTAAAGGGTGCATTGAGCTTCTCTCTTTTGGCTATTCATCTCTAGTTATGTTGAATGTTAGAAACGGGGGCCAACTGCAAAACTTTTTTTCTTTCATGAGACTGTAGAAATCAGTCTCCAAATGAATTGAAAATGTCCTTGTGCACTTTGGGTTGTTCTATCACTAGTATTACATGGGATGTTTGTATTCAAGTCATTCAGGTTAATATTTTTTTTAGTTATTATATGATGTCCAATTGTGTGGGGCGTTCTACATGGGTAAATTGTACTTGGGTATTGTGGACAATTGAGTCCTCAATTATTTTTTGTGCCTTGCCTTTCACTACAGGGTCTTTAACATTCATTACTGTTTGATATGTTGAGCATTAAATATCATCTGCCTTCTTTGTGCTTTGCCTTTCACTACAGGGTCTTTAACATTCAATACTGTTTGATACACTGAGCATTAAATATCATCTGCCCTTCACCATAAACCATAAAAAAAATCTTTCTTTATATATAATTTATTTGAATGAAAAAAAGGGAGAGAGCTGTTGTTTCAATTTCTCTAGTGTGCCATACACCAAACAATGAAACACATCGTTTCTATTTTAATAGAATAAGCATGCAATTCATCGAATTAAAAATCGAATTATATCAAAGCTACAAATCAGAACACCCATTTTTAAAAATCCCCCTATCAGGGAACAACATGGACATATTCTTATTTCCATTAGAATCGAGTGTCAAGGCTATGATACATAGCTTAATGTTATGAAAATTGCAGCCTGTTTACATGAGAACACCATTGTGAACTAATGACATTCTAGGAAGGGGTGTCTTCCTTGTGTACAATCTGAAACAAGTTCTTCGTTAGATATATCAAATTTTGATAATACTTGATTCTGGATCTTATGAATAGTAATAACGGGACACATAAGCCTGAGAATTGACCATGGTTGGCAATGTCTAATCTCAATAGTTAGGTAGGGAAGACTGCAACTGAAGAAGGTGATGATAGCAATCTACAGCAGAGGCCCCTCATCTGGATCTTGTTCCAAGCATCTATTTTGTAAATTCCTTAACAGCTCAGAGACACATTCAGCCCACTTGTCCTGATAAGCTGTCCAGTACTCCACACATCAACTTTAACCCCATGAACACCCCTAGACATCTTAGGAGCATGGTTCAAGCCACTAAGATTATGAGCGTAAATCTGAGGTGCACTAATGGCATCCTTAAAATATATTATAAACCACTCATCTGATTCAATGTTACGTTATCCCACCTGAGATCCCTGTGCATAAACAAAAGGGTGTGCAAAGACTCGAGTGCCTTGGTCACAAATTTCAGAGCTTCCACAAGCTGTTTGGGTTTGGTGTTTGGGTTTGTTAGTAGTTTTTAATTTTTATCTTTTTTCTTTAATTTAAAATCAACCACTATAAATGTAATTTTAAGGATTGCCATAACTCTTCCCTTGGTTTGGTGTTTGGGTTTGTTCGAAGTTTTTAATTTTTATCTTTTAACTTTTTTCTTTAATTTAAAATCAATGACTATAAATGTAATTTTAAGGATTGGCATGACTCTTCACATAATTTTTTAAAATGTGCTAGCTCAATGGAAGAGCGTCTCCTTTAGGAGGTAACATGAATTAAACAATGATTTTGTAGTTCATTTTTAATTAAATGTTTTTTATATCGATTTATTTCAATGGTGAGATATTTTTGGATTCATTGTTTTATATTGTCTCTAAGGAGACAAAAGTGTTCCTTTAATAAAAAATTTATCGTCTCTAGAGAGACAATAGCTAGTATTAAAGACATATTGTCTCTAATCCAAGTGTTGTCTTTAGAGAGAAAAAAATGAAATTGTCTAGTGAGACAAAAATGAAATTGTCTCCTAAGAGACAATAATGGTTGTGTTATATACTCTCTCTTTATAGAGACAATATTTTTTAAGACAATAGTCTTTAAAACAATATACTTTAGGACAATATTTTTTAAGGCAATAATATTTAAGACACTATTTTTTAAGACAATAATTTTTGAGACACGGTCTTAAAGACGATATTTAAGACAATACACAATATTTTTTTGTCTTAAGTTAAGACAATTTACCCAAAAATTGTCTCAAATATTGTCTTAAAACCCTCCTTTATGTAGTAGTGTAAAGTACCTGAATATCAACACATAGTAAGTCCTAGATAAACCGATAATCTTTCACTGCATTTATTCTTTCCCATACCTGCCATGCAATAATAATGTACTTAACCAAAACCAAAAGAAAAGAAATAGATGACGCCTTTGTTTAGACCAAAAAAAAAGTGAAATCATTAACCATGACATATTTGTGCATATACTACACTGAAGAAGTATGAAGCAAGATATCACATAAATATCTATAAATATGTAACAATAGGTACATTTAAATTTAATTAGATACATTTAAATGAATATGTATATCAAATTTAATTTTGATTGATAGTTTTTTATTTAATTTGTTTATTTAATTAATTATTCAATTCACTACTTATTAGGAGATATCAGGACCAGACCATAAAATCATTAAAACAAAGTAACCAGGCATTGCTCATACATAAATCAGAACCACAATATACCAGCGTCCATCTTCTTCTATTTATAAGTAAATAGAGTATTTGGCTCTAAATTAACTATATATCAACACATAGTCAGTCTTAGATAAACAGATAATCTTCGACTGCATTTATTCTTTCCCATACCTAGCATGCAATAATAATGTACTTAACCAAAAACTTGAATTAATATGAGAATGCCTTATAAGTAGACTATTTAGCTCTAAACTAACTATATATCAACACATAGTCTGTCTTAGATAAACAGATAATCTTCGACTGCATTTATTCTTTCCCATACCTGCCAGGCAATAGCAATGTAATTAACCAAAACAAAAGAAATTCATGACATATTTAATGCCAAAATTATTAACGATACATATTTGTGCATATAGTGCAGTAAAAGAAAAGCATAAATTTCAGAGAGGAAAACAAAAGCCACTTAGTATAAGTTGGTCTAGTTAAGTTGCCATTACCTGGTGTCATAAGTTGCTCTACGATTTTATCAGCTGTTGCTGCCGCCGCCTTTCTTGTTGGGGATGTTGTTGGGATTGATCATGGTGTAGCTGTCGCTCTTGGTGTTATTATTGTAGCGGCTCTTGTTATTTTTATCATTGCCGCCGAGGCGATTGTCCATGATGTTGCTCTGGTTATAATTGCCGTCGAGGGGATTGCTCTTGTTATAATTGCCGTCGACGGGATTGTCCATGGTGTAGTGGCTCTTGTTATTATTGCCCTCGACGGGGTTGTCCTTGGTGTTGTTATTGTCATCGATCTTGCCGCTGTTGAACTTGTAGTCGACCTCGTTCTTGTTGCCACCGAACCTGCGGTTCTTATCGCCGCTGTCGTTCTTATCGCCGCTGTCGTTACGCAAATTGTTCATGTTGTTGGGTTACGGATATTGAAACTGGAACACCTTCGAAGGCAACAAGATTCCCACTTCTGCAAAAAACGGCTTCAGTTCAACAAGACATAACGTGGACATTGATAAGTTACTGTGAATCAATGCTTAACGTGGACATAGAATATGAGCAAATCAATGATATCTCACAGATTAGAAATATACAAGCATACCTAGAACTGGAGTAGGGCAAATTCCGAAAGCAAGAGGTGAGAAATACAATTGCATAGCCTGCCTTATATAGAAGTAGGCGAACTCCAAACTCGGATTTGAAAACCATCTGCACTCCCAACCAGGGTCAAGTTTTGAATGACATCATCAATCATGCAAAGACCAGCATCACGAGGATGACATCATCAATCGTGCAAAGACCAGCGTCACGAGGATGACATATTGTGGACGCCCAGTTGGGCAGACGAGTTATTATTTTTGAGATTGAACTGTTTAATCATAAATGTGATTTTTTTAGTATTTGTGACCGTTCAAAAACTTTTACTTTTATCATGGGATCCACTGACCTTTTAGCATAATCTTGCAAGGACTCTTTTTTTGGTGGGCTTTACTATGTGAATTTAGGTATCACATGTCGCTTTATACTTCACAAGGAAAATCTAGTGTGGTTATATGAAAATTTAGTGTATGTGGTATATTTTTTAATTATTATTAATAATAAGGTAATCTTGCATTGAATTTGGGTATCACATGTAGCTCTATACTCCGAAGGAAATATATGTGTGGTATATTTTTTAATTATTATTAATAATGAAGTTTTTTTATGTAAGATAATAATAAGTTTGTTTATGTAAGATAGGTTTTGGTAGTCTTGTCAATAAATGTTTTTGTTTTTGTTTTTTTTTTTTAATTTTTTGAGAATTTATTTTAATAGAATCAGTCGATTCATTATTTTCCTAGAAATGTATTTTTGTGGTTAATATTATTAAAAATGTACATAGTTTTATCTAGTATCAAGTGCTTTCATGTAATAATATTAGTTGGATTCATAATAAGATTACTATTATAGATATTTGGTGGTTATTGAAGATATCTTTAAGGAAAAATAATTGAGTTCAAAATTGGAGGATTTACCTCTCAAATCAGTTGTGATGAATCTCTCATATTACTTTATAAACCATTGATTTGAACTTAAGTTGGGGTGGTGGAGAACCTATGGCCTGCCTCCTTATATTTTGTTTCAAGTTGAAAAGAGGTTTCATAAAGCCTTTCCTTTGACCCCTACGATTTTGTTTTTTAGGAAGGGGTTTGAGATTGGAAGCGTTGTAGTCATTTTTAAAATTTCATGAACAAAGCTAGCCTTGATGATCTCATCCACAAATTAAGCCATTGTGCTATGTAAGCTTATCTATGATTTGTAATTATTAGCACAAGACACCATTAGAATCATGTCAATAGTTGGCATCTTCAATATACAAGTCTGAATAAAATCTATTAACATGTTGGAAGTAAATCCAAGGATTATAGAAAGACAAATGTGATGGGATGGATGATCAAATTCATGTATAGTTTGCAAAGAAAAGGTTGCAAGATATTTGAAAGATTAACAAGGTGTCACAATCATAAGATAACCTTGCACTTGTTGAACCACACATGGTATGTTGAAGGAGAACGGTAGTTTTAAAAAACATTACAAAAGCTTCCATGTACCACTCATAAATTTTTATGCTCTTGATCTACGAGAAATTCCAGAATACCAAATATGCAAAGAAATACAACCCAGAACATAGAACAAAATGAGAAAAACAACAAGTATTTTATTATTAAGAGATGAAAGCAGTGTTCACTTGCCTCTTCGAGGGGGCAACCTCCAACATAGTAGAGCTCAATTACAAAATAAGACTCGATATATCTCAATGGGGAGTCTCATGCTACTCTTGAGTGTACTTTCAACAGTGATATTCCAACACCTACCGTTCACAATCCTATACATAATAACGATTTAACTTTTTCTAAGGGATAAAGACAATATTATAAAATTAAAAGAAGAAATAACTCAATTAGAAATCCTAGAGAAACATGTGAAAGGGGAAATGAGAATCTCAAAGAAAACAATCATAAGATACTAAAGTGAACGTATTATTGGTATCACAAAAACTCTAGGCTAAAGAAGACAAATAAATTACTTGAACAAAAAAACAAGGGTTTAAAGACAAAGATGTTAATGAAGAATCCAACATGGTCCATTTCCATGATATGGAAAGGAGCCATAAGTAACTTGGATATTTTGATCCAAGTTGCTAAAACTATCTTCTGAATTGCAGTATTATCCAAATTTTTAAAAACTTTCTAACTTGCATGTGGGCTTGCAACACCCTAAGAACCCGAAATGTTGGAAAATGTTGATAGAAAAAACTGACCTCAACAACATCAAGGAGTGATCCAAGTGGCTCCAGAGAGACACACAGGACAAAGAGGGCTTATGAATGCTTGAAAATCAAAGTGTTTAGAATGACTTCCACCTAGGACTAGAGCGTAGATCTCGTCGTCCTGATCATGGAGGTGTGAACGGTTCGTCGATCTGAGCTCATATGAAGGAGAACGAGCCAGTCAAAGTTTTGGTCAAAGTTGGGGTGTGGGCGAGGTTTAAGTGTCCTACAATTTGAAAGGATCACATCCATTCATTTAACCATAATGTGCATTCCACAAATAATATTCGTCCATCACTATCATAAAAATAATAACAAATAAATAAATAAAATAGAATTTAATAAAATGACATTTTGGGGTCACGTACTTGACTTTCATGTTTTCATCTTCCAAACCGTCCTCCACCAAGTCATATTACGCGCCATTACATTTGATACGGGACCCACGTGGCTGGCCCCCAAGTGGCACCATCCAAAACCTTAATAAACGGCACCACCCAAAACCTTGTATGTCAGTACACCGCGCGAGGATTAAGGGGGCGGGCCTGTAATTATTAGAGAGAAAAAATGTAAATATTTTTAAAAACAATTTTTGTTCTGATTAAAGTGAAAAATGTAAATATTTTTAGTTTTTAAAAATAAGGTACATTTTTAACTTTTTTTATTATTGTTTAGAAAATTATGACTCGGATCATCCATAGTACTATATTCATTTTGTCAAAATCTCAAATCCTAGAAAAAAAAATCCATCTCCAAAACAAAAAAACATAATAATGTACATATATATATTACAACAAAACACTATACTATTTGATTCACTGTCCTATTTGTGTCGTGACAAATAGTACACCAACACAGGAGTGAGTTTGGTGAGGCATTGTTTTTTAACATTGCCAATATGATTTAATTAGTTGAAAAATAAACAAATCTGAATTATTGGTGCTCTTGGAATTTGGATTAAAGTCTTTAATCATAAATGTGATTTCTTTAGTATTTGTGATTATTCAAAATTTTTTACTTTTATCATGGGATGCACAGACCCTTTAACATAATCTTGCAAGCAACCCTTTTTTTGGTGGACTTTTACCATAATCTTGCATGTGAATTTAGCTATCACATCGGAAGGAAAATCTAGTGTGGTTATCTGAAAATCTAATGTATGTGGTATACTTTTTAATTATTATTAATAATAAGGTAATCTTGCATTGAATTTAGGTATCACATGCAACTCTATACTTTAGAAGGAAAATCTAGTGTATGTGTGGTATATTTTTTAATTATTACTAATAATGTGGTCTTTTTATGTAAGATAATAATATGTTTGTCTATGTAAGATATTTTGGTTTTGGTTGTCTTGTTAATAAATGTTTTTATTTTTTTATTTTTTGAGAATTTATTTTAATAGAATCACTTTATTTATTATTTTTCTAGAAATGTATTTTTGGTGGTTAATGTTATTAAAAATGTATATAGTTTTATCTAGTATCAAGGGTTTTTATGTAATAATATTAGCTCGATTCATAATAAGATTATTATTATAGATATTTGGTGGCTATTGAAGATATTTTTAAGGAGAAACAATTGAATTCAAAATTGGAGGATTTACCCCTCAAATCAGTTGTGATGAACCTCTCATACTACTTTATAAACCATTCATTTGAACTTAAGTTGGGGTGGTGGAGAACCTATGACCTGACTTCTTATATTTTGTTTCAAGTTGAAAAGAGGTTTCATAAAGCCCTTCCTTTGACCCCTACGATTTTGTGTTTTAGGAAGGAATTTGAGATTGTAAGTATTGTAGTCATTTTTAAAATTTCATGAATAAAGGTAGCCTTGATGATCTCATCCACAAATTAAGGCATTGTGTTATGTAAGCTTATCCATGATTTGTAATTATTAGCACAAGACACCATTAAAATCATGTCAATAGTCGACATCTTCAATATAAAAGTTTCAATAAAATCTATTCATATGTTGGAAGTAAATCCAAGGATTATAGAAAGACAAATGTGATGGGATGATCAAATTCATGTATACTTTGCAAAGAAAAGGTTGCAAGATATTTCAAAGATTAACAAGGTGTCACAATCATAACATAACCTTGCACTTGTTGAACCACACATGGTATGTTGAAGGAGAATGGTAGTTTTAAAAAGCATTGGAAAAGCCTCCTTGTACCACTCATAAATTGTTATGCTCTTGACCTGCGAGAAATTCCATAGTACCAAATATGCAAAGAAATACAACCCAAAACATAAAACAAAATGAGAAAAACAACAAGTATTTTATTATTAAGAGATGAAAGCAGTGTTCACTTGCCTCTTCGAGGGGGAAACCTCCAACATAGCAGAGCTCAATTACAAAATAAGACTCGATATATCTCAATGGGGGGTCTCTATCCTTTATATAGGATTCATACTTATTGTGGCCTTGCCAAGCTATTTTCCTCGCATTAAAAATAATGTACATAGACTTTTAAAGAGACAACTACTCACTGTACTATTTCAGAGGAGTTATTTTTCTTAGACACCCACGCATTGTGGCCATAACTCCTCTTAGACACCCCTTATTGTGACCTTGCCAAGCTATTGTCTAAAATACCATTTTTTAGAATTTATTTATCAATGTGCTAAACTCAAAAATCTTTCTAAGCAAGCTATGATGTCCTCCTCAATAAGCCATGACATCTCATGGTTGTTTCCCAATTATTTTTACTCTAACTACATCTCTATTTTTATTTTCAAGATGTCAATACTTTCTAAAAATACGTGAAAACAATGAAAATCCCTCGTCACAATATTTAAAACTCTAATAACAATTCAAGTAAAACACTTATTGTCTCATTACCTCCTAAAAGCAATCACTCCTTTCGAAATTGTCTTTCCTTTCGAGGTTTTCATCTTCTCAAAGACTTCTAAAGAAGCAATTTTGGTTATTTCTTTCGTACTAGGATATTGTAGATGAAGCTATGTTGGGAATGATGGAATATATTTGTTGGCTAATCCCCCATTAAAAAAGCATTATGAGAAATATAACTACTATGCTTATATGCATGCATGTTAGCCATTTATTTGGTATATGCATATTTGGATCTATATTCTGAACGTATACAAATTATCCTTAATGATGGAAGTAGTGTTCATTGACTATTTCATTTAAAAAGAATAAATTGCAATGGACCTTAACCCCATTGTTGAATGGTGATAATTTTGTCAAAATATTATAAAAACCATGAAGAAAGTCTACTTGGCTTATAGGGCTCCACTAACATGCAAATATTGCATGATTGAATCCCATAATATCCCAACATCAAAATTTTAATGAGATATGGTACACACTAGGTGTTCTAATGAAATTCTTGCACTAAAAACGCCTAACACAATAAAGATCTAAGAATGCAACCTCTTCTTTATGTAAATAAATAGAAACAAAATTACATGCCCACACAAGACCTACTAAAGCTCGTGCCTTAGCATGTATGGCTACCCATCAACAAAGAAATTAAATATATTGAAGCACAATCGTAGATCTTAGATGGATCCACTACACAAATTACTCCCATGGGTTTTCATACCTACGATCAACTAGAACTAGCCTTGCCAAGTTCACAACAAAAGCCAAATAGATAAATAACTCTCCTATTCCCTTTTATAGGCTTGATTGACTCTTTAGAGACTTTATTTTATTGTTTTCCCTCGAAAAACAAAGGCAAATACCATGGGCCAATGCCATGGGAAGATTCCATCCACTTTGACAATATCCAAATATCTCTCTCTCTCTCTCTCTCTCTCTCTCTCTCTCTCTCACGGAAGCATTTGTATATTGATACCAAGATCCCATATGTTATAAACATATTTGGGCACTGCAACCCCAATCACATATGTCCATAAACCAAGGGCTTATGAGTCCCTAAAAGTGTTGTTTCATGCCCTAAAGCAACAAGGTCAGGTGATTACATCATCTCCTAGAAGTTCTCCACAGAAAACTTCTCATAACTTGTCAAAACTGGACCATACAGATTGCTCAGTGCTAAGGTTATGATGCATCTCACCTGCCCAGTGCAAAAAGTGAAATGCATACTGGAAAGCCCTTCTATAGGGTACGATGGGCGAGAGTGGACAAATGGCAGAGATAGTTTGCGAGGTGGATGATCATGCAATCTTCCAGAAGACTTCTCCTATGACACTTGCCTCTCTGAATTTGCCCAGGGATGAGTAAGAGATCATCACTCTCCAAGTGGAATCAAGAACTATCAGAGAGAAGACACTAATCAAAATCCTAGAAGCTGACTCACCCCCCTACAATCATCTATATATGGATCCCTCATCCCAGAGATCCAGAGGCTGGAATTTTGCATCTTGTAAGGAAGTGTTGTTGGTTTCCTGGTGCAATATCATAGTGTTGGGTGATCTAAGCTTTTCATGAGGTGAAGAAGGGATTTCATGCTGGGAGGATGACGCTGGGTTAGATCAATGGGTTGTAATCCTCTCTTCTAATCTTTACATCAATAAAGCTATTCAAGTTTTCCTCCACATTCTTGTATGTCTGATTATATATGCATTTGTGTGGTCAATATATATTTGGTCCTATATTGTTTATGATTGTAGATCTCTACACTTTGAAGCTATTATGCTGCTTTGACTTTACAGGTACTCTTTGAAGCGGAGTTGTCAAGGAAAGAGCGGCGAAGATCTGTCAGTGAGGAGAAGGAACAAACAAGGAACCGAGCAAAAGATCCAGTTTGGTATTCTTTGCTCCTCTCCTATCCACTTCTCATAAAGGAAAATGAAAGTAACTTTAATCTGTTTGTATCTAAGATAGCTACCCGTCTTAGTAGGACTAGCAGATCTGCATAGACACTAGATTTTCCGATAACAAAATGGCGAATCCACTGGGGAGCGAATAGCTTGTTTGCTTTTCTATATTTGTTTTCTTTATAAACTTACAGACAGAGCCTGAAGTCAAGCCAACTAGCCTTCGAACTGCATTTTCTATGCAAGTGCAAAGTAGATCAATGCTGCTTCAGTCTATCTCCGGGTTTTGTTTATGAACTGAACAATTGATTGGCAATCATCCTAATTGCCGTGGTAGTGGCTCAAGTAGCCTCATTAGATCAGCCCCTGTGATTTGCATTTACTGACTATCATTAGCTCGGCCTAAATCCCTAAACTAAGTTGCAAACTATGACCAAGAATCAAGTTGAAGTCTCGTCCCTGGACCATCGCACCTTCTCTTCTTGGGAATCTGGATGCATCACACCTCTTGTGTGCAGTAGGTGGGATGCATCGCACTTTCCCTGTGTTACAGGTGCGATGATAAGATAAGACCTCTTCTGCCTCCAGATTTTGGTTTTTTGTTCACTCTCTTCAGCTTTATTCGGGATTTTTGCTGACTGTGATCAGTATACCTCTGTGGAAACCCCCTTCCTTTGCATGATTCAGCCTCCATAGTACAAAGAACTGTAAATGTTTTTATGTATTGTTTGCCATTTATGGTCCTCCTTTACAAAGAAGTAGCGCAATCAAACTGACATCTTTTGATTTGGAAGTGTCGCAAGTGTCGTTTTCAGTCAAAGAACAGAATCCTACTGTTTTTGATAGTCGATTACACTATTACTCTTGTATTTGATCTGAATTAATAGTTTTTCAAGTGTCGAAAGCAGTTTTCAATTCAAAATCATAAAGTGTCGTCATTATCTTCCTTTCATCTTTTGAAAAGAAAATCGTTAGTACTGTAGCTTGAAACGATTTAGATTTGTACTTAGCATTCTTTTTGTCATTCACATTAAGAAAGAAAAAACAAATACATGCATGTGCATTTGCATTTAGACTACTTGTTGGTTTTGATTTAGGACAGTGCATCTAGTGTGTGCTCTCTGCTCTATGTTAAAAGAATCCAGCTTCTCTTTCTTTAGTAGCTAGGATTTTCATTGCAAAAAGAAGATAAAACGATTGTTTATCATCTTAGATTGCATTTCAGGAATTGTATATCTACATCACGCGGTGAACCTGAAAGGAAATCTTCTTAAGAAATATCAACTATAAACTAAATTCAATGAACATAAAACGCTTTGGAACCTAACGCACAACATCTAGAAGTCTAGGCTAGAGACATATTCCGGCATCATAAAGCCTAGTAATTGTCGCTTTCATCATAGGTTGGGTGATTCCTCCTCTTTTAGACGCAAGTGCCAGTATAGACTTGTGCTCCCACGTACCATCAAGTATATATTGGGAGACCACAATAGGCTATAGTCTTTATCCGTAGGAAGCCGTGTCTGCCACCCTATCGATCGCAATGCACTGAACACAACATTTAGGAAGATTGACTGCCATACCGTAAAAAGTATTCTGCAGTTTTTTGATTGGTTTGGTAATCCCTCTATCTAGATTGCTAGAGTACTCTCTTTCGTTCCTTTTCAGACTCCTTAAAGGAAAATGTCCATCTGAGCACTTGTCACTTCAAGCTCTTTAAAAATCGAAGGCGACTAGAGTCATCTTTAGCTTTTTCTCGACTCTTAAAAATTGAAAAAGCAGGTTGTGTCAAAGCGTCTAAAATTTATTTTAATCGGAATAACGTCACTGTTCCCTCGTTGGTCTTAGGTTGAGAAAATGGAGTCCACCAACCAAGGATTTCCCCCTGTGGGAAATCCTAGTCCTTTCTCCTCTTGGGGAGATGTTGGTGCACTGCATATGGCCACATTGTCCCTCCGAGGACTGACAATAGGCTTGCTAGTATGGCTCTTCTTGACCTCTGTCATTCAAACCACCCTGATTCCTGAGAAATCAAGTCAACAACTAGATGATACTAGAGTTACCCCCCAACCTTCTTCTTCTCTTGTTTCTCCCTCCCCTCCTTCCTCTTCACTTGGTGAAGCTGGTAAAGCTAAAAACCAAGTAACTGAGAAGAAGAAGAAAGGGAATGAGAAAGAGAAGAAGAAGAAGGAGCCAAAGGCAAAAAGGGGCAACCATGCATCATCTAGCGAAAATCCACACACTGCACCGTCCAGACCTAAATCTCCATGTGTCATTTGCAAAGGAGACCACTATCATCGAGATTGTCCTTGCATCCCTCGGATCTTAAGGGACTGGTCTCCTCATTTTCACAATCCAGTGTTGTCAACCTCTGACAATCATGTTCAGAGTACACTGTCAACTAGTGAAAACAAAGTCTCTAGACAGAAGGGAAAATGTAAATTCCCTTGTAGACTATGCGAAGGCAATCATGCCATCCACCATTGTCCCTTCCTGGATGAAGCTAAAAGAGTCTTGGATAACCGTCCTGCTTCACCGCTACGGCTTCCTCCTAGGTACAAGAAACTCTTGCCGAGTCCATTGCTAGTTGAAAATCCAACTGACACGCCCTTGTGGTTGGTTGAAGCATCTATCATTGAAGATAAACCCTCTGAGTCCACACCAGATGAAAGTCAAAAGGTTGAGGTAGCAGTCGACCCGGTCTTGTCTCCAGAAGGTCCGTCTTCAGATGATACCATCAGCGAGGAGAATAAGAATGACACCATTAAAATTCTTTTCGTAAACATAGACTCCGATGAACAGGGGGGAAATCTACCTATTCCTTTACCGTAGGAAGGAAGTTCGTCGAAGTCATATCCGGCCATCTATTTGTTGGCATTATGATTCTAGTTTGGCTCTATGGTACAGGTGTTGTACTTGATGGAAACTCACTCAAGTGGCAAAACTCTGTTCAGGCTCTCAAAATGATGAAAATTACGAGGTTCACAGGTGAATGGTTCAAAAGGTGCGGACCAGCAGGTTCATCGTTCATGAAGTGCGGTCATACTCGCAGGTTACCCGTTCAGAAAGTGCGGTCCCCCAGTTCACTCACTTTAAGGCAGAGGGAAGTGCGCTCACGTGGGGTTTCTTATGTCTAGCCCGTGGTATTTAGCCCGTCGTTCATGATCCTATGGTTTTGGCCCGTGGCATAGGATCTAATTTAGCCCTGGTTTGGATCCCTTGTATTGGTTATTGATGGTTTTGTCCCATGGTGTGAATAAGGGCTTGACTATAAATAGGGAAGGATATCACTTGGCTGAGATATATTTGAAAGTTGAAGATCTTAAGATCTGAATTTTGGGTTATCAGTTTTAAAAGCTAGGTCTAAATCAAGGTAAAATTAAAAGGTGAATCTATTGCTAAAGTCGTGATCTCTCGGGCGCATGATCAGATCTGTGGATCTGACTGTCTGTGGTACATTGGAGGACTATTAATTTGGCCCTAATCAGAGGTTCGCAGGTGATCTACAGCGTGAGTGCGGGGGTACGCAGTACAGAAGAAGGCGCAGTGCGGGTATACGCAGCGCAGCTGAAGGCGCAGTGCGGGGTACGCAGTACAGAGGAAGGCACAGTGCGGGTATACGCAGCGCAGCTGAAGGCACAGTGCGGGGTACGCAGTACAGAAGAAGACGAAGTGCGGGTATACGCAGCACAGCTGAAGGTGAAGTGCGGGTATCCGCAGGCTTATATTGGTGAAGTTGCGGACCTGTTTTGAAATATTTGTTGGCTGCCTATTTTCTATTTGCTGTTGTGTTCTGGGTTTAGGTTACTGGTGTTGGTTTTCTGTTTACAACATTCTGAGAAGTTTGGGTGGCTCATTGGTTTGATTGTATAAGGAGATTGGTTGATTCACATGTACTTGATGTTTATTTGATGTTCTTGGATCCAGTCTGAAAATTAATGAAAAGTGGTCCTTGAAAGAAAAGAAGTAGGGGGTTGTAGCTCCCTTCCAGGAGAGACTGGAAAATGAGAGAGAGTTGTAGCTCTCTGCAGGTTGCAGCCTGCATACTGGTAAAGGACTGCACCAGTACAAAATCATTGTAAAAGGAGTTTCTAATTGAAAGAAGATAGAGACATATTGCAGCAGGTGGTTTTCACCCACATTGGGTTTCCACCTTATATCTGGTGTTCTTTGGTGTGACTATCTGTTTTTCTTGTTCATGCTCATTATTTTATGGTACTGACATACAATATCTGAAGAATAATTCAAAGTATAAATATATTGAAAAGAATTTGATAATACTGATTCACCCCCCCTCTCAGTATTATTTCCAACAATTGGTATCAGAGCAGGTCCTTCTGAAGGAGCTTGATCGCTTGAAGGAAGATCTTTCATCATGAGCAACTACGAGAGGGAAGCATCAATCAGGCCACCGATTTTTGATGGGACAAACTTCGTGTATTGGAAGGTAAGAGTTACTGCCTATCTTCAATCTTTGGGTACAAAAGTCTGGGACATCATAGAAACAGGGTATACTTTTCCATCAGCTACTCCTACAGATCCAGCTGAGAAGAAGAAATATGAAACAAATGCAAAGGCAGTCAATACTCTTCTAGGATGTCTATCTCAATCAAAATTTGTGAAAGTTATGCAGTATAAATCCGCAAAAGAAATATGGGACAAGATTGTTCTGAGCTATGAAGGAGATGATCAGGTAAAACGTGCAAAACTTCAAACCCTCAGGATTCAATATGAAAATCTCAAGATGTATAATGATGAAAGTGTGGCTAACTATTTTCTTCGTGTGGATGAGATTGTTAATTGTATGAAAAATTTGGGTGAAGAAATAAAAGAGGCTGTTGTGGTTGAAAAAGTTCTAAGATCTTTGTCACCTAGGTTTGAATCTAAAGTTTCTGCTATAGAAGAAAAGGAGAATCTACAACATCTTAAAATGTCACAACTGCATGGAATTCTAACTGCTTATGAAATGAGGAAAGGAGGTCCATCTGACAGGAGAGAAGCTGCCTTCAAGGCTTCAGGCAAAGGAGAGTACTATGAATCAGGACATGGGTCAGAAGAAGAAGAAGAATCAAATTTTGTCAGAAATCTTCAACGGGGTGCTGGACGGTTCAGAGGTAAGTTACCCTTCAAATGCTTTGCTTGTGGAAGAGTAGGTCACTATGCTGCCAAATGTCCTCATAAGGATAAGATTGACAAGGGAAAGGAACCTATTAGATGGAACAAGAAACATAATGCAAATAAGAAAAGCTACTACACTCATGAAGACAGTGATGGTCTATCAAATAGTGATGAAGATGAACGAGGTAATGACTATAAACTTTTAATGGCCTTTGAAGATGATGATTACATGGATGCTATAGATGTGGATAGTTTCTATGAAGAGATTTCTAGACTCAAGACATGTATAGAAGAAAAGAATGTGATCATTGATACTCTCCAATTTCAAATTGATGAAAAAGAAAAATTTCTTGAAAAGTTAGAATGTGAAATTGTTGGCCTTAGAAAAGAAATTGAGAAAACAAAGGCTATTAATCTTAAGTTTGTCAAAGGATCTGAAACTCTGGATGAGGTCATCAATGTACAGCGTTTTCCACTAAACAAGGCAGGTTTGGGGTATAATGGAGAATCATCTCAAGCATCCACCTCAAAGAGTTATCTTGATGCAGCAAGAAGGAATGAGAAAAAGCACAATGGAGATCACCAGGTAAAGCAGGGACGAATTACATCAAGAACAAACAAAGACTACCAGGTAAACCAGGGGCAATCTGTCTTAAGGATGAACAAAAGCTACAACCAGCCACAGGTAAAATCTTCTCAACCTGCTTCAAGAATGGATGACAATAGAAATTACAATCATTTGGCCGGTAGATTTGATAACCGCAGAAGTTTCTTCAATGGCCAATGTTTCTCTTGCCATAACTTTGGTCACAAAGCAGCTCAATGTGTTGCATATAAAACAATCATGACTAGAGAAGCTCAAAAACAAAGAAGTATGACTGGGATTACAAAAAGGACCTATAACAACTTTTCGGCTCTTGAAAATGAAATTGAATGTTCTATTTGTAATAACTTCGGTCATGAAGATTCTGAATGCAGGAGCAGGTTTCAGCAGACAAAGGAACAAGCCTCAAGCACCAGAACATGGAGAATAAAGGAACCACAATCAGAAAGATGTGGGATAGCCTTTTATGCAGAGGGACAGGAAAATCTATGGTACATCGATAGTGGATGTTCGAAGCATATGACAGGTGATAAAGAAAAACTTGAATCATATTCTGCTTTAGAAAAGGGAAAGAAAGTTTCTTTTGGAAATGATACTCCTGCAGCTATAAAAGGAAAAGGCACAACTCAGTTGAAAGAAAAGGTCAAACCTGGAAATGTTTTGTATGTTAATGGCTTGAAGCATAACCTTCTGAGTGTCAGTCAGATGAGCGATCAAGGAACCGAGGTAATATTTCGATCAAATGGATGTAGTGTTCGTGATCTTGATATAGGGAAAACGGTGATCAAAGGTAGAAGAACTCCAAATAATCTATACATATTTGAAGAAGGACAACAACAATGCTATTTGAGCAAGGATGATGAACATTGGTTATGGCACCAGAGGTTGGGGCATCTAAGCTTTTCACAAATAAGGAAGGCATGCAAATATCAGGCAGTTCGTGGTCTTCCAGATATCAAAATTCCAGACAACACCATATGCAAATCATGTCAGTTTGGTAAGCAAACCAGAACCAACTTCCCGGAGAAGGAAGGATCAGCTAGCCGGCCTCTTGAACTAGTCCATACAGATGTATGTGGTCCTTTCAGGACAAGGTCACCACGAGGAGAAGAATACTTGATATTATTCATTGACGATTTCTCCAGGTTTGTTTGGTTAGGACTTTTGAAGCACAAAGACGAAGCATTCAAAAAATTCAAATCCTTCAAAGCCTTGGTTGAAAATGAATCAAGTTACAAAATTAAGTGCCTCAGGTCCGACAGAGGTGGGGAGTTTACCTCAAATGAATTTTTCGATTTCTGTGAAGAATATGGGATAAGAAGGGAATTCTCTACAGCTAGAACACCTCAGCAAAATGGAGTGGTGGAAAGGATGAATAGAACTGTCCAACAAATGGCTCGTGCTATGCTTGATGAGTCTGGAACTCCCGCAACTTTCTGGGGTGAAGCTGCATATGCTGTGGTTGTTATTCTCAACAAAACAAATGTCCGAGTAAACAACACTTGAACTCCTCATGAGCTCTGGTATGGTGAGACTCCTTCGGTAAAGCATTTCAAAATTTTTGGGAGCAAATGCTATATTAAGAATACTGATGAGAAACTTGGAAAACTTGAACCTAGAGCAGATGAAGGTATTCTTCTTGGTTATTCTCCACACAGAAAAGCATATAAGTGCTACAATAAAAGAGTTGGAAGAATTGTTGACAGCATTGATGTAGTGGTTGATGAAAAAGGATACATTCCTAGGCAAGTAAATCATGAAAATATCGAAGAAAATGAAGACTACCCTCAAAGACAGAACGATGAAGAAGAAGAACGTCAAGGAGCACCAGAGGAACATATAAGGATAGAAGAGAAGAATCCATCCAGGTACGTTAAGAAGAATCATCCAGAATCTCAGATTTTGGGGCAGAAAGAAGCAGGTGTACAAACAAGAAGAACAATTGTAGAAGCTTCAAGCTATTTGGCATTACTCTCCTCCATTGAACCACAAAATGTAAGAGAGGCATGCAAAGATGAATGTTGGGTCAAAGAAATGGATGAAGAACTTGAGCAGATGGAAAATAATAACACTTGGGAGTTGGTTCCTAGACCAAAGGATAAGAATGTTATAGGGACAAAATGGATCTTCAAGAATAAGTTGAATGAAAATGGGGAAGTAATTAGAAACAAGGCCAGACTTGTTTGTAAAGGGTATGCCCAGGAAGAAGGAATAGATTTTGAAGAAAATTTTGCTCGTGTTGCAAGACTTGAGGCCATCCGAATGTTCCTTGCTCTCTCAAGCTTTCAAAAGTTCAAAGTATTTCAAATGGATGTGAAATCAGCCTTTCTGAATGGAGACTTAGAAGAAGAAGTATACATTGAGCAGCCAGATGGTTTCATTCTTGGAAATGATCCAAATCTTGTATGCAGACTGAAAAAGGCTCTCTATGGTCTTAAACAAGCTCCAAGGGCTTGGTACTATCGTTTGGACAAATATCTTCATCAATAAGGTTTTTCAAAAGGATCAACAGATAGCAATCTTTATATAAAAATTGAAAATGACAAATTGGTAATACTTGTTGTGTATGTAGATGATATTATCTTTGGCAGCAATGAAGAAGCTATGAGTCAAAGCTTTGCCTTGGTGATGCAGAAAGAATTCGAAATGTCTTTGCTTGGAGAACTGACATATTTTCTTGGATTGCAAATCCAACAAAATGGAGGGATCTTCTTGTCTCAAACCAAGTATCTCAAGCAGATTTTGAAGAAATATGGTATGGAAGATGCAAAACTAGTATGTACACCCATGGTCACAGGATGTAACCTCAGTGCAAATGATGAATCAGTAGCAGTGCATCAACCAACCTACAGATCTATGATTGGAAGTCTACTTTATTTGACAAGTACTCAACTAGACATCATGCATGTAGTGGGAATAGTTGGAAGATTTCAGGCAAATCCAAAGGAAACTCATCTTCAGGAAGTGAAGAGAATTTTCAAATATCTTCAAGGGACTCAAAACTATGGCTTATGGTATCCTAGAGATACAGATCTCACACTTCATGCTTATACAGATGCAGATTGGGCCGGAAGCGTGGATGACAGGAAGAGCACAAGTGGTGGTGCATTCTTTATGGGTTCCAGATTAGTATCTTGGTTCAGCAAGAAACGGAGTTCAATTGCTTTGTCTATAGCTAAAGCGAAATATGTGGCTGCTGCATCTTGCTGCACTCAACTCCTTTGGATGATGCAGACCTTGCAGGATTTTCAAATCACTTGTACACCACCTATCTCCATCTTATGTGATAATACAAGTGCAATCAACATTTCAAAGAAACCAGTCATGCATTCAAAGACCAAGCACATACCAATCAAGTATCACTTTCTCTGGGAACAAGTGCTTGAACAAAAGGTCAAGTTGGAGTATGTTCCTTCTAAGGAACAAGTTGTTGATATACTCACCAAACCATTGCCCAGGGAGACCTTTGAATACCTTAGGCAAAAGGTGGGGGTTGTTGATACATCATCTTGTTGTTAACTCTCTTCTGATTGTTGGTTGTACGCAAGGTTCATATGGGGTATATGCGTACATTTGCTGAGTTGCGGATTGGTCGAAGATCAAATGGCACAGGTTCAGGGGGAGCATATAATGCATTGTTGGCATTATGGAGGAAGTACAGAAGGAATATTGCTGCAATATGTCTCTATCTCTTTCATGGTCATTTATGGTGTTTGGTGGATTATGGTTCTTCTTGAAGAAATTTCTTTCCTTTGCAGATCTGGTTTATAGTCAGGGGGAGCATGTTCTTAGGGGGAGCATAACCCTTTGCCCTTGATGTCAAAGGGGGAGAATGACGTTGAGGATCTTGAGGTTGCCATCAAGTCCAAAGGGGGAGATTGTTGGCATTATGATTCTAGTTTGGCTCTATGGTACAGGTGTTGTACTTGATGGCAACTCACTCAAGTGGCAAAACTCTATTCAGGCTCTCAAAATGATGAAAATTACGAGGTTCGCAGGTGAATGGTTCAAAAGGTGCGGACCCGCAGGTTCGTCGTTCATGAAGTGCGGTCATACTCGTAGGTTACCCGTTCAGAAAGTGCGGTCCCCCAGTTCACTCACTTCAAGGCAGAGAAGTGCGCTCACGTGGGGTTTTTTATGTTTGGCCCATGGTATTTAGCCCGTTGTTTATGATCCTATGGTTTTGGCCCGTGGTATAGGATCTAATTTAGCCCCGGTTTGGATCCCTTGTATTGGTTATTGATGGTTTTGTCCCATGGTGTGAATAAGGGCTTGACTATAAATAGGGAAGGAGATCACTTGGCTGAGATATCTTTGAAAGTTGAATATCTTAAGATCTGAATTTTGGGTTATCAGTTTTAAAAGCTAGATCTAAATCAAGGTAAAATTTAAAGGCGAATCTATTGCTAAGTCGTGATCTCTCGGGCGCATGATCAGATCTGTGGATCTGACTGTTTGTGGTACATTGGAGGACTGTTAATTTGGCCCTAATCAGAGGTTCGCAGGTGATCTACAACGTGAGTGCGGGGGTACGCAGTACAGAAGAAGGTGCAGTGCGGGTATACGCAGCGCAGCTGAAGGCGCAGTGCGGGGTACGCAGTACAGAGGAAGGCACAATGCGGGTATATGCAGCACAGCTGAAGGCACAGTGTGGGGTACGCAGTACAGAAGAAGACGAAGTGTGGGTATACGCAGCATAGCTGAAGGTGAAGTGCGGGTATCCGCAGGCTTATATTGGTGAAGTTGCAGACCTGTTTTGAAATATTTGTTGGCTGCCTGTTTTCTATTTGCTGCTGTGTTCTGGGTTTAGGTTACTGGTGTTGGTTTTCTATTTATAGCATTCTGAGAAGTTTTGGTGGCTCATTGGTTTGATTGTATAAGGAGATTGGTTGATTCACATGTACTTGATGTTTATTTGATGTTCTTGGATCTAGTCTGAAAATTAATGAAAAGTGGTCCTTGAAAGAAAAGAAGTAGGGGGTTGTAGCTCCCTTCCAAGAGAGACTGGAAAACGAGAGAGAGTTGTAGCTCTCTGCAGGTTGCAGCCTACATACTGGTAAAGGACTGCACCAGTACAAAATCATTGTAAAAGGAGTTTCTAATTGAAAGAAGATAGAGACATATTGCAGCAGGTGGTTTTCACCCACATTGGGTTTCCACCTTATATCTGGTGTTCTTTGGTGTGACTATCTGTTTTTCTTGTTCATGCTCATTATTTTATGGTACTGACATACAATATCTGAAGAATAATTCAAAGTATAAATATATTGAAAAGAATTTGATAAAACTGATTCGCCCCCCCTCTCAGTATTATTTCCAACACTATTTGGTCCCACCTCCAAGCAACCTAGTTGTTTCCTTCGATTGAAATCTACTAGACAGACCTCGTCTACCGTCTAATGTACCATTCCGAATCATTGTACAAAATTACAGAATGGTCATGGTTGGTACCATCATAGATGAGGGGGCTTCTGTGAGTATCCTTTCCTCAATTTCTTGGAAAGCGCTTGGTTCCCAATCGCTTCTGCCTAAGATGCGAAATCTAACAGGCTTCGACAAAGGAACCAGTCGACCGTTAGGGATCCTTCCAAGTTTGCCCATAATTTTGAGAGGGAAAACCGTGTATCTGAACGTAATGGTAGTCCAAGGACCTCTAGATTATAATCTGCTCCTTGGACGCGACTATATTTATAGCATGGGAGCCATCATCTCCTCGCTCTTTCGAGTAATGTGTTTTCCGCATGAAGGCCGAGTGGTCCAGCTCATAGACTAGATTTCATTCCCCGGCTCACACATAGCTAATAGTCAAATACCATCTCTAACTGGTCATTTCATGCAAGGAATGTCTCGTCAATCTCTAGTATGTCCACCTGATGAACGCAAGTACTTCGATGGCCATGACTGAACCCTAGGGGGCATGCACCCTGGTCTGCTTCGGCAGGGAAAATTTGGGTATAGGGTAGGTTTCCGTGAAGGGTATATGACTGGTCCTGTTATCACCCCAAGAAACTCACCTAGGTTGTGTATCAGTGATGCTCGGGAACATTACAAACTCAACAAATTTTTGTTGGATAAAATGATGGATGAATGAAAGAAATGTTGCACATTCAAGCCAGACAACCACTCCTACTATGATTTACCCCAAACATGGGTGAACACCCCCAAATTACAAGGCTTTTAACCACCAATTACTCACAGCTTAAGAATAAGGTGATAATGGAGAAGACTGACCACACCGGCAGATGCATAGGACCCTGTGATGGCCGGCTGCAACCAGTTAAGAGGTTTGTATATCTATTATCTAATACACAGACAGGATGACAGCTCTCTGGTATTCAACAACAGACATCTGCAAGCAATTTCAATGATACAACTAAATTCTAACATAGAGGCTGGATGATAGCCCCTCTGATGCTAAACATTCATAGACCATCAAATACATGCAAAGTAGACACAGCCTAGAACATAGAAGAAGTGAAAAATGGGCAAGTAACGGAAAAAAGAAGCTTGTATTGGTTGGGAATGAAGACTAGACGCTGCAGGTCACATAGCAGTTACAGTCTCCAGAAGTTGAAACTCATAGCAAACTCGCACTCAGCTAACACTCATCAAACTGATTACATCGTTTTTCTCAGTATATATAGAGTTTGTCTACAAAAATCTCTGCTAGAGTATGCGTGGAGGTGTCTTAATGGATCACCAACCACATTTATAATTTGATATGGGTTTTCTGATTCATTCTGATTGTTTTAATGGATGAAGATGGCCTTCTGCTGTTCTGCTGTACTTCTCGAGCAGGTGGAGTGGAATTCCATAACTGATAAATGTGCTGATCTGCTCGAGGCTGGTCCTTTTTGTCCTTCGGCCATTCTGTCTTTAAATGCAGTTGGTGAGGAGTAATGGCACAGATAGATAACCATCGTTGGATCACAGAGAACAACGGCGGAGATCGACTTGGAGGAAAATTTCAGGAGGAAATGGGAGCGAACAAACGAGAGCCGTCAGATCACTGGCGGACAGATCCGACAGCGGGGAAGCGATCGCAGTATCGCATCGACGGAAGACATAAGGGGGAAGCCTTGATACAACTGTCGGATTGGGCGATTTGCGATTTGCGATCAGATCGCATCGCGAAATCGCAATCGGCAGAAGACACGGTGAAACTTTAAGACACAGATGGCTGCGATTTGCGATAGCGATCATATCGCATCGCATCGCAACGCTACATCGCATCGCAATATCGCAGTGCGGAAGACGAGGACGAAGATTTAACATGCATGGCTGCGATATGCGATAGCAATCCGATCGCATCGCAATATCGCAGCGACGGAAGACAAGGGTGATAGGAGGCAGTGGGAAAATGTGCGATAGCGATCAAATAGCACCGCAAAGGGAAGAAAACGGAAATAGCGGGATTATTAAGAGTATAATGGGCATGAAGGAAAAAGGAAGAGAAGACTGTTGCGATCTGTTTTTCTGAGCATAAACACATGGCCAAGCTGATATTTGGTCCTCCCAAAAGCTGAAGTATGTAGCAGAGCTAACACTGGCTCCTTCTGGGGATGAGATCCTCCCTGTGAGGTCTCAAGAACCTGCAGACTACTGCCTTCCTAGCTGAAAATACATTAGGAAAAATTACTAGTGTTCCATTGGGCATGGAGTCAACTTCGCCTGCAAAAACTGAAAACAATAAAATATTTACAACTTTTAAGGCCATAAACCTTAAACAATATAGATTTTCAGAAACCGCCCATTGACTGGGCCATCAAAAACTGCTTCACCTCCCATACTTTTCAGTATGAAAGTATTGTTCCCTTGAATCTGTGAAATGATGAAAGGACCTGTCCAGAAAGCATCAAATTTCCCATGATTGCCTTTCTTTTCCTTCAGTGCATCCCATTTTAAGACCAAGTCACCAATTTGAAAACTATTTGTTTTTGCCTTCTTGTCAAAGGCTTCCTTGGTCTTTCTTTGATGTGCTGCAGCTTTCTCAACCAATTGTTCTCTAATCTGATGCAATTCTGTCAAATCAGTGATTCTGTTTGCCATATTTTCTTCTTCATTCTGTTCTTCTTGAAGAAATTTTTCCACAGGGAGAGTTAACTGAATTGGGAATATAGCCTCAGTGCCGTATACCAGCTTGAATGGAGAACTCCCTGTAGATCTCTTAATGGTCACTCTGTCGGCCCATAGTGCATACTTGAGCTTTGAATCCCAATTCCTTTTATTGTCTTCTAACAATTTTTTAATTATCCTGATCAGGCTTTTATTAGAGGATTCCGCTAGACCATTTCCTTGTGGATAATAAGAGGTGGAATAAATAAGTTTAATGCCCATTGTATCACACATTTCCACCAAATCCTTTGATTTGAAGGCTGCTGCATTATCTGTGACTAATTTGTGTGGACAACCAAATCCGCTGAAGATATTATCTGTTAAAAACTTCATGACCACATTATGATCAGCCTTCCTTGTAGGGACTGCTTCAATCCATTTGGTAAAATAATCCGTGGCAACTAATATCCACCTGTGCTGGCCACTGGAATGCGGATTGATTTCACCAATGAAATCCAAGCCCCACTGCTGAAAAGGTCCTTTTGCAATTATTGGCTTCAGGGGCAGGGATTTCAGCTGCTGCTTTCCTTCAAATCTTTGGCACCTGTCGCAAGCTTTAACAAAAACCAATACATCAGAAAATAACGTGGGCCAATAGTACCCAGCTCTGAGAATTTTGTGAGCTGTAGTTTTCCAATAATGATGCCCTCCACACTCGCTGGAATGAAACTGCTGCATGACTTCTCTTGACTGCTCTTTGTCCAGACACCTTAGAAATATCCCGGATGGATCCCTCCAATAGAGCAGGGTATTATTGATGCAATATTTTGCTGCCCTGAGTTTTAACGTTCTAGCTTGACTTGTGCTTAAGCCCGAAGGGATTTCTAGCTTCAACAAAAAACTAATTATTGCAGCATACCAATTACATGAAGCTAGATTCTCGGCCACCGACTGTTTTTTCCTTGTTTCAGCTGCGCTTTCCTCTTCTTGTACTTGACCATCTTCTGCAATCGTGCCCAGGAGATCAATGTCTAAATGTCTGCAATTTTCTTCAGCCAACAACTTGGCAAGCCCCTGACCTCTTACCAGCTTGGTGGGCCTCAAGTCTATGTTAAACTCAATCATTTTTGCAATCCACTTAGCCCTTCTTCCATCAGCATCAGGTTGCGTTAGGACGTCTTTAATTGCAGCCGAAGGCACATATGCAATTATCTTTGAATGCAAGATATAAACTCTGAAAGATTTTAAGGATTTAATAAGAGCATATGCCTGTTTCTCTATAATTTCATACCTTAGTTCAACATCCCTCAAATTCTTGCTGAAAAATGCCACTGGATGCTCTGAACCTTCTTCATCTTGCTGCAACAGAACGGCTGCAATGGTATCCTCAGAGGCAAATGAAAACAGGTGAAACTCCTTACTATAGTCAGGACTTATTAATGTTGGAGCTTCCATAATAGCCTTCTTGATGGACTCAAAATATTTTCTTGCTGTCTCAGTCCATTTTACCTCTGCTCCTTTTCTCAACATGGAGGTAACATGCTTTACCAGCTCAGCAAAATTAGGAATGAACCTCCTTACAAAGTTAATTTTGCCCAGAAAAGATTGAATATCTTTCTTTGATCTCGGTACAGTCAAAGCTTGAATTGCCTTGACTCTTTCTGGGTCAATTTGAACACCTGCAGCAGACACAATATGTCCTAACAGCTTGCCTTCATGCAAGGCAAATTGTGATTTCTTCGGATTGACTGAAATCCCAAACTCCCTGCACTTCAAAAACACTTTTTTCAAATGCTGTAAATGATCATGATGGCTGCTGGAATAAACAGTTATATCATCAAGGTAGATGAGGACAAATTTGTCCTTCTCTCCCACAAATGCTATATCCATAGCCCTCTGAAAAGTGGCTCCAACATTCATCAATCCGAATGGCATTTTGGCATACATGAAAGTACCCCAAGGAGTGGTAAATGCAGTCTTTTCTTGATCATCTGGGTGCACAACAATCTGATTAAAACCTGAAAATCCATCTATGAAAGACATGACTTTAGCTCCTGAGACCTTTTGCAGCAAATGCTCCATCTTTGGCAAAGGATAATTGTCTTTTTTTGAGCATTTATTCAAATTTCTAAAATCAACGCATAGTCTGATTTCTCCATTCTTCTTCCTTACCACCACCAAATTAGCTACCCATTTAGAATACCTGAGGGGCACTATGATCTTGGCAGCCAGCAATTTTTTAATTTCTTTCTCAATTAATGGAAGAAGCATTGGGTTTATTGGCCTCAGCTTCTGTTTAAAAGGAACTGAATCTTTCTCAAGAGGGATTTTGTGCTGAATTATGTTCTCGTCATATGTTTTCAGATCACTATATTCCCAAGCAAACACATCAGCAAATTGCCTCATTAATTTGCAGTATTTAGAACTTTGGTCAGCTGACAAACGAGTGGACAAATTCACATACCTGGGCTGACCTGGGCTTCCTATATCATGCTTACAAACTGCAGATTGATCTTCTTTTTGGGCAGCTTTGTAAGGCACATCATTTTGGTCAAACAGTCTCTCAAGAGGAATTAAACCTTTAGGAATATGGTTACTAGGAAGTTGGACAATGTTGCTTTTGCCAATCTTACTTCTAAGCTGGGACTGGGGATTTTCTAACAAGGCATCATTTTCTTGGTCAATTTGCATCTCAGAAAACTCATCAATGACTTGAAGAAATCTATTAATCTCACCATCATCATCAAAAACTTTCCAATGCAGGACATTGTCAGGCAGGGATGGTCTATATTTCATTTGTACTTCATACACTAGTTTGGGAGGCATTGGGGGAATAAATAAACTAGCAGAAACAGCAAGGGAATCAGCAAGCTGATTTTGGCTTCTAGGAATATATGAGATACAGAAAAAATTGAAAGAATCTCTCATACTCCATACCTCATCTCTGTATGCTCTTAGCCTTGGGTGCTTTGCTTGAAATGTTCTATTTACTTGCTGGATTATCAAATCAGCATCTCCAAACACCTTCAGGTTCTTGATTCCTCTGTCTTTTGCTGCATTGAGGCCCAATAGCAGTGCTTCATATTCTGCTATATTGTTCGTCACTTGAAAAACTAGCTTAAAAGACAGCTGAATGCTTTCTTGTTGTGGAGATACTAGCACTACCCCTGCTCCTGCAGTCTCCTTGGTACATGCTCCATCAAAGAACATCTCCCAAATTTGACTTCCTTGCTCTTGCTCAGCCTGAACAATTGGTTTCCTGATTTGCATCAAGGCCTTTTGAGATTCATCTATTTGGAGAATACATGCTCCAAAATCAGTGTCCACTGCATATATAGGATGATTTGTAGGATTCTTCTCATCACTGATGATGTATGCCAACTGTGCTTCTCTATATAACCTCCTGCTTTCTCCTCCAAATACTGGGACAGTTGCATAAGATAGGTCATTCTGTAATGTCCCACCTAGTCTCTTAATCCATCCTCTAGACAACAGCATGCCAAACTTAGGAGGGACATCTGCCACCACAATATCCATCATCATACTCTTCATAGGCAGTTGGGTAAGGGTAATGGCCAGATCCTTAATTAATCCAAGACATTTCACCTTCCTTGAATCAAAAGAAAATAAATCATGATAGGGTCTAGTGATATCAAGGCCTAACTCTTCCATGACAGTTTTAGGCATTAAATTGTGGCTGGCCCCTGTGTCTAGCAGACAATTGTGGAGGATTTTATCATGGATGGTTAATGAAACATAGAAAGATGGAGAATTATTATCAGCAGGTTGAATCATGGGGCTAAGCACAACAACAGGCTTGTCATCTTGCAAATTGACTGAGTCAATGGAGGTTTGTTTGGTCTCTAGCTCAAGGGCTTCAAGGATAGGCTTTCTAAATAATTTACTCTTCACCAACTCAACCAAAGGCACAAATATCTTCAATTTTTGGACCTCTGACTCAAAGCTGAAAGAAGAAAATGATTTATCAACAATTTTTACCTCTTGAACTGGAGCTTTGAGGGTGACAGGATCAGATGCTGGTCTTCTTTGCCTGATCCTCTGCGGTTCTGCTTGGACGACAACACTTTGTGCAGGATCCTCCTTGGCATTTTTTACATTAGATCTCAGGTTATATCTCTGTTGTTGTTCACCAGATTGCAGAACAGCACCCCTATCCCACATCTGACTGTTTTGCTCTTGCAGCAATGACTCTTCATATTCAGCCAATGTTAAAAATGCAGCGCTGCCTTTATCTTCCATGCAGTGAATTTCATCTTCATCCTCTTCAAATTGTTGCTCCTCCATGACTACATTCTAGAAAGGAGCCTTAACATTCTGATCTTCTTTTGACTCTTCACCCCTTTGCATTATTTGTAACTGATCATTTACTCTTCTGAATGGATTTGGATTTCTTGGAACAAATGTGTTCTGCTGCCTTGTTTTGCCTGAATTCTGCTCAACCTTAAGCTTAGAAATTTCAGCGGCCAATGACTCTATTACTTTAGTCATTTTATCTAATTTAGGTTCTGAAGTTGAGGCAGAGGAAGAAGAAGTCTCACTGGCCCTCTTTCTTCTGTCAGCATGACCTTTAAGTTTTTCTGCTGCCATGATATTAGATTCCACCTCTAGGGCTGCATCCTGCATATCAGCCAGGGTAGCACAACGTCTTTCTCTCAACAACAAGCAGAAATCAGCATCAAAAGCATTAGCATATGTGAGTTTGGCAGCTGTGGGAGTAGGCTTTACCTCAGCTGGTATTTTACTATACATCCTATTAAATCTTTTATTAAAGTCAGGCAAAGACTCACCCTTCTCTCTTTTCAAGTTTCCGAACTCAGTATGATAATACAACAAGTCCTTCTTATCTCCCCATTGCTTCAAAAATGCATCATCTAATGCTTCTATATCAGTTATTGATCTCTGGGGTAATTCTCTAAACCACTTCCTAGCCTCCCCATCAAGGCTCTGGACAAAAACTCTCATCCACACATCATTCTCACTTATATCCAAATTATCAGCATAACTGTAAAAAGCTTCTAAATGTTCTTCTGCTGTTACTCCCTCTGTTCCAGTGAATTTGGGCATATACTTCTGATATTCTCCCACAGGCATAGGATTTAAAGGCACAGGCAACACCAACGGTCCGTATCTAGCAGCTACAATTCTTTCTATTCTCGTAGGTGCTTGCTGTCCTGCCATGATTGGAATATTTGGAAGAATGCTAACAGATGGAGGAGTAGGAAGCAATGTGATGGATGGTAATGAATACGGGATGCTTTGGATTGAATGGGAAGTTTTCTTTGGACTGAGATTCAAAGGGGAACTAATTGAACAAGGGGCTGAACTAATCTCTGAAGGAACTTGCTTATTAACAGTGCTGATTTTTAAATCTTGAAACTGTAAATCTTCAGCAACAACTTTATCTTTCAGAGAAGAATTAGACTTCTTAGGCTTACCTGATCCTGATGCCCCTTTTTGTGATGATTTCTTCGATTTAACAGTCCTCTCAGGGTCAGGCAACGGTTCAGCTGGAGACTTCTGAGGATTTCTTCGGGTATGTCTCACAAACTGAGCCAGAACTTCAGTGTGGAGTCGCCAAAGGATAGTCTTCCACCAATGGAGTCGCCAGATAGATGATTACAACCGAAATACTGCGTTCAAACCTTCTCTATCATCAAAGCTTGAAACTATGTCGTTCTCCCAGGGAAGCTGAGCTTCAATTCTCCTCTCCCTGGCAACGACGCCAATTAATGTTATCACCCCAAAAAACTCACCTAGGTTCTGTATGAGTGATGCTCGGGAACATTACAAACTCAACAAATTTTTGTTGGATAAAATGATGGATGAGTGAAAGAAATGTTGCACATTCAAGCCAGACAACCACTCCTACTATGATTTACCCTAGACATGGGTGAACACCCCCAAATTACAAGGCTTTTAACCACCAATTACTCACAGCTTAAGAATAAGGTGATAATGGAGAAGACTGACCACACCGGCAGATGCACAGGACCCTGTGATGGCCGACTGCAACCAGTTAAGAGGTCTGTATATCTATTATCTAATACAAAGACAGGATGACAGCTCTCTGGTATTCAACAACAGACATCTGCAAGCAATTTCAATGATACAACTAAATTCTAACACAGAGGCTGGATGATAGCCCCTCTGATGCTAAACATTCACAGACCATCAAATACATGCAAAGCAGACACAGCCTAGAACATAGAAGAAGTGAAAAGTGAGCAAGTAACGGCAAAAGAAGCTTGTATTGGTTGGGAATGAAGACCAGACGCTGCAGGTCACATAGTAGTTACAGTCTCCAGAAGTTGAAACTCACAGCAAACTCGCACTCAGCTAACACTCATCAAACTGATTACATCATTTTTCTCAGTATATATAGAGTTTGTCTACAAAAATCTCTGCTAGAGTATGCGTGGAGGTGTCTTAATGGATCACCAACCACATTTATAATTTGATATGGGTTTTCTGATTCATTCTGATTGTTTTAATGGATGAAGATGGCCTTCTGCTGTTCTGCTGTACTTCTCGAGCTGGTGGAGTGGAATTCCATAACTGATAAATGTGCTGATCTGCTCGAGGCTGGTCCTTTTTGTCCTTCGGCCATTCTGTCTTTAAATGCAGTTGGTGAGGAGTAATGGCACAGATAGATAACCATCGTTGAATCATAGAGAACAATGGCGGAGATCGACTTGGAGGAAAATTTCAGGAGGAAAAGGGAACGAACAAACGAGAGCCATCAGATCACTAGCGGACAGATCCGACAGCGGGGAAGCGATCGCAGTATCACATCAACGGGAGACAAAAGGGGGAAGCCTTGATACAACTGTCGGATTGGGTGATTTGCGATTGCGATCAGATCTCATTGCGAAATCACAATCGGCAGAAGACACGGTGAAACTTTAAAACACAGATGGCTACGATTTGTGATAGCGATCATATCACATCGCATCGCAACGCTACATCGCATCGCAATATCACAATGCGGAAGATGAGGACGGAGATTTAACATACCTGACTACGATATGCGATAGCAATCTGATCGCATCGCAATATCGCAGTGGTGGAAGACAAGGACGATAGGAGGCAGCGAGAAAATGTGCGATAGCGATCAAATAGCACCGCAAAGGGAAGAAAACGGAAATAGTGGGATTATTAAGAGTACAATGGGCATGAAGGAAAAAGGAAGAGAAGACTGCTGCGATCTGATTTTCTGAGCATAAACACATGGCCAAGCTGATATTTGGTCCTCCCAAAAGCTGAAGTATGTAGCAGAGCTAACAGGTCCGACACCCGTCTGTATGGGAAGATAGGATTAGACTAGAATAAGATACCTCAGTTAAGGTAGGCCTTTCTCGATAGAACTAATGTTTTGTCTGCAAATTGAAGGGTAATTTGGAAACTCTACTTCACTATACCTGGGGGCATGCAAACCTTTTTGGATGCAAGAAAAGGGCGACCATTTGTTTTCTTAGTTTGTAGATTCTCAACCCTTTAAACTCGTAGGATTGGTCGTTCCTAGCTTGCATAATGAAAGGATGCGGAGCAAAGTTTCGAATGGTGCAAGCTCCTTAAAAATTGAACCTGTCGATGAGACATCCTTCTCATATGTCTGGCACAAGCAGTTTTTATGTGAAGTTCAAGCTCGTTAAAAATTAAACCTAAGGAATGAGCAAATGTTCCCCCAGAGTTTAAGCTCATTAAAAAATGAACCAACCTCTGGTAAATAACCATTGCGAACGCATTATCATCAGCTTTTTGAGCCTTGGTCGTGTTCTTACCATCACCTCCACTCTATTTTAGCCGATCATACGCCTCCATTTGATTGTTTACCCCTTTCGAGGAACAGCTGCGAAGAGTGATTCTGTTAGCCATCCTTGTGACACTGCCATGATTGGAAAATTCCAAACCTTACCCGGAATTAGCAGCTACCCGAAAATATCACTCCTTCCTAAAAAATGAGTCTCCTTTAAGCTATTTTCATCTGAATCGTAAAATATGAAAAGATTGTCGAGCAATTGGCCTCTCCAGCTCGTTAAAGCTACCGGGAGTGCTATCCCTCCTCTAGATTTTAATCTTTTTGGACCTGAGGGCTTATTACACAAAAAGATCGAGTGCTTGTCTTGTTCGGCTCGTTAAAATGATCGAAAAGTCATCCCTTTCGTATTATTTTATACTTTTTCGGACTTAAGGGGTTATATGACGAAAAAGGATTACCGGAGTTTCCTTTCCGTCCCTTTTCAGACTCTCTAAAACTGAAAAAGGACCGAGTTGTCTTTGTCGTTAAAATCGTTAAAACCAATAGCGACAAACTTGTCCATGCAGACAAGAACGAGTTTCACTATCGCTAGGCTCGTTAAAACATAGCGACGGGTTTGCCCGAAGGGAAAATTATAGAACAAGCATATGTTATCCTCCTCAAGCTTGATAAAAATAAAGAGGTACTGGTCAGCAATGATTGGGTAAAATTGGGAAGAAAACTTGAAGAAACTTTATTGGTAGCGATTCGCTCTTGAACATGACACTTTCACTCCATCACCATGATTGATTCGGGTTGGGTTATTCCATTCACCGGCCATACTACCATTGGTCCACCATACCATCCATATTTGGGTTAACGCTACCAATCCATTTCAGTGTCACCAATATGTTCAAGAGAAGTCGATCAGAGAATTCACCAACCCATCTTGTGTCTCATCCGCTGCAATACCTTCACACTTCATTCTTTCATGACTGCCACCCTGAACCCTGTATCGTCAGATCATTTTCACCTCCACAAAATCATTTGCTCCATTCCGTGTCGTAGATGTGGGATTCATTAAGGCCCTCCTACGATGGGTCACTTCTTGTCGACATCAGCTCATTATCCAAGAAGTCGACCTAGGAACAACCCTTTCACTACTTTGAAGCTTGCATGCCTCATGGCAAGTTTCTCACTTCCGGCAATAGGTTTACATCAATGGCCTTCGACCAAAAGATTTTACGTGGTGTTTGACGCCAAGTCCCTCTTTCACACCATGTAAACTATACTGTCATACCTTGAGGGTCATCATCATTATCTATGATTCCTCTCGCGCCTGTTAACAGCTTACATCATTGGCTGGTAATCAGGCGATGTCTTTCCATGTTCGACTCCAGAACATTTTTCACATGGATTGACTTGTACTTCGGGCGAAGATTGGACGAGTTTGAAGACCCCGCATCTAGTTTCATCCATCCGAGCTGTGATATATTCAGGAAAATAAAAACATAAAATGTACATCATTGCTGCACAGATAATCATCCGAATCAAAGGATGATGGCTCCATCAGAATCATCAGTCTGCCACACAAACAGTTGTCTGTCCTATGTACATGAAAATGAATTTATAAAGTTGAGCATGGGAATGCCCAGCTCAGCTAGATCATGAAAATGTTATGAAGATAATGTATTGTATTGTATCTTATTACAGGTCGCGTTCCTGTTCGAAAAACCTCGGATCCTCATGATAAAGCGTTTAACCCGGCATCAAAAGATTTTCGACCTCATGCTTTAGGGCGCAACTGTTATAGACATATTTGGGCACTGTAACCCCAATCACATATGTCAATAAACCAATGGCTTCTGAGTCCCTAAAACTGTTGTTTCATGCCCTAAAGGAAAAAATTCAGCTGATTACATCATCTCCCAGAAGTTCTCCACAGAAAACTGCTCAGAACTGGTCAAAACTAGACCATATAGATTGCTTAGCGCTAAGGGTGCGATGCATTTCACCTGCCCAGTGAAAAAAGTGCAATGCATATTGGAAAGCCCTTCTGTAGGGTGTGATGGACGAGAGTGGACAAAGGGCAGAGATAGTTTTCGAGGTGGATGATTATGGAATCTTCCAGAAGACTTCTCCTATGGCACTTGCCTCTGTGAATTCGCCCGGGGATGAGTAAGAGATCATCAATCTCTAAGTGGAATCAAGAACTATCAGAGAGAAGACACTAATCAAAATCCCAAAAGCTGACTCACCCCCCTACAATCATCTATATATGGATCCCTCATCCCAGAGATCCAGAGGCGGGAATTTTGCATCTTGTAAGGAAGTGTTGTTGGTTTCCTAGTGGAATATCATAGTGTTGGGTGATCTAAGCTTTTCATGAGGTGAAGAAGGGCTTTCATGCTGGGAGGATGATGCTGGTCAGATCAATGGGTTGTAATCCTCTCTTCTAATCTTTACATCAATAAAGCTATTCAAGTTTTCCTCCACATTCTTGTATGTCTGATTATATATGCATTTGTGTGGTTAATATATATCTGGTCCTATATTATTTATGATTGTAGATCTCTGCACTTTGAAGGTATTATGCTGCTTTGACTTTACAGGTACTCTTTGAAGCAGAGTGGTCATGGAAAGAGCAGCGAAGATCTGTCAGTGAGGAGAAGGAACAAGAAAGGAATCGAGCGAAATATCGAGGTTGGTATTCTTTGCTCCTCTCCTATCTACTTCTCATAAAGGAAAACGAAAGTATATTTAATCTGTTTGTTTCTAAGATAGCTACCCATCTTAGTGGGACTAGCAGCTCTGCATAGACACTAGATTTCCTGATAACACCATACAACCCAATGTGTTATTCCATGCCTCCATTCTAAATGATCATGAATGGATCCTTCGATACCTGAATCCAAAACAATCCTTTGGTCAATCCTACCCCCAATGGATTCTCCTAGATCCCAATGCCACCTAAGTCCTAGGACATGTTGGTTATGACACCACCTCAGCCCTCCATCATTGCTTGTGCTTGACGGCCTGAGTTGCAATATGCCCTTGGCTAAGAGTATCCCGTCAATAGAGTTCCAACTCATAATCTCATGTAAATCCATCTCGTGGGAAGTATATAATGCATGAATCCCTTCACATGGAATAAATATACCATGCTGATGTTGCCTAACGCTCAACTCATGTTGCTCCACCCGATCACCCATCATGATCCATTTGTATAACTCTTCCTTGCTATCCCTAATGTATAATGGTAGGTTAGTAGAGCTGCAAGCCTTATCTATGTACTCTTCCTGCCTTGTGAGGGACTTGAGTCGTTCCTCAACACTAGACAACTGGGTCATTGATTCAACACATACCCCTATGAGGTCCTCAAATTTTCTATTCTCCTATAAGACAGTGTTTCAGGCTGCCCTGACTCTCTAGTTTAACATCGTAAGATCTGTCTTGAAATGCATGATTCTTTCCCAAAAGTCTTCTACTAGAAATTCTCGTGCCCTGCAGAATGTCTCTATATTTGACTGCACCGGATGCGCCATGACCACAACTTTAACTTGAACCTTTGTTTGACCCTCCAGAAATGGCTTATCCTGCATACTATATTTGTCATGATACCCTACATGATCATGCTCATCATGTCGGTTTATTATTATTGGCTCCTCATTTGGTTCTCCTAGAATGTCTTCTTCCTGGCCTTTTTCACATGTGGGGATAAGTTGTCCACCCTCTTTGATTGTCAAACATGGATGTATTGGTGGACTCTTATCTATACTTTATTGTCCATACTCTTTATGGATGTTCTCCTGGATATCTATAGACTCAACTACCTCATCATTAGGAGGAATTCCCTCCTTCCTTTCCCAATTTACTTTGTCAAATTGATTGATTATCATCGACGCGTCCTATAAGTTTCTATGAAAGACATGGTGTTGTTGCTCACCATTTGTACTTGACTGCTTGGATCCTTCATAGGTTCTCTTCTAAAAACCAGTGAAACCAACTATGGATGAATCTTCATGATCTGCCCTTGTTTCCTCTTATCACTTGGACATGAATGGTTAAGGGCCCAAGGTCCTCTCATCCTTAGTTCATTATTGATGGATATTTTGTTCTTGCTTCCTCCATCAATCCTTATCAACTCCTTCATAGGGAGCACCCTTTTGAGTAACTTTATGTTTTTCCTAACAAACTTCTTGACTAGATCATAGGATCCCCGTGGTCCTTCCTCCAAATGGCAAACAATTTATATCTTAGTATCTTGCACATGTGAGTACGACCTTCTAATAATAGAGACACAATCTTTTGCATGCTTGTTTTGAGATGGCCTGAATGATTTGATGTAATACTGGTGTAAAAGTTATGGAGCAACTAAAAGATCAACTCATCACATTCCAAATTCAGTATGAATGTGCCAAAGTTGAATTCTGCCATGATTGTTAAAATTTCTACATCGGTTCAAAAAGGTAGGAAGCGTGATGTTATTCAACCCTTTAAGGCCTTCCATTATCAACTACAATATCTCCCTCATAAGATCATTATTGTAAGACAATACTTGGGATGTTAAAACTATGAGCTTGCTGAGAGAAAAAGCAATTGTGAGCTTGACCTCTTCACAAGGATGCTCCTAGAGTTTGGGTTGTATTAATGCAAGCATAGATGGCTTGAGATTTCAACTGAGTTTCCTCCATTCTGGTCGCCCCACCTCTACGAGCCATGTGTGTAATTCCTCCAATTTCTGAAGGTCTATGGTTGACTTCGTTCGTTGCAATTAAGATCCAAGTGCGAAGAACTTAGCTCCTCTTTGTTGTCCTTCCTTCACTTCCCATGGGAATTTTTGTTGCATAATGACATAGACCATTTTTGAGAAAGACTTGCTATTCTATTATAAAGTGATATTGCTAAGACAAGGGCCCATGCTTCGTTTATTTTATCTAGAATTTTGTCCAAAATTTTTTGAGTGTTTTTTAGGGAAAGTCCCATATCCCCTCATACCAAAGCATGAATACACTAATTCTTCAATGAATTTTGCCCCAAGATAAGGTAAATACAAACTTGATTGATAATAGTAAGATGATTGTACCACCACCTTCCTTTCCTATTCCCCCTTTTTTTTTTAACACAAAATCTCCTTTCTATCATCAAAATACAAAATTTGACAAATCTCGTGTCAAATGCTAAAAGCAATCGAAATTTTCAAAACTATAAACATGGTTTAGTCCATAACCTACCATCTTTCATGCTTCCACACTGAGATTTTTGAGCGGAAAATCTGTCTAGTTGGAAAGAGAATCAGTTTTCAGGTAAAGACTTAGATCTTCATACGCTAATCAAGAGTCTGTGGACCCAATAATTATGCCCTTACGAGTGATCAATGGATCATGTGCGACATTGAATTTGATGTTAGAGGTTTGAAATGTATAGGCATAAGACTATATTTGACAATGATAAACCTCTACACCAATCCAACCACATAATGCAACATACTATATAACGAAAAAAGACATAGCATTACTTTATTTAATAATGGTGACCCACCATGAAATATTTTGATGAAATATAATTTACTCGATTCCGCAAAAGCACAGTGTCTTTACCTCTATGACTAATGTGTGAGTGATCTTGATGTAGCGAGATCAATTTATCTAATGTAATAAAAAGAATACTTTGGCGTGCACCTGAAGAGGACCATGGTTGGCTCCTCGACTGATGCTACGGTAAAAATAATCTTGTCTCTGCTACTAAGATTGATGACAACTTTGGCTCCCATAATGAACCGATGGTCAATGATAGAACCGAAGCCTATGAAACTTGCTCGGCTCCTTCCCGCGCTTAGAGAGTTGTGGTGACAGTGCAACGTCTAAGCTATGTCCACTTCCTTTCACCTAGAATAGATATGGGGTTGCTCAATTCCTTCCTCTGCTCAGATAGTTGTTGTGATAGTGTTTTGGCAATGCGACCAATGCTCAGGCTATATCAACTAATCAGCATGCACACTCCCTTTCACCTTCCATTGAAACAAATCAGAGGTTGAAACCAATCTAACACCTCTACTCATTAGATGGCTCGTTGTTCATTTTAACACAAAATTACCCTCCTCACGACCTCGACTGCTACTGAGAAACATCACCCTTCAGATCAGCAATGCAACTGTTTGGTTATGAGTGCCTTGAATTCCCTTCTGTCAGTGGTATAGTCCCATGTGATTGATTCGATGGGTCTGCGTGATTTTCGGCCGAGCTCCTTTCTCTAGTGATTTGAATACTCCCTTTCTTGGTGAGGTGCCTCCTGGAAGGTCAAATGGTGGATCAGACCATTGTTGACCTGATCCATAGCTAAATAATGTCGGTAGAGTGTCTTGATGCAATCTATGCCTATGGCTATTGGTTTTATCCTCAATGGCCCTCAAATTCACTTGCTAAAGAAAAAATATTCCACCATCTCTCCTTGTTTAAATTGGTCCCCTTTGATGAAAGTGTTATCACCAAAAATTGATCATCTAGCCTAATTTACTAGATGGATCAAAGTACACCATGTAAATTCAATTTTACCATAGTAAAATTTCTTTCATTATGAGAAATTACTTAATAAACCACCTTTGTTAAGTAATTTATAATTAAACCCATGAAGAATAATTAAATAAATCACTATTTATTTTATTTTCTTCTAGGAATAATTAATTAAACTATTGTTCAATTATTATTCCTTGTCATATTTGACCCAATTATGAAAAATCAAAAGATAAATTATTAATTATCTTATTTTTCTCTAGGAATAATTAATTAATCACTAATTAATTGTTATTCCTTGTCAAATTTGACTAAATCCCTTAGGAATAATTAAATAAATCATTATTTATTTATTATTCCTTAACCAATTTCTTGAGATGATAAATAAATCATTTATTTATATATTATTTCTAAATAAAAGTTTAAATACGTTTTCCCTCCTAATCAAATATCATAAAATATTCCAAGTGGTTATTCCAAGAATGGGGTTAATAATATTTTATTGTTGCTCATTATTTGAGGATAAATCAATATTTTGTTACAAATAGAGGGGTTTTCCATTCATTATTCACTTTTGATTATTTTTGTTGTTGCACTTATTGTTGTAACTCTTATTATTTTCTCTGCCATTTGAGTTCCCATTAAGCCCAAACATTTTATTTGTTGGGTTTTCACATTACAGAGGAGAGAGACTCCACACAAGCTGAAGACATTTTAGGATAGATAAGAACCCATCCCATAGAGGGGGAATGGTAAAATTTATTTGTTACCTTCACAGGTGTTTTAATAAAATATATTCTTTGTATATCTGGTTTCCATTGGATGATTGGAGTTATTACTGTTTCTTTTTGCTGTTTAACTATGATTGTGTCATAGGTCAAGACTTTGCTCGGTTTTGTTTCTATCATTTGCTGCAAATCTACAATGTTTAGTAGCCATTTATATTATTTAGACTGTTTGTCATCCGCAGTCTTAAGTGGGTTCTTTTTGTACATCTTTGAGACGAAAACACTACAACAAAATTGGCAACTCCATTGGTTTTTTACTTCAGATCGAGAAACTTGGGTGACCTGCAGTTTTTAGGTTAGGGTTTCTTATTTGTTCTAACTCTTAATGTTATTTACTAGCTTTCTAACCCTAGATATGTCAAATTTCTAACTTCTTCAAGTTTTCTGGTCTTTTCCGCAGGTCACAGGAACGAGTTGCTACAGAGATGGTAGTTTTTATGAGATTTTCTGATGGGGAATCAAGGATCAGAAATCACACTTTTTAGCTCAATGCACGCTCACTAAAGATGTTACAAAATGGTATTTAGACTAGCCCACCACATTTCATTCCATTATCGTGACGCTTGCTAAATTGTTCCTCTCATATTTCTAGCTACCTCTCTGATACGACACTGGTAAAAGGATATTGACCTCATTTCGTCAGTCCTCTGCCACTCGCCTTTCTGACCATGATAAAGAGTGGTGTAGAAGGAGGAGCAAATTTCATGCCCCGCACTTCGAAGACCGTGTCTATCTAGATTGGTTTCTCAGGAGCCTTTTAGCAACCATTGCAAAAGATGTCACGTCCCATTTTCCTTAGACTGAGGAAGAAGCTCTCCAAACTGCTCTGAGATATGACCTGATTTATGTGCAATCTGGTTCTATCTATACCATCATTCCAAACCTTCCCTGTCCTGGAGGTTCCAATGCACCGGGGGAATCTCGCGTTGCCGACGATATTGTTGGAACCATTTCACATCCTTCTCCATATACTCAGCAAAGTTATGGCCATCCACAGGGGGGCACCAGTTCCTCCAACACTTATGCCCCTCCTACTGGCAACATGTTTTCAGGGCCCCATCCTATCTACCAAACCATTGCTCCTCCTTATGAATAGTCAAGCACTCCAGCCCCTCAAGCATTAACACCATGGCCTCCCATGCATCCTTAGCCCCCGCAGCTACTGCGCCCTTAGCGTCAAGAGTTTACACAACAGAGTGCAACCAATCCCAAAAATTTGAAGAAAAATAATAAGGGAAAGGGAAACAACGGTAACAAGGGTAACCAGGGTAATCAAGGTAATCAACCTAGTGAATCCCAGGGGAACTAGCCTAACACCAACAACTAGCAACAGGGAAGCTAACCCAAGCAAAACAAGGCTATTCGTACGAACAAGCCTTGTGCATGTTGTGGTGTACATGGCCATTATACACATGAGTGTATTATCTTACCCTAGATGCGCCGAATGTGGGAAGCTCAAGCAGCTTCTAGAGGCCAACAATTGCCTCAGAATCCTGCACCATCTCAACCGACAGTGCTTACAAATCCTTTCCCTCAACAAGTATTTGTTTCTTCTCAACCTCACCCAGGTCAAGCAGCCCACCCTCCCCAACCTTCTGGTCCTCGTGACTACCAAATCCTCATGATGAGCTCTGATGAGGTTAAACCCTCTAGTATCAAATTGTAAACTCGATCACATCAATATGATAAGCCATCAACTTCGTCTGCCACTGAGTCCAAAGCAAAATCTTCTACTAAGCCTCTTACGACGTCAAATGTTCCATTACAGAACCCTCAACCTAAAGATGAGGAAATTCCCAAGATCCCATAGGGACCATTACACCATAAGATAGCTTCTAAATGAGTTGCCCATACATGCAGTATAGTAGATGACTTGGCACAGTCACCTGCTGCCATGTCAATGCTGGATGTACTCCAGTCATGCCCATCTCAAAAGAAAGCTTTAATAACTTCTTTGGGCATAGTAGATCCTTCTGACGATCATTTCATTGTCTTGCCAATTGATACATTAGAACATCCCCCATTGCCTTGCTTCGTTTCTTTCTAGGTACTAGTCCCAGTCTGTAATGTCATCATCTCTCGATGCATTACTGATGATGGTGCATCCACCTATGTGATGTCTGCTAAAATTTGGAAAAAAATTTAGTCACCTGAGTTGTCCCCCTCCACCATCACTTTGCATGCTTGGGACGGACACTCCTCCTAGCCTCTTAACATGTACCGCAACTATCCAGTGACCATTGCGGGCAAGACTGTCCATGTAGATATTGCGGTTATTGATGCCCCTTTAGATTACAACATTCACTTGGGTAGTAGTTACACATATGCCATGTTAGCTGTCGCATCTACGGTTTTCCGCAAGATGTGCTTCCCCCATGAAGGGAAGATCATTATCATAGATCAGTTGACATACTATGAGCGGACATCCGTTACATCCCCTGAGTCCATGCTCTCATCAGTGTTAGATAAGAAGTCTTCAACTCCTCTCACTGGTGTTTCACTGAGAGTCTATAAAGATTCCTCATTGTTGGGTTCTTTCCCTGGTCCTCCCCGTCTCATATTAGAGCCTAAATCTTTCAGCATCACGAGTTGTCCTCAAGCAATCTGGTACATTCGATCCACAACGAGCTCATCCACACCGTGCAGTTACCATCCCAGTCGGGCCATCCAGATCCACCCCACAGAACCTCCTCCATTTGTGGGTGCCTCTCCTATCTTCCCCCGGGAACTATTCCTCTAGGTCTCAACCATCCAATTGTTGTTCCACCGAGACATTACCTTGCAGGCTAGATACCTTTCTCATTTCCCCCCTACCCCCCCACAATATTTTATGTACCTATCATGGCTTTATTTTTCCTTCCTAACATGAATTTAGGGATCCCTGTATGGTACATTGATCCTCCTGCAAGCATTCTTCCTGGTCAGCAAAGACCTTATCATGCTCTGACCCTGGTTCAACTGGTCCCTACAGCCCCTACCACTACTTTAGTTCCATTACAACCTCAAGATAAACCCACTCCTGTTGTGAAAGCATCTAGACAGGGAGGAAAAGCTAAGAGGAAAGAACCTGAGGACAAGGCTCCCCAACCTCCTCTAGTCCCCAAGGCCCCAAAGTCGTCACCTTTGTGCGCTTTGTGTAAAGTTGTGGGGCACACAACCAATAATTGTCCTGAGCTTCCTCATCTCAAACCTTTGGTTCATGAAACATTCCCTGAGTCAAATATCCCTAAAGTCCATGTTAACTTACCGGGTCCACCCAAGAAACTTAGAATGTTAAGCAAAAATCACCCTTGTGCCCTGTGTGATCATCATGGTGACTACTCCCATTGTTGCCCTCATCTCAATGAATTTTGGGATTTCATTAAGGCACTTCACGAATATGAGACCGCTCATAATTGATCACCTTCTCCTCCTACTGTGGATTTTGGTACCAATATTAAACCAGAATAGGGGGAATCCTGTCCCACCATCGTGATCGCTTCCCTAGATGTTGAGATGATGGACACCATGGGCCATATCCTTTACCTGTCGTCATCCTTGAGTTCCTAATAGGAAATCCTTTCTGAGGTTTCTGAGCGCGCTTCTATTCAACCTATTTCAACAGAATCCCAGGTCTCAACATACATAGATCCTTCAGCTACTATCTCGTCATCTACCATTCCAAATTATGCGTATGTGAACCTTCTTTCTCAGGTTGATGCACTAGGTACTGCGCCGCATGATGTAGTCAATATTCCTCTCGTCCGCTCATCTTCCATTTTGATGAAGACAACATGGAAGCTAAGTCTACCCCTAATTACCTTTGCACTTAGGCAAGGGGGAATATTTTTTGGAGGATTCTAAAGGCCATTTCCTTCCTAATAATCCCAATGCAATCTACCTAAAGATATTTTTCTCATAGCTTATCTCTTTGATTTGCATGTCCTTATTTTTGTCATGAAGTTAGGTAGTATGCATCATCTCATCTATCATCTTTTGCACCTTTCAGATGGATCCATCATCCACACCATATATCGGTCATGTTGATGGTGCAAGTCGCTTCTCCAAGAATATAGCCTCGACAGCCTGGGCCATTTTTACCCCCTTCCATACATTAGTCCTTTCGAAAGAGGTGTGCATTGGATCTACCACCAATAACCAAGACGAATATGATGCAGCGATAGGTTCTTTAGTTGATTCCATTTCTCATCGCATCCTTCATCTTCATGTTCATTTATATTCCTTGCTACTTGTCATGCAATTGAATGGTGTGTATCATGTGCATAACCAAGTCATATTTAGAAAATATGCGTGTTAAGATGTTGGTATGTGAATTTGAAACCATTACTTTTAGTCAAGTTCCTAGAGCCCAAAATAACTATGTAGATACCATTGCAAATAAAATTTAGATTGGCATTTATCACATGTATACCACAAAAGACAACCATAAACAAAACACATGGCGAACCATCATCGTGCTATAAAAACGCATAATCATATTTTGTATCATATAAGTGTTCGGAGCCCATAGCTCTAAATACATCCGACATGCCCATAACATGTTACAAAAATCAAAATCAAAGGGACCCACATGACCCCATATCTAGTCACTATCCGAAGTATCACGCACCAAAGGCTCTGCCCCACTTGCACGTAGATCATGTACTGCATGACTAGCCATTGCCATGCACCGCATGATACCTCGCCACTCTAAGGGAAGGTTGTTACACCCATATATGTATCGATCATCTAGCTCATGCCATCCATGCTCAAAAACTCTGGTCAAGAGTACCGCACATCTACGGTGTAGATAAGCGAGTAGCACACTATCCTCTGGACCCTGACAAGATGGCAATGTTCCCTAATCTGCAGCCATAGGCACTGGGGCTCGTCCTACATTTCTTGCCTATTTTACAGGTTCTATGTCTGAATACTACATATTTTATATTTAGTACCATATACATGTGATAAAAATATGAAATGCACCTTAAAAATAGCAACTTAACAATTACCATTTGGTCCCCATGCTTGCCTGAGCGAAAGTGGCAAGTCAGGATCTCCGTGATAGTTCATCCCACCATAAGGATAATCGTCAATCTAAAGGGGTATCTAATCCCAATGTGCAAAAAATACGGGTTGGAACACCTGTCTGACTCCCCATCCTCCTCTCCGTAATAGCTGACCCCAGTGGCAGATCCTGGGCTCCTGTGGGCCCCCATATCAGATCTATACATGAGGAAGGATGGTGGGTATTTTCTCAAAGAAGAATGTGCATAGTACTGTACAAAAAGCATAGTCATGGCTCACCTGCATAGACTTAACTATCGTTTCACCGACGACAGCATCATCTCGGCCCACCCACAGTAGGTACTAGCCAAAACACTCTCAACCAGCGTCATCTGCTCATTAGTGATGTGGTGGAATGCATGGCTGCCCAAGACCCGTAGCATAGCTGCAGAAACAACCTGTGTCTATAGCCTATCTAAATCACCAATCGGGATAGTCGTGCCCTTCACATACACATCCTGTGGACAATGGTGCTCCACAAACTCTGTAATGTTCCTCCCACAAGGGAACACTAGATGGATATCCCCCACCACTCTTAGGGGAGGGATTTCAATGAAGAAATAAATATCCTGTAATGTGAGCTCAATATTGTGCCCCTGCATGACAAATACCTCATGGTCTGGATCCTAATATCCCACAATTCTCAATAGCAAGGCTCACCTGCCCTCATCAATGGGTCCTCTACCAACTTGAGAACCCCATATCGAGCCATTGCCCCTTGAACCCCTTAATCCATCTGAATCTCGAATCGGAGGGTATCTAAGTCTCACTCACACCAGTTGATTTTTAGCTATGCCATGCCTGCAAAACACCACATGTCTTGTCAATTGAGAGAAGAAAACACTGGTCTACAGTAATCAATCTACAACCCCCACTAAGTGAGCAAACCACCCCTATTTTCAGCCCCAAATCACAGTTTTATGCCCAAAAAGTGTGAGCTCATAGGTTTTCACCTGTTTCCTATGATCTAAATTGCACTTCTAGGCACAAAAAGTGTGATTAGACCGTGAAGTGGAGCAAGGGTCTCCCAGGGAGCTGCTAGGAGCCAAAAATCATGAAATAAATAATTGAAATTGAAGAGATGAGTAAGGCCACCTACCTAAAAGTCACAGATTCTGATTTTGATGGCTGGTTTGTCTGCTATGATCTCCACAAGATTTAGGGCCTTTTCCTCCTCTCCAAATTTACCACAACTCACTGAAAAAATGAATTCCAATTGGAGGGAAAATGTCCTTTCATAGAAAAATCCACAATTTTTCTGTCACTTGCTTTGACAAAACGGTAGCTCAGCTTGACGAACCATCAAAATCATTGGAAATCTCTCATTGAGTACTATAAGGAGTCTTTCTTAGTTTTGGATGATTTGAAACTTCACTAGGAAGCCATTTTTCCAAGAAGGGTCACTTCATCACCTCTCAAAATCATATTTCTTCATATGCAACACTTGTAATTTGGGGACCACCTTCCCTTGGAACTTTTCATCTCACGTGTAAATTTTCATCATGCGTAACCATCATTTACTCATTTTCTCATGGTGCCCACCAAGCCTATTCTATGTGGTAGAGTCATCGGGTCACCCTTGTTCAGGGCATCCGTGATGAGTCACCCTTGCATCCATGGAGTTTGTTTCGTATCCCATTATATCATATCATAGTATTCCATCCACATTTTGATACCGTTCATCCCGTCTTGCCCATTTTGGCCTCCAGTCATACTGTCCGCATCCCATCTGGAGTTGAGTCAGTCGCTCCTAGGTCAACCATGCACTTTATTCTCTAACAAGGGAAGTCATCTATTTGTCCCTCAATCCCTCATTTTCCATTATACCTAGCGTCAGTCCATTAGTCACATTACTATTTTCCCTCATACCTTAGTTGATGATCCTCATTGCCTCACCTATCGTGGGCCCTATTCTGTCAACATCAGCTCATTTATTCCATAAGAACGACCTAGAGGGTGGTGTATCTTGGTTCCAGCTTCCATTCTTGTTCGGTACTCTAGATCGACTAGAGGGACTCATTATTGCCCTTTGACTTGGTTGTTTCATATTCGTGATCCATACACTCGATGGTCTAGTGATGCAGAAAATTGTACTAGTGATTCCTAGGTGTGCGTGAGATGTTTGAGACCTCATGAGGGGGTGGCCCTTCAGGTAGCCCCCCACATGCTCGGATGCATTCCTATTATGCTACAGCCTTAGATGCAGTTCCGCAAATATAATGGGTTCGGTTCCTACCAATCACAGTGTTCATAGCATGGACATCTCCTTCAGATGATCCATTTAGTTTTGTAGATCCCTTCCTTATTCAACAGGGCTTCTTCGATTGTTCTACCCTCCCTCCAACCCATTTTTTGAGGGAAGGGTCATTACATCTCATGTAATCAGTTCATATTATATTCAATCCTGGCTCATATTTTTTTCTGGTACACTATATATATGGGACATTTTGTATTATTTTCTGACTCAGTTAGGCCAACATGTTATGTACCATTCAGCATGTACTTCATTGCTCAATTTGATGTTTCTCAGCACACCATTATTTTTGTAATAAGTTATCTCGACGAGTATATGTATGCCTTCCCCGCCTCATTGAGGTCTGGTACCACAACATAAAAGGTGACTTGCATTGGTCTTGCCCCCTCTGTCCCTATCCTCCTTCTTCAGTTGTATTGGTCTCTCTTTCTCTCTCTCTCTCTCTCTCCACTTTGTTGTGTAGTGATTATGTCTTTACAACACAGTTCGGTCATATGTTTTCCACCTAACACTCATACGTTGGGAGGAAATCTGTTATCACCAAAATATTGATCATCTAGCCTAATTTACTAGATGGACCAAACTACACCATGCAAAGCGAATTTTACAATAGTAAAATTTCTTTCACTGTGAAAAATTACTTAATAAACAACGTTTGTTAAGTAATTTATAATTAAAATCATGCAGAATAATTAAATAAATCACTATTTATTTGATTTTCTTCTAGGAATGATTAATTAAACCATTGTTCAATTATTATTCCTTGTCATACTTGACCCAATTATGAAAAATCAACCGATAAATTATTAATTATCTTATTTTTCTCTAGGAATAATTAATTATTATCTCTTATCAAATTTGAAAAATCGCTTGGGAATAATTAAATAAATCATTATTTCTTTATTGTTCCTTAACCAATTTGTTGAAATGATAAATAAATCATTTATTTATTTATTATTTCTAAATAAAAGTTTAAATATTTTTTCCCTCCTAACCAAATACAATAAAATATTCCAAGTGGTTATTCCAAGAATGGGGTTAATAATATTTTATTATTGCTCATTATTCAAGGATAACTCAATATTTTGTTATAAATAGAAGGGTTTTCCATTCACTATTCAGTTTTGACTATTTTCATTATTGCACTCACTACTGTAACTCTGATTATTTTCGTTGATGCACTTCATTTCTCTGCCATTTGAGTTCCCATTAAGCTCAAACATTTTATTTGTTGGGTTTTCACATTATAGAGGAGAGAGACTCTAAGGAAGATGAAGACATTTGAGGATAGCCAAGAACCCATCCCATAGAGGGGGACAGGTAACATTTATTTGTTCCCTTTACAGGTGTTATAATAAAATCTAATTTTTGTATATATAGTTTCCATTGGATTATTTGAGTTATTACTGTTTCTTTTTGTTGTTTAACTATGATTGTGGCATAGATTAGGACTTTCGCAAGTTTTGTTTCTATCATTTGTTGCAGATCTACAATTTTTAGCAACCATTTATATTATTGATACTGTTTATCATTCACAGTCTTAAGTGGGTTCTTTTCGTACATCTTTGAGAAGAAAACACTACAAGAGAAAGAATTCTAGAAAATGCGTGGAGCAAGGACCCTTGAAACCCTCAGTCTTTGGAAAATAAATGTCGCCTCCCAATCTTAAAATTTGGCTATGGGTTCAACCTCAATCCTAGGATGAATTTGATTAAACAATTTATATTCTTCCTTGGGATCAAGTTTAGAAACTCGACCTTCCAACCCTTGCAATTTGACCTCTTTTACCTCCAATGAAACCAATCCACAATTATTTCAAGGAGACACTTTAGATCTATGAGCAAGTTAAAAATGGCATCGAAAGGCAGGGTCTCCTCCTTAGATTTAAATGATCCAGCCTCTTTCCAATATATATTACAAAAATATATTCATACCATTGACCTTGAAATGAAACGGATATAATCCAATATGATACTTGTGCTTAGAATTTAGCCTTTGAACCCTTGGTGTTTGACCCACTAGAAGGAGATGAACTCTTCCATTGGATTTCTATACACCTGTAATCAAATTATAGTCAAGATGGTAGTACTTCCTACAACAAATCTCACAGCCTTGCAATACAATTGAAAAGAGACCCTCAAATCTAATAGGGGTTCGATCTTGACCCCATAAACTTGAATGGATAAATATGGTAAAGCAGACCCAGTTCTAATCTAAAAATTTGGCAAAGTAATGTTTTCTCTTTTGTTTGCAATAAAATAATAACACTCAAAATAATGTAGAAAATTCTCCTTCCAATCAACTGAAAAATAGAACCAACTAGGATGATACGAAATACCATTGAAGACGAAAATGTTGGCTAGGGTGAACATAAATTCCACCAAAGTTCCCTGCATGAAACCTCCAAATAACCCTGCAAATAATTTTGAATTTTCCAATAAAACCCTCAAGCTGGCGGGATGCACAACTCTGATACCACTGTAGTTTCCCAATCATCAAAATTTTAATCATTTCTGGTACATTGTAGGTGTTCTAATAAAATTCATGCAGTAAAAACACAGAACATAATAAAGATCTGAGAATGTAGCCTCTTATTTATGTAAATAAATATAAAAAGAATTACATGCCCACAAAAGCACTACTAAAGCTCGTGCCTTCGCATGTATGGCTTCCAATCAACAGAGAAATTAAAGATGCTGAAGCACAATCTTAGATCCTCGATGGATCCACTAGAGAAATTACTCCCATGGGGTTTTCGTCCTTGGAATCAACTAGAACTTGACTTGACAAGCTCTCAACAAAATAAAAATAGACAAATAACTCTCGATGATTACATTGTTAGGCTCCTATACCCTTTTATATGCTTCATTGAATCTCTAGAGACTTTATTTTATTGTTTTCACTCGAAAAACAAAGGCAAATACCATGGGTCAATGCCATGGGCAACTACCACGGTAAATACCATGGGTAGATTCCATCCACTTTAACCATATCCACAAAGAAAAGAATATTACAAATCGATCGCTTCTTATTTAGTCTAAGAAGTTTATGTTTAGGAATTCCCCAAGATCCATAAAAGTAGAAACTTAATAGAAATTACTCATCAACACCACAAAGTATGTTATTTGTATTGAGAATATTGAGCACATGGAAAGCTGCTTGTTAAAGTGGATGTTAGAGAAATCCCTAATGCATAGGTCTAACAATAACAAGAATTGTGTTACCTTTTGGGTAATTTTCTTAAGAATCCTAACTATGTGTGAAAAATGTAGCTTGGCGCATTAAATTTAAACAATATTCCTTATTGATTTGGGATTGGGATGAGAGAGAGATAGGAGATATTGTCTATTCTAAAAATAAACCTCTTTTCACTTGTATCTTTTCCATACATAATGTCTCTTTTTCATAAATTAAATGGACAACCTTCTTTCCTTAATTCTTCATGAGAAACCATCCTTTCAAGAGACATGAAGGCCATTTCTAGACAAGTAAAGCCACCTACTCAGTCATAGATTTGAAATCCAACGACTCTACTACGAGCTCACCAAGATTTAGTACCTCTTACTCTTCTCTAAATTCTCCAACAAATCAATGTACAAATGAATAGGAATTGGGAGCAAGAAGCCCTTTTATAGGAAAAACTCTAGTTTTTGTTGGCCATTAGGAGTAAATGGTAGCTCGGTTTGACAAACCGTCAGCAATGTTGGAATTCTCTTACCAATATCTACAATGGGTCTCCATGTTTCTCGTAATTTGAAACTTCGCCACAGATCCATTTTTTCCATGATGTCTCACTTTGGCGCATTAAATCAAATCTCTTAATATGAGTCACATGTACTCTCGTACCACTTTTCCTTTGAATCTTTTGAATTATGAGTCGAGTTCTATCACGAGTAATCACTATTTACTCATTCTATTATGGCGCGTTGTGGGCCTTTCCCATGTGGAAGCATCTTATAGTCACCTTTCTTCAAAGCATTAGAGATGAGTCAACCCTACATCTATGGAGTCTGTTCAAAGTCCCATTGAGTCCTGTTACAATATATTATCCATCTATGTGTTGCATTTATCTCATTTTTCTTATATTTGACCTCCATCTATCCTCATGTGCCTTTGAAAATCCTTCGTCTGAGTAATTGACCATCCCTTATGGAATTGTGTCAGTCACTACAAGGTCAACCTTGCATGTTATGCTCTGACAAGGTAAATCATAACTCCATGAGTCCCCATATCTTCCAATTATCATCCCTGGTGTTAGTCGTTATTAGCCATAATACTATGATCCTTATGCTTTTGTTGAGGATTCGTAATTGCCTAAACTTTGGTGGGCCTGCTTTTGTTAACATCAACACATTTATTCCAGGAGAGTAGTTTAGAGGATGGTGTACCTTGGTTTCATCTTTCATCCTTTTTTGGATCCTCTAATCAAGCAAAGTGAATCATTATTTCCCTTTTACTTGGTTTTTTCTCGCATGCTCAAATTCAACTCATTGTCACATGATCAAGAAACATACACTTGGTGGTTTAATGATCTAGCATATTTTCCTAGATTTTCTGAGGTGTGTGTGAGATGTTCTAGACCTCATGAGGGGATGTCCCTTCAGGTAGCCCCTCACATACCTAGATGTCAGAAAATTATGATCTAGCCTTAGAAGAAGTTATTTTTATTTGAATGGCTTTATTTCTACTGATTGCATATCTCACAAGATGAACCTCTATTCAAAATGGTCCATTGAGGTATTTAAATACCTCTCCTATTCATCAGGGCTTCTTTGGTTGTGATCCCCCCCCCCCACCCCTTCACCACACCAACGTGGGGGAATTATGTCTCGTGTCCTCAAATCACCATACTTAATTGTATAAATCCTGGCCATTGTATTCGAGGAAATTATGTATATGGGGATCATTATCTCATTGTATCATTTTTTGCCCCATTAATGCCAGCATATCATGTATCATGTACTATGTACCTTAGACCTAGATTGTTAGGCACACCATTATGATTTGTACTTGGTTATCTGGTACGTATGGGTATATCTCCCCCACCTTATTGATATCTTGTACTCATCAATAAAGGAAACTTTTATCTCACAGGTAGGTTTCATCCCCTTCAACTTCATTCCTTCCATCATACGATGTGCTCCTCAAACTCTTATGTTGGGAAACAATCTGTTATCTCCCAAAAAATGATCACCTAGTCATGTATTACTAGGTTGATCAAAATGCACCATGTAGGATAGGTTTTTACATATTAAAACCTTCTTTTACCTTAGGCAATAATTTAGTGAACCAATTTCCTAAAGTATGTCGTTGCATTCTAGACTACTACAGGTAGGGGAATTTTAAGACAAATTTTTAAGACAATAAATCTTTTGTCTGAAAATTTTCGATATGATGCACTAGTAAAAAGGGTAAAGGATTAGGGGTTCGTCTTTATACTATTGATGGTTTCTTCGGGAAGTAGAGTGATGGAGGTTGACAACAACTAATGAGATTTAGGGTGATGGAGGCTGAAAGTAGAGGTGTGTGTCATGAGAGAAGCGATGGAGGCGCTTTCGCAGAACATTAATGGGTGGTAACATAGTTGGAGTACTTTTGAGGGTCTCCATCGATTGTGTTTTAATATGTGTTTTTTTACTGTTTTATTTATTTTGAATGCTACTTATATACATTGGTTGTTGTTATTAGAAAATTGTTGTGCTAGATTGGCAACATGGATTAGATTCACTTGAAGGATTGTTGAAAAATGTGGCAAGAAATTCTCAATTTGATTTTGCCTTGATTAAATTGAGAAAATTTGAATTTCCACATCAGCAGACAACTTGGATGCAATTATCTTGTATGACATGGTTTGTGTCACCCATTTTACTCAATCAATTCGAGTTGGAGGAGTTAGAGTTCAGTTAAGCATGTGTGATTTCTAATTTGTAACAATCAAAATCAGTTATCTCAAGTTGTTTTTAGTTAAACTAGGTATAACTATTGGAGGAACTAGTGGAAGGCTAGTTGTGCAGTGAGACTTCAGTCAAATGCAGTGATCATCTAGTTAAGTGATCAATCATCCCAAAATTGATAGTTCATGCAAACAATTCGAGTTCCCCAGTTATGGTGGAGATTCCAAGGCAGTGTAATATTAGTTGTAGACTAGTCTTGAGCGTACAAGTGTTGCATGCATTCACATGATCAACCTTAGGAATTATGCAATCCATTTTGAAAAAAACCTAAATAATAGGGGCCTAATTTCTCAAGGAATTGCATAAGGAAATAGGGGCTCAAGCAGAGGTAGGAATTAACAAAGTTTGGGTTTGAGCTTCTTAGTGAGCAGAGGGATAGGTTATTCACTTACGGGTTATGCATGGTTGAGTAAATCAATTGTAATACATCTATATTCATAAGATTGATGCAAGAAGGCATTGGAGTTATTACAAGATTTCTTTCCCCATGAAAATTATTATGTGCATGTATTTTATTTCTTATTGCATGTCTGAATTTTTTGTTCTAAATTGTGAATTAACTTTCATAGAGTAGTAGAGTAGGTTTGTGTCTTATGATTTTGAAAAAACTTCATGATGAGTTGCAAATTTACACCATAATTTCTACATCGTATCATAGTAGGATTCACAATAGAACATGAATTTTGAATTTGTTTCTCATGAGGTTCGAATTTGCAGTTCAGTGTAGCAAGATCTCTTAAGAACTGAAAATATGACCTTCAACGGGCTGAGGCTAGAGTATTCCATGGAAGGCAACTCTAATTTCATTGACTACAAGGACCGCATGGAGGAGGTATTCGATGACAATGGATTGATAGAATACATCAAGAGAGATGTTACAAAACCAGCAGAATCTGATGTCCAAAACCTTGCTCAGTGGAAGAAAGTTGTAGCGAAGGTGTGGATAATAATATTGGAGGGACTACGAGACCACATTGTGAGCAATCTCCATGGGAAAGCAAATCCTTATGGAATGTGGTAGGCACTCACAAATTTGTTCTAGAATAGTAGTGACCACAAAAAGTTGGTGCTCAAGGATAAACTTTGAAATATCAAGATGTAGAAGAATGACTTTACCCTGCAATATCTGATGAGGTTCACACAAATTCATGATGAGCTTGCAATAGCTAGTGTTATTCTTTCAAAGGATGACTTGGTAAGAATATCCCTTCTGGACCATCCCAAGAGTTGGCATACCTATCAAGATTAAGTGAATGGGAGGGAGAAACTATCGAATTGGGAACACTTATGGTATGATTTGGTACAAGAGGAAATAAGGCAGAATACTAGAGATGGGACCTCATCCAAGGGCAAGGATGAAGAAAAATTTGCATTGGTTGGAAAGGGAAAGGAGGGAAAATGGGATGAAGTCTCAAACCAAACCAGAATCCAACCAAGGGAGAAAGAAGAAAGATTTGTCAAAAATTAAATCCTTCCATTGTCACGAATATGAGCACTATGCCATGAAGTGCCCACAGAAAGAGGCAAGTGAGAAGACCTTAGGAGGAGTAGTGGATGAAGCCTTGGATTCATAGTTTGACCTTGACTTTACCCTTTTTGCATGCATGTCCAACATAGTGATGGGGAGTGTGTGTTACTAGGACTCAGGTGCATTGTTCCACATGACAGGGTGTAGAGACTTTTCAGTGACTTGGAGGAGAAAGATCTCCATATGTACATCAAGCTAGGGGATGACGAAAGGTACAACGTGACCAGTATTGGTACAGTCAACTTCCAAAGGGAGTCAGGCTCGCCTCTCAGGCTCAAGGATGTCATGTTTGTGGTAGGCCTAAAGAAAAATCTCATCTCAGTTGTAGTTTTGGAAGACCATGGTTATGACATGATCTTCAACAAAGGAAAAGCATTCCTGAGACACATAGCAACGAGGCAGGTGAAGAAGATCGAGGTTTGTGTGAAGAATCTATATAAGTTAGATGTGGAAGATTATGGTGCATTAAAAACTAAGGAAGAGAAAGTGCAGGGCCATGATGTAGGTGAACTTTAGCACATAAGCCTTGGCCATTTACATCATGGCACCTCAAATAGTATACAAAAAATATCCACTATCCTCCCTAAAGGAGCACTTGAGCAGCAGGATGTATGCAAAGGATGTACCTTGGGGAAGTACATAAAATCCGAATTTCATGATTGGGACAACAAAGCGCATGCAGTCCAAGAAAGGATCCACTTTGATGTTTGTGGACCTTTCTTTATAGCCTCCACTGCCCGACACAAATATTTTGTCCTTTTTATTGATGACTTTTCACATAAGTGTTGGATCTCTTCATGCGGAAGAAAGATGGGACATAGAATTCAAGGCACTATTTGAGAAAGAAACCAACAGGAAGGTGAAGGCTCTTTGGAGCAATAATGGAGGTGAGTATGTGTTGAATGAATTTAAAAATTTATGTATGAAATAAGGCATTCGATGAGAGTTGACAACACCCCACAACCCACATCAGACTGGGGTGGTTGAGAGAAATATCCATAGCATTTTGGGAGCAACAAGGGTGATGTTGCATGACCAAGGCCTACCTCTACATTTGTGGGTTGAGGCATGCAATACAATAGTTTGTTTGCAGAATTGAAGTTCTCATCGGATTCTTGGCATGATATTACACCAGAGGAGGCTTTCTTGAGAAGAAAGCCAGATGTGTCGCACTTCAAGAGTTTTGGAGCCTCTATTTACTGCCATGTCTCCAAAGAATCAAGGAAGAAGTTTTAGTGAATAGAAAAATTTAGGGTATTTGTGGGTTATGAAAAAACTCCGCACAACTAACATGTGTACTTGCCATCACTCATAATGATAGTTATGTGAAGGGATGTAAATTTTGATGAGGAGAAATCTATGTGGTGCTCTCTTGAGAGGGAGCTTTAGATGCCACGAAAAGATGTGATTTTACTCAAAAATAGGAACCTCAAGAAGTTGTAGAGCAACCAGAAATTTTGGAGCAAAGAGTGGAGACATTCACTAAAGAAAAACCTCCAGAGAAGACAGAAAAAGAACTAAGGAAGTTGATAGATTTGTTTAGGATGCAAGGGAGAATGTGGGATATCCTTCAAATTTGCATAAGCAAAGGAAGTCACCTGAGAGGTACACTGGTGACATGGCTCTTATGACTGAGCTTATAGAGATTGAGCCATCATATTTTGAGGAATAAATAGAGAAACTTGTATGGGTTGTTGCAATGGTGGAGGAATATGAATCCATTACAAAGAACCGTGTTTGGGAAAAGATCCCAAGAAGAACATATAAATCAATAGTGGGTTTGAGATGGATCTTCAAGGTGAAGCAGGCAAAAAACGGAAGAATAGGGAAGTATAAGGCCAGATTTGTGGCCTAGGGGTACTCTCAAGTTAAGGGAATTGACTATGAGGAGACATTTTCTCTTGTAGTAAGGTACTCATCCATTAGATCAACTCTTCGTCTTGCTACACATATGGGGTAGAATATCCACCAGATGGGTGTAAAAACAACATTTCTAAATGGGGTTACTAAGGAGGAGGTGTACATAGAGTAACAGAAAGGTTTTGGGACATTTGATCATGAGTCTCATGTGTGCAAACTCAAGTGAGCACTGTATGATCTCAAGCAAGCACCTCGTGCTTGGTACACCAATATCAATAGTTATCTCACTGGTTTGGGCTTCACCATAACTGAACCAGATGTAAACCTCATCACATATGGATAGAAGGTAAATTTCTTATTATTGTCTTATATGTTGATAATTTTATTTTAACTAGTGATGAGACGTTGATCATATCTTGCAAGGAGGACCTTGCAAGGGAATTTTAAATGAAGGACATGCGTCTCATGCACCACTTTCTCGGGTTGGAAGTATGACAAGGTGATGGGTAATTATTTGTCTCTCAAGGAAAATATGAAAATGAGATACTGTAGATATTCTGCATGGAGAGTTGTAAACCCATGGAAACACCTCTAACGAACAACTAGAGGAAGGAGGATGCCACTTCAGGTGAAGTGGATGATACCATTTATCGACAGCTAGTGGGTCCACTCTTGTATCTTGTGAACACATGACCAGATATGTGATGTGCAGTCAATGAGCTAAGACATGCTATGGTTAGGTCAACCAAACTATTTTGGAAAGCAACTAAGCATGTTTTATGGTACCTCACATGCACTACCCAGTTTGGGCTATGGTATAGACGAGCAGAGGGAGTGAAGTTGTGCGGCTTCATAGATGCAGGTTGGGTACGAAGTCCATTAGAATGAAAGAGTACATCAAGTGTAATTTTTAGTGTTGGGTTTGTGTTTGTTTCTTGGTACGATAGGAAGCAAAGACCTGTGGTGCTCAGCTAGACAGAAGCATAATACGTGGCTACAAGTCAAGAAACATGTGAGGCAATATGGATGAGAAAGATACTTGTTGGACTATTTGGTTAGATGATGGATCCAATTGTGATATTTAGAGTTGCATCAATCTCTTTGAGAATATTATATTTCATGATCAATCCAAGCATATAGATATCCAATATCACCATTTACAAGACTGTGTCTAGAGGCAGATGATGTTGCTACACTCCATTCTAATAGAGGAGTAAGATGTTAACATTTTGACAAAATCTTTGTCAAGAGGGAAGCTTGAATTCCTTAGGTGTAGGATAGGGGTGGTTGATAATCCCTTTCTTGCAGAGAGGGATTCTTAAAAAATGTAGCAAGAAATTCTCAATTTGATTTTTCCTTGATTAAATTGAGAAAACTTTAATTTCCACATCAACAGACAGCTTGGATGCAGTTAACTTGTGTGACATGGCTTGTGTCACCTGGTTTACACAGTAAATTCAAGTTCGAGGAGTTATAGTTCAGTTAAGCATGTATGATTGTTAATTTGTAGCAATCAAAGTCAGTTATCTCAAGTTATTTTCAGTTAAACTAGTTCCAACTACTTGAGGATCTAGTGGAAGGCCAATTTTGCAATGGGACTTCAGTCAAACTCAGTGATCATCCAGTTAACTAATCAATCAACCCAAAATAGCTAATGCATGTAGAATTCGAATTCCCCAGCCGTGGTGGAGATTCCAAGGCAGTGTAACGTCAACTGTAGACTAGCCTTGAGTGTACATGTGTTACATACAGTCAGATGATCAACCTTGGGAATTTGGCAATCCATTTTGTAAAAATTCCTAAATAATAGGGAACTAATTTCTCAAAGAATTACGCAAGGAAATATGGGCTCAAGCAGAGGTAGAAATTTACTAAGTCTGGCTTAGAGCTTCTCAGTGAGTAGAGAGATAGGTTATTCACTTGTAGGTTGTACTTAGTTGAGAAGATAAATTGCAATACATTTCCATTGATCATATTAATGCAAACAAACATTGGGGTTTTTAGCATATTGTTTTTCTTAGGAAAAATTTTGTGTGCATGTGTGTTATTTCTTATTACATGTATGAAATTTTGGTTGTAAATTGTGAATTAACTTTCGGAGAGCAGTAGAGTAGGCTTGTGTCTTATGATTTTGATTGAAACATCATGAGTAGTTGCAACTCTACACCATAATTTCTACAAGGATAGTGGAGGCAAATTACAGAATATTCATTGGTAGACAATATGCCTACTTCATAATATCTATGACAACTTTTGCGAGAAGAAGACATTGAGGATAAAAGATTGGATTTTCGAAGAATTAGTCACAAAATTCACAAGGGCGGTAGTTTTGGTTGCAAGTGTGGAGGTAGATGGATTAAATGTAATTTTGGTTGCATGTGTAAGTAGAAAAGTCACAGTTACTCCTTCGATTTTTGTTGATGACGTGTTACTATTTGGTAGATTGACCTATTTTGATTGGTCTTTGGACTCCTTATGGATAACATTAAATCTCATATGATTTATTCTTACCCAGATGATGAATTGGTATTGGAGATTTATCATATTTTTGGTGTTATCTCCACTGCATTGGATGCATATTTTAAATATTTTAGATTTATGCTCCAACCCAATTGTTATGGAATTAAGGATTGGAGCTGAATTATAGAGAAAATCCACTGTATACTTTTATCATGGGCACACAAGAGGCTCTCCCTAGGAGGCAAGTTGACTCTAGTTCGAGCTGTCCTTCAGAGCATCTCTGTATATTGGCTTCATATTTTTGCTCTGCCTAAGAATATCAATAAATGTATCTTTCCATCTTCATCTTAGCATGGGACAATTTATGTCGTAAAGGATAGAGTGGGCCTGGTTGTTGTTTACTCTGTATGGAGCCGATGGATGCCGAGAACCATCTATTTGTTTGATTCTCATTAATAAAATCAATTTGGAATGGTGTATTTAATATGTTCCATTTACAGGCAGATTAGAACTACTCTTTTGTGGTTTATTGTATTTCATACTAGATTATTGAATATAAAACATTTGGACCACTTCCAATATACATTGGGGGTTTGACCCAAATAATGCATTACTGTCCCAAGCTCCTTTATTGTTATACATCCACCTCCATCCTTGTCAAAAAAGCTAAAGGCCTCCCTGAACTTAGACATAACCTCCATCCCATATTCCTTTAGTAGATAAAACCCTTCTCTCATTTTCTGACCATGCCAATCTACCCTCCATCCCATATTCTCTCATGAGCCCTGTGTAAACCACAATTTCATTCAAGGATGGGGATTTTGATGCCTGCTCTAACCATATTTGATAGATAATTTCCCCCTTTTCTTGCTTATGATTTCTTGAGTTGGCCTCCTCTAAATATTCCCTACTCTCCTTAAATTATTTGAAAGGTATCCTTTGGCTACTAACCCCATTTTACTAGAGATCCTTGACATGTCCCTTGAAATTTTGATTCAGCCCCATGAACTATTTTATGCCAGTGAGTCGAAAGCTTTAGATTTCTTTTCCACATATTCATTCATGACCAAACACTATACCACTAGTTCTAAGAATCTTGTGGTTATTATCACCACAATAAATTTATATTGTATTTTAGAGGAGATAAGAATTGTATATTTCTCTTTGGGACACTCCAAAGATATTTTGATGCACCCTGTTTGTCTAACACTCTAATATACCTTATAACCTTAATTCCCATTCCACGTTCATCCATGTGGATGCACTTTATGATGTTCTAGGACAACCTAATGTCCTTGTCAACTCCCTCTCATCTTCCTTGTCATGTTTTCTAGGACTTGTGTATCCAACAAGAAATTTGGGAGATGATTGACATCAAGGTAGAAAATCAAGGGGTTTTCAAGTCATTTATTTAGGGTTCAAATTTTCATAGTCCCACCATATGATTCACCCAATCTCTAAATTGGGGTTTAGTGCTATTTTAATTAATTATTAGATGATCATGGTGGGCCATAATTCCACGTTAAATGTTATGACTCTTCATAGGATATTATTGGAGATACTTTAGGACACACCTCTTTGGCTAAAGGGTCAAGGAAAGATTTTCACTTCAATATCAAACCATCAACCATATCCTCAACATATCGAACCAACAATCATGAAGACAACTGAGGTGAAGCATGGGAATCCTCTCTCGCCCATGTTGATCAAGATATATATCAATCTATGAATGCCTCTACACTCCACCAACTGTGCATCAATAAAAATTTTGTTTGCCCCATTGTCCACCAAGATGGATACATATTGTCCCAACATTGTGCCTTTGATTGCCAAAATTGTAAAATTGGGATTTTCCATGTCAAAATTTTAATTCAAGACTGACCGTGCATTGGAAGGCCAAACACAATATTAGCACATAAAAATTGAATAACTGACACAATACCAAATACAATACATACATTGAGTTTTGTCTCACAAGGTACCTAGATGCTAATTGGGCAAGTTCACACAAAGAGAGAAAGGCAATGTCATGATAAATTGTTCAATTTGTAATCAAGAGCATTATCTTTGATAAGGGAGAAGTAACATTTAGTTTCTTTCTCATATACAAAGGCAAAATTATGAATCAATGTCAAATGCCTTTTGTGAAGCAATGCTGTTGTAAAGGGTGTTAGAAAGCTTACATTGTAGGCAAGGCCCTCACACCATACTAGATTGTGTTAACCAAAGCATGTTAACCATGTCCAATGATCTCAAATTTCATGAGCATGTTCAATGAGTGACCATAAATGAGGGGTGTCAGAGTGGCTAATAATCATAGCTTATAGTGGATGATAGTCATCATACATAACATATGTGGTCCAAGTCATTTGTTTGGTGCCCAATATTGGTGAATCATTGTATTACATCATGGTAGCATATCTTGCCTTTTTTAAAGCAAAAGTATATTGAAAATAAATTAAGTTATGTCTCATGCAAATGTTCAATATTGTTGTGTTGTGAGTGGTTTGCATATTATATGTATCATATATCTATAATCACTTATTTCAAGCATACCTTAAGAAATAAACGAAGAGGTGCTGGGCCTTTTCATAATAAGGACTCCCACAACTCCTCTCCTCATAGAAATCTTTCAAATGTTAGCCCATAAATCAAACACATGCCCTTGATTCCCTTGTTTCTCTACTTTGGAAACCCTTGGATGGATATGACAGTGAACTCCTCCCAACCACTTCTTTAACCATCTATTGAATACCTTTGATTGGTATGTGTAAATGATTTTGATTGATTCCTGGAGAGGTGTGAAATCTAATTTTGCATTGACATAATACAAAGAACAAACTTAACCCGTGATAGCCAACTTTCAGCCTTACAACTCTCTCATCCAATATTAAATACATCACTAATTAGTCAAGGGGTAATCTCCTTAACAATATATTAAATATAGGAAGCATTCATATTAATTGTCAAAATAAGAATATTATTTAATATTAAGTTATAATGCAGGTAGCTGCCAAGTTGACATATGAGACCCCGTTGTTTGTGAGACAAGGGATGCCCTCCATTCAATGCTTTAAATATTTAATCTATGGATGTGTACATACCTTAATTTCCATTGGATCGAATCTTGTGACCTTTAAAGACGAAACACTTTAACACAAATCGAACATGTAAATACAAACTTAATTTGTATATGTACCAAAGTTACTTTGAGAGTTGCATGGAATGCTTAATTTTGTATAGAAGCAAGGGAAAACTTGAAGGGTTGATCACAACAAACATGTATGGTCAATTATGATTATCATAGGTATATTAGTTTGGTTTTCCCAATCCAAAACTTGCACACTTTGTTACTACTGTTAAAGGCATGTCATGATGGTTTACTGGTGTAACATCATGTACATTTAGTTGTGCCTATTAAGGGCATGTTAGTTCGATGACAAAACCAATGGTTTGTCAACTTGGTCAGCTTAGTGAGCTATGTGTTAATCATCTCAATGAACAACATATAAGGTCAATTAGCTTAGCCATTGACATGCACATTCCATTGTCACTATTAGTGACATGTTAGGTTGGATATTAATATGTATTTTTGATTGAAATTATCTAGGAGATTAACCGAATCAACATGCATGTTCGACTACAAATGTGGGAGATATGTTAGATAGGTCAACCCCATCAACAACATTTATGTTCTATTCCACATGTTAGAGGCATGACACAATGGTCAATTGATTAGTAACATGTACATTTTGGTTATCGTTATTAAAGTTGTGTTAGGTTGGTTAACTTGTTCAATGACTTGTATATTTGGTTACAATTATTAAAGTCTCACTTGATTGTTTAATAGAATAAATGGAGTGTAAGTCTAGTTACCATTATCGAAGGCATGTTTTGTTGGTTAAATTAGTTAACATCATATACATTCAACTATGATTGTTAGAGCCATCCAAGGCTATTAAACCCATTTAAAGTAGTGCATAACATCGATGGGGGCTTGCTTATTGCATTGTGTGTGAGTATAGTGTGTTATTTTTTTTCTAAGTTGAAGATTTTTCATTAGTCAAAAAGAATGTACAAGGGTGTCAAAATGCATGGCTTATAATTATTTATATATTTAATGTAAGATGCCTTTCATTGAGAAGAGGAAACAAACTTTGGGGGATAGGGGAAATGGCGTTGTCTAGGGGAAACGTCGATCTCATCTATCTCATCTTCACTCTCCCTTCCCTATCATTAACATCCCTCTCCCTTTTTTCATTATCCACCAACACCATCAATAGACTTTTTGTTAAGAAGGAGCATTGGATGACTCAAGACAAGGGTTAGAGCTCATATGTTTATCTTGGGTTTCTCCTTGGGGTTTCTGAGCTTACGTATCTTGCTTTAAATTCTTCTTAAACATCCCAACAATATCCTTTCCCATCTCTTGTTCATGAAACTTCAGCTTGCAAGCACAATATTCATCCTAAATTTACTTTGAAGATTCATGTAGCCATTTTGCACCAAGGCCTATTCCTGGGGGGAGATTGGGAGGATCTACCTTTGTCAACAGACCTTTTTATTATTGTCCCATGCCACCCCAAACTTCATAGCCCATGTTTGTAGCCAAGATATACCCTCTTCCATATGTAAACTATTTATCAAATTGATAAAAAGAGAAAACTGAGCTCTTCCACGAGCTTTTATTTGAAGATGAGAATGACAGTGAAATGTTCATTTTTAACTGTACACCTAAACAAGCTTAGAGACCCTTCCATCTCATTGGATTAAAATCTGGACTCAAATCATGCCAGAATGTGACATTTTGAAGTGTGTCACTCTAGTCCCTTTGACAAGGAGTGACATGACACCTTTTGTGAAAGAGCAGCAAGAGACTGTCACCTCTTGCCCCTCTGAAAGTGGTGAAACTTTTTATAGAAAAAGGGTAAATGTATAAAAACCTCATGGAAAAAGGTTTCCAAAAATGTAAGAATGATTCCATTTTATTGAATCACTACTACAAGAGACTATCACCTTTTCCACCTTTCAAAAAGGTGAAACTATCTAGAAAAAAAATATATCTGAAAAAATCGTGAAAAAAGGTTTCCAAAGCATTTAAAAATAATTCCATTCCATTGAATCACTACTACATGAATTCATCTTAAAATTTCATTTTATTTATTGAAATTATCATAATCAAAATTCCCCATGGAAGACATTGAGAGGCATTAGAAGATATATATATTTTTTTCATAAGAGCTTGTTAAAACATACCATGGCAGTTTAATAACTTTATGTAAGACATTTTGTCTCCCACATACCAGTCACCGAATAAAATTTCAAGGTGGGCGATGCTATTTTTGTTCAAACCCTCAAGGATCACCCTCGAGGAGCTTTCAAGAATGGAAGAAGAACAATGGGTGATGCAACTTTGTTCATACCCTGGATTTTTGAATTCTGGAAAATGCTTCAGCAATTTTGTTCAAACCATGAATTTTTGAATTCTGGAGGAGGTTTTAGCAACAGAGACCAACATTCTTCTACAAGTATCCTATATTTCCCTTCCAGTTTGATAGAGGAAGGGGATTGTTGGAATTTTGTGCAGGGAACGGGAAACCTAACTGGAACTTGTGCGACTCCTTGTCTTCGCTATGGAACCCCAGACCCACATAAGGTTCAAATAGGGCTTTTCCTTTCCACCATCACCCAAAAAATGCCCCTTTCTCTATAGGTTTTCGACTTCTCCTCCAAGGTAGTGAAAGAGGTTGATAGACCTATTCCAGAAAGTCTGGACTCGAGTAACTGATGAAAAAGCTTCGATTGTTGGACATCCCCTTTGGAATCATACATTTTCCCTAGCATAGGCAACAAAAACCCCTCTGAGGCTGCTGCAACAAAGGCTGTTGATAAATCTAGGGAAGAGGGAAAAAAATTCATGGAGCCCGTTAACCAGCCGAGCCTTGGGAATGAACTTTCTACTGTATCCATTTCTTGCAGCAGTAAGTCTCTATCTAAATCCAGTTCTATTATCGAATTTCTGTCTTTAGAAGATTTGATGGTTATTGAAACTAGAGTAAATTAGAGGAAAGGAAAAACCATAGTAAATTAAATTCAGTTTGAATCGATCAAATAAAATAGACTTCTTTGACTAAGACTAATTCTATCCTAGCTTTAACTGATGGAATGCAAATTTGGCAGCTATGAAAAATAATGTGTAGCATGCACCGAGCATGGGTACTAGAAATTACTAATTAGAGAATATAAAGGTTTTTTAAACCCAAGATGTAAAAATCATATAAAAACTGATGGCTCTAGGCTAAACCCACGTGTGTGTCCTGATTGCCTCAATGAGTTGATATGAGAAGAAATGTTGAGATGCATTTGGCTTAGACACCAATAACAATCATACCTATTTAAATGAGATTTTAGAACATTGTGTTTTAGATTTCAAGATCCTTGAAATGATATTTATTTGTCATGAACCCCCTCTCCTTTGATACCAGAATCTCAGAGACGCATAAAGGTTGATCCTTTACCTTCAATAAGCATCTATCCAATGGAAAACCATGAAAATTATTTTTCAAACCCTCTTGATTGATGTCCAAGGGCCGAGGATACTTCACCTTTTTTAACATTTTATACTTCTCTGTGAGACAGAAAAATCCCTAATACAAGGTCGAAGGCATGTCAATGAGCTCAAGAATAATATTATATATATGAACTTAGATGCACTAGGAACTTTATAGCTTCAGATATGATTTTATATAAACCTGCAATAGAGAAGGAATTGCGAGTGAGACACTATCTCCAAACCAAATTCAATTCAACGGTGATTTCATAACAGAATATTTGACCCTAAAGCAACCAAAGCTTCCTGGCTGTAGTCATGACAAAAGGCCTTAGATATAGATAATTTGACCAACAATTTGACAGAGAGCTCTATCCTAGAGATGCTTGATTGATGAGGCCTTGATCTCATTTCCTTTCTGGGATCTATAACCTAGAATTTTGCAGTAGGAGTTTCAGTGCTTCATGATGACTGATCTTTGAAGAGGAAGGAGGTCAGTGTTGTCAGAAAACTTCTTGTGATTTCTTTCTTCCTTGCTTGGGTTTGCCCTCAGCTTAGCTCGGATACCTTGCCCTCACCTTAACTCTGATAGCATTCTGGCGGGCCAAGCTAAAGATGACAACGATAGAGGTAAGAAGTTGTGATTCCTGTGTTGTTTGTCTTTTAGCTTCTAGAACATCATATGTTTTATTGCCAATTTCTGCTAAATTTAAAATTGACAAACTGATCTGAGAAGAGGGTTTGCAATGCTAATAACCTCTTCTTCAGTCCATGTTGGCACACTCGAGTCATGTTAAAGGACCAATTGTTTCTTGTGAAAAATTCAAAGCAGACGACAACATACAACATGTTTTTTGAGAATCAAAATAGCTTGTAGAAGTGCTATGACATTAATCCAACACTATGTTTATAAATCGGTTCATACTAATGGACACAGGATGTGTAAAATGTATTCTTTAACAAAAATTTTCTCTGTCAGCTGGTTTAAAGCTTACAACCTTACTCCTATCTTGAAGAAAGGGTACTTGCTTCCCTTTCACTTCATAGGTATATGAAAACCTAGTTTTGTAAGCACCCATAACCATGAATATTATACCAACTCCCTATGGTTAGTGCATCAATAATGTAAGTGTAACACTCATCCATGTGGCAGTCATAAGGCATTTAGGTAAGGTTTTACTAACACTGGCATCCCAGAACATTAAGATCTATCCATGGCCTCAAAATGATGTATTTCCTTTACTCAATAGAACACTCATCATTTCTCTCCCCCAATCATCAAATTTTTTATCTTCATTCTGAATGAGAAATCAATCAAAAAGTCATCCTTTTAAATGTTAGATCACAATATGTTTAGCTTCTCTCTTGTCCTTACACTCTAGTATTCTCGCAACTTTAGAATCATGAATCTTAAACGCAGTCTCATGATGTGCATTCAGGGAGGCATAATTCACCCTTGTTCTACATCAAATTACCCCCCTAGCATTCCCTTTACCCTTACATGCATCAACGCAAGGCATGCCAAGTCAGAACTTGCTCAGTTAAATTAGTAATTTGAGGGGCGTCATATATACCCAACGCTGCCTGTTTGTTCTTCCTCTTCCTATGTCGTAGTGTATGAACGGTCAACCAGATTGGTGAGGATCCCCATTAATAATAACATTTATGTTGGCATCTGAATCTGAATGATGTGTTTCCCTTAACTATATGTTTTGGTTTTTTAACTAAAAGGGCTAATAGAGATAGAGACCCTCAAATCTGTCTACTTCCAGCCCCTATGCCCATTTTCATCTAGGTTTTTACCATGTGAGTGTCCCTTTCTTTCTCAAAATTGCATGAACTTAGTTGATCTATTCATTTCGTAATGCCTTTGGTAAATTTTTATATCAAATGCTCTGAAGTATATATGAGATCTAAGGTTTTTTTTGGTTGTTGCTGACTTCATATATTTCTACTAACCATGATATGGGTTTGATGTATAGGATTATGATTGAGTAAGGGTTGCATTGCTCGATATCTGTTTAGGAGGAGGAGAAGGAGAAAAGTGGTGTTAGGGTTGAGAGCTAAAGATGCCTGTGAAAAGAGGAGGTGTGTGGAATGGAGGGTTGTAGGGCTACCAGCATGGTAGAAATGGAGGATGGGGAGGTCAGGGTTTTCATCATCGAATAACTGTGGTGGGCTTCCTTGTTATCTTTATGGTCATGCCATTAGTTTTTCTGGTAGCTAGGTTTCTTCACTCCGCATCTACATCTGCAACTGGTAAGCTTCTTCCTTCCCTCCTCCCTCGCTCGTAAGTTTCTTCCTACCCTACTCCCTCATTGGTAAGCTTCTTCCTTCCCTCCTCCCTCGTTAGGTTGCTTCTGTCTCTTTTTCTGGGGTGGGTCAGTGTTTAATTTATCCTTATTGGCAAGCATGCCGTTTCTTAATCTGGTAGTATTACAATGAAGTGTAGACTTCTTATAACATTCAAGTAAGATCTCCATTACAATGAAGTGTAGTCGTCTTATACTATTTTAGAAAGATCCCTTTCATTGAGAACCCATTGAATAATGTATTTATGTGATTTGAGCCTTCGTAGGGAATTATCATCACCCCCGGTTAACCATTGAACCAAGACCCCATGGACCTGCTTCGAAATTTTGTTTGCCTTCACCACCCCTGGTTAATCATTGAACCAAAACCCCATGGACCGGCTTTGGAATCTGATTTTCCTTTTAGCATTTTCACAAGATCTGAAGGTGCAGATGTTATCAAACTTACTTTCCTCGCTTATTGTCAAAAGTTTAGCGCCTTTAGCATTTTTCCAAACATTTTGTGAGTTTTCTTTATAGGTTTCCTCTCATTTTATCTATGTGAAGCTGTGAACTCCATCTCTGCATTAACACAGTACAATACCTACTAGGAGAAAGATTCAAAGTTTGTACCTCTCTCATGCAAGAGCAAAGGTTTTGCCAACTACCCCTAGGGTAATTTCCCTTGCCAAAGATAATGGAACCATTCATCTTGATAGCAAGAAATAACAATGCTCTTTCCATTTTTTAACAAAGGGAAATGCATATGACTGGTAATTTTGCTGGGCAACTACTCGGTGAATTCACTGGGCACTCCTCATTCTGAGGAGGATGGTACTAAGTGTGCGCTAGATTCTACATAAGCTAGATGGGAATTATAGAAATATATTTGTTAAGAGTTCAGTTGAACATCTTACTCATGGGAATTGAATCTTGTGGGAATTGAATCTAGGTGGGAAGGGTAACAATCATTCTTCCTGTCCACTCATTATCCAAGCCAGACCCACTTTCCATCCATAAAGCTAAATCCACTTCTCATCAGTCAAGCTAAAACGAATTCTGATCCACCCAACCGAGACCCAATTCACAACGACAATCTTGTTCACCAGCTACTTTCTGCTATACATATCATTTTCACACTATTCCCATAGTGTTCACAGAACATTGGCCAAAACAAACGATAGATATTATACACACCATTTTATTATTGATGTGTAATGAAATCTCGATCTTAGCATATGCATGATAGCAAAGCAAACCCCTTTTTAGCATTTCAGTATTTTTATAGATATTCTTCTCCATCATGTTTTTCTGCTTGACCTTTTATGCATTTTTTGTCATTTAAAATAGAAGGGCACAACATCTCAGGAGATGGATCTGTTAGAATGGTATTCTCTTTCCACATCTTGAAAATCAATTCTATTTTTCTATGGCCATTTTGTTCTTTTTCAGGATCTGGGCAATGCACTTGCACTTACGTTAGTCTAATCCTAGAAAATAAATAGTGTGCCTAAACTGAAATTTAATCAACTTGAGTGGATTGAAATAGAGAGGAATTATTGAGGATACTAGAGCTCTGTCATATGTTTAAAATCACTCTTATCTATTTATCTGTGGGGTTCACAGGAATAGGTAGATGACTGGAGAAAGTAGAGTTTAACAGAGAGCATTGACTCTCTCTTCCCAAAGGAGCCAAGTATAAGAAACCTGCTGCATTTGGATATCTTAAATTTGATTTCTCCCCTATTGAGCAGAGAATTGAAAATAAATTTTATTTACTGGGTAGGTGATTGATGTCATAACAACTAACACAGAGGACTCAGGAACTCTAAACTTAAAAAGTTGCACTAGGTCACTACTTTTTGTTCTCATGGAGAAGGGAATAACTATATTATTTTCCAAAATCCTTTTTGAATGTTACTTCTCCAATAGAAAAATTTTATATTTCTTAGACTTTAGCATAGTATGCTTTAATTTATAGTAGTTTAATGCTTACAACAATTGAGACAAAAGAGGAGGGAGAAAAGGTCAAGAGAGCTTATTTAATAGGATGAAGAAAAACGAGTTGAGCTTGAAAACGCAACAATTAAACGTTCCAAGCAGGTAGATTCTGCTATCCTAGGAAAATACAGCATTTGGAGGCAGGAGAATGAGAACAAGAATTCTGACTCCACTGTTAGATTGATGCAAGACCAACTGATCATGGCTAAGGTGTATTCAAGCATTTCCCAGGCTAGGAATAATCTTGATTTATACCATGAATTGATGCTTCGTATTAAAGAATGTCAGTGTACATTGCATCAGGCTAATGCAGATTCTGATCTACGTCAAGGGTAATAGTTTTCGCATTGGCCGCTTCTAAATCAAGAGTAGTAAGTGCTTCCATTTGCATTTGGTGTTCATATCCTTTTTTTTCTTTTAAAGTTTTAGATTGTGTGTCAATATTTTTGCTTTTCATTCTATTTTTCATGGTCGATAATTGATATGAATGTTTCAGTGCACCTGAGAAGATCAAGGCTATGGGTCATGTCCTATCCAAGGCTAGAGAACAATTTTATGATTGTGCTATAGTAACAAAGAAGTTGTGAGCCATGCTTCAGTCTGCATACGAGCAAGTAAGGACCTTGAAAAAGCAAAGTACAGTTTTAAGTCAGCTAGCAGCGGAGACTACTCCCAAGGGCCTGCACTGTCTGTCCATGCGATTCACCATGGATTATTACTTGCTTGCCCTTAAAAAGAGAAATTTCATAAAAAGGACAAGTTGGAGGATCCAACTCTTTATCATTATGCATTAGTTTCTGACAATGTATTGGCTGCATCTGTGGTTGTGAATTCAACTGTCATGAATGTTAAGGTGAAGTGTTATTAATTTAAAATACTCTAAAGTTTGGAAGTCCAACAATTTTGCTGCATTTTACATTTAATATTTGGATCTCATCATAGGTGATTTACCAGTGTTTGCAAGAATCTCAAAAACATGTATTTCATCTTGTCACAAACAAGTTAAATTTTGGGGCCACGAAAATATGGGTTTTACTTAATACCCCAAGGAAAGCTGCGATGCATGTAGAAAATGTTGATGATTTTAAATGGCTCAATTCCTCCTATTTCCCTGTGCTTCAAGAACTTGAATCCAAAGCTATGAAAGAGTATTATTTCAAGGGAGATCACTTGAATACAATCTCAGCACGTTCCTCCAATTTGAAATATATAAATCCAAAATATTTATCCATGCTAAATCATCTTTGTTTCTATCTTCCACAAGTTTATCCCAAACTGGACAAGATCCTTTTTTGGGATGATGATATTGTGGTGCAGAAAGGTTTTACACCCTTGTGGTTAGTAGATCTTCATGGAAATGTTAATTGTTCAGTGGAAACTTGTGGAGAAAGCTTTCGTTGGTTTGACAAATACCTTAATATTTCCAATCCGCACATAGCCAGGCACTTTGATCATAATGCTTATGGTTGGGCATATGGGATGAATGTATTTGATCTCAAAGAATGGAAGAAACAAGATATAATTGGAATATATCACAAGTGGCAGAACATGGTAAGTGTGTAGTGTGGTTTATTTATGTTAATTCCTGTGATGCTTACTTTAAAGTATTTGAAGTAAATCTGAAGTAATTAGCTAGAAAACTTAATGGGTTTTTCTTTGTTTGATTTCTATGTTTTTCTTTTATTGTATGTCAGAATGAGGATAGAGTGCTGTGGAAACTTGGAACACTACCCCTTGGATTTTCGCATTGGCTGCTTGAAAATCAAGAGTAGTAAGTGCTTCCATTTTCATTTGGTGTTCATATCCTTTGTTTCATTTAAAGTTACAGTCTGTGTGTCAATCTTTCTGTTTTTCATTCTCTTTTTCATGACTAATAATTGATAAGAATGTTTCAGTGCACCTGAGAAGATCAAGGCTATGGGTCATGTCCTATCCAAGGCTAGAGAACAATTTTATGGTTGCACAATACTAACAAAGAAGTTGCAAGCCATGCTTCAGTCTGCAGACGAGCAAGTAAGGACCTTGGAAAAGCAAAGTAAATTGTTAAGTCAGGTGGAAACAAAGTCTGTTCCCAAGGGCCTGCATTGTCTGTCCATGCGATTGACCATAGATTATTACTTTCTTCCTCTTGAAAGGAGATAATTTTCTAAAAAGGACAAGTTGGAGGATCTGACTATGCATTATTTTCTGACAATGTATTGGTTTCATCTGTGGTTGTGAATTCAACTGTCACAAATGCTAAGGTGAAGTGTTATTAATTTAAATTACTCTAAAGTTTGGAAGTCCAAAAATTTTGCTACATTTTACATTTAATATTTGGATCTCATTGTAGGTGATTTACATGTGTTTGCAGGAATCTGAGAAACATGTATTTCATCTCATCACAGACAAGTTAAATTTTGGGACCATGAAAATGTGGTTTTTACTTAATCCCCCAGGGAAAGCTGCGATACATGTAGAAAATGTTGATGATTTTAAATGGCTCAATTCCTCCTATTGCTCTGTGCTTCAACAACGTGAATCGATGGCTATGAAAGAGTATTATTTCAAGGTTGATCACTCGACTACACTCTCAACATGTTCCTCCAATTTGAAATATATAAATCCAAAATATTTATCCATGCTAAATCATCTTCGTTTCTATTTTCCACAAATTTTTCCCAAAATGGACAAGATCCTTTTCTTGGATGATGATATTGTGGTGTGGAAAGATTTGACGCCCTTGTGGTCAGTAGATCTTCATGGAAACGTTAATGGTTTAGTGGAAACTTGTGGAGACAACTTTCATCGGTTTGACAAATACCTTAATTTTTCCAATCCGCACATAGCCAGGCACTTTGATCCTAATTCTTGCGGTTGGGCATATGGGATGAATGTATTTGATCTCAAAGAATGGGAGAAACAAGATATAACTGGAATATATCACAAGTGGCAGAACAAGGTAAGTGTGTAGTGTTGTTTATTTATGTTAATTCCTACGATGCTTACTTTAAAGTATTTGTAGAAAATCTGAAGTAATTAGCTAGAAAACTTTATGGGTTTTTCTTTGTTTGATTTCTAAGTTTTTCTTTTATTGTATGTCAGAATGAGGATAGAGTGTTTTGGAAGCTTGGAACACTACCACGTGGATTGAACATTTTATGGCTTGACCCATCCTTTAGACAAGTCTTGGCATGTGTTGGGTTTAGGATATAATCCTAGCGTAGACTATTTAGAGATTGACAATGCAGCTGTTGTTCATTACAATGGGAACATGAAACCTTGGTTAGAGCTGGCAATGATGAAGTGCAGGCCTTACTAGACAAAATATATAAAATATGATCATCCTTTCTTACAAAAATGCAATACAAATGAATAATTGTGACCTCAATATTCATACTGCAATAGATTATCAAATGTAAAGTGTAAAGGCCCTTGATTTTGGTTGATAATTCATTCTAATTCATTTGTTTTTGGAGTTCCATAGAAGTTTTCTAGTTGATGGCTTAATGAGTCAATTTTTTGGAGGTGCAGTGGCCTAGCCATGTTTAAGATTTACAAATTTTATGTCCTCATTGTATTCCTTCATAGTTGGAAGTAAACTCCTATATAAATATTATTTTCTTTGTTAGTTAATATTTCTCTTTCATCAAGTAAGTACACAAATTATTCTTCCAAGAATACAAAGAAGTACAAGACACAGAGATTTAGGCTTTCAAGCCAGGGAAAAACCTCTCAATAGTGGAAAACCCAACAATCCTCCTCTTATTGAATTTATTCAAAATGAGATATCCAACACAAGACCAAAGAGTCCCTCCAAGTCAGCCCTCCTCTTTAAGTCAAGGTCAATAGTTGAGTCTCTGCCTAGTCAAAGTCAGAAGCAGCTTCTGAATTTATGTTCGTATTGCAGGTTTAGTCTCTTATTATAATAGGATGACTTCCAATTACAGAATCTTTGCCTTCTATTACTGATCTTTGGCTACTATGTGTTATAGACATTTTTGTGCCTCGCGTCAAGGAGCAGGAAATGTCGATAATTACAGGGATCCTCAGTCCCTAAACATGTTGTTCTTACCCCTAAAAGAACAAGGTCATCAATCAACAGCACTTCCAATCAGTTCTCCACCTGAAAACACTTCAGAACAGGCTTATTTTGGATCATGTCAGCTGCTTAACTGAGCTTCTGCGTTGTATTGCAACTGTCCCACTCTGTACCTGCGCTGGAAGTCAAAAACAATGAAGGCTACCTGCGCTGGGTGAGATTGGCCAAGTGGCACAGTCCTCCTGCAAGGTGTCAATTGCCCAGGAAGCTTCCAAACTGACACTTGGTTCATCAGATTCGCCTTGTGATGAGTAAGAGGTACTTGATCACCATGTGTAACCAAGGATCTCCAAGTGGACTCAAGAACTGAAGATTAACTGAAGAGGGAGAGGACACTAGTCAGCTCTATGCCAGCCTCAAGCTGACTCATCCTCTCTTCTTCTCTCCTATATATAGAGCTCTTCTATGAGGTCTAAGGAGGCTGGAATTTTGTATAAGCAAGGAGGTGCTGTTGGTATACTGCCAGGATTATTGGGTGATTTTTTTACTAGAGGTGAAGAAGAGAGTTCTTGCTGTCGAGGAGGTGCTGCTGGATTGGGGCCAACATCATTGGTTGTAACTTCCTCTGGAACCCTGTTACTTTCTATCAATAAAGTTTGCATGTTCTTCTATATACTAGTTTTACATAGATGCTTTTGTGTTTACATGTATATTTGATGCAACCTAATCCATGCTTCAATTATGATTGCTTGTATCTCGTAGTTTGCTCCCTTTTGTTGTGCAGATTCTGTGTGTAGCTGGATCGGCTTGGAGAGTAAAGAGCTGGGAACGGGATACAAAGCGAGAAGGACAAGGATCGACTAAGCGCAAGACACCAGGTTGGTTGATCCTCTTTCTATTCTCTCTGTGCTTTCATAAAGATGAACATGAAAACTTTGTCATTCAGTTGTTGCTAAAGTCTGTCAGCTTTAGAAAGGGTTAGTGTCATCCGCATCGGATACTTTTCCCCACAACACTATGGCAAACCCTTCACTCTTTACCATAGATATTCAGATCCTGCTGCAAATAGATAGCTTTAGATTGAGATTCGGCTTAGTCATAGACTTCGGTTTCTTCAAGTGTTGTAGACTTTTTTTATCCTAATTTTTTCTTCTCCTGTTGGATTACAGACTTTGAGCTTTTTCACTTTCTTGGTTGCTACCCAAAAGAGGTTGAATATAGGCTAAAACACCTGGATATCATTCTCCATGAGCTTTGACTTAACTAAACAAAGAGTGACTATGCCTGGATTGTTGCCTTTGTAATGTTGAAATGTCATGCAATATTTTCCTGTGACAAGATGTAATAGCCCTAATTGGACAACATGGATACTAGCTCAATTCAGCGTTTAAGTGCCATGACCAATTCCTTCATTTTCCCATAACAACTATGCTGCAATAGTCTCACATGGAGTGAGGGATAATTTGCACGTGGACATCTCTCTTTTGACAATGAAGGAAATGTGCTAGGCTCTCATCTAATATATCTTCCTAAGATATAATAAACTTATGGTGAATGAGTATTTATGGTAGAATGTAATTATATTATAATGTTGTTAAATTGAGATTCATTACTTGAGTGATTCAAGTTATATGTTGTTCCATTGGTATTGGAAATCGTTACATGAGAACCCATTAACTATAATTATTCACCAATAATATCTAGAGGTTGTTCTGTACTAGAATGATGATTGTCCACTATGATGTATAATGAGGATAAGGTTGAGGAAATGAATGAGGAGAAATCACATTCAGGGGGCAGTGTAGATGAAAGTTGTATTGTAGAAAAACAAAATATAACAGTATGGACAAATATGGACAAATTCTGATGAAGAACATGCAACATTAGCCAACTTCGATGAAAACACAAAGTGTGAACAGTTTGAGCTGTCTAATTTCGCACTTATTGCATATCCAACTGGTGGATCTGTATCTTCTTGTATTGATAATATGGAAGATCAAGATTACATACAACAATGTATACACACTTTTACCTTAAGGAAAAGTGTTGGGAAAAATACGCTCAAGGAAAACTCCCCTGAGACAAGTATCAAGTCAGTGAGCAAAAACTATTGTAAAGACGCTAGTAGTCAATTGTCCAAGGGTGATTTTTTGATGCCCTCATTAGAACTAAAGATTGTATCCCACTATACAAAGGATCTTCTCTCGACTAAAAGGGGTATGCTAATAAATTCTTATGGGAAAAAGGCACAACACATTTATCTTTGGTTGGGAGTTTATCCATATTGCCCATGATGTAAATAGTTATAATGTCATGTTGAGTAGATTTTTTGCACACCTTTAAGAAGGTATCATTATCAAATGGGGGCTAGAAATCTAAAATGTTATCCATTGAATTAGATATAGGATTATATTTGTCTAGATGGGAATTTTGATATAGTTTGAGCTTGTAGGAATTAATTATCGGAGAATACCCTATTGCAAAGGAAGCTTTGGGTTGAATGAAATTTCTTGAACCTACTGTAAAATATGTAAGCTAAATTTTTTATTTTTAATATATTTTTGCCTTATACTATTTCTTATGATGGATGGCATATGATATGTAGGAAGCTCTTCGCTCTATAGAAGATATTCATGGCCTTTTGTGTGGTCAAGAAGATTCCTAAAGCTCAAATCACGACAATCTGCTATTAAAAGTTAACAAAGATATTTTGGATATTAGAAAGTCATTTGTATCATTCTTATGCATGGTACAAGCTCTATATCCTCCAGAAAAGCTACAATAAATACTTAGCATAAAAGGATTTGCAGCTGATGGCATCATCTAGATTGTTGGCTACCATTGTGAAATGGGATGAGGGAAATGTGTAGGGAAATCATATTCTAGAAACCATTTATCTTTGGTTAGGAGTTTAGCCATATTGCCCACGATGTAAATAGTTATAATGTCATGTTGAGTAGATTTTTGGCACACCCTTAAGAAGGTATCACTATTGAATGGGGACCAGAAATCTAAAATGTTATCTATTGAATTAGATATAGGATTATATTTGTCTAGATGGGAAGGTTGATATAGTTTGATCTTTTAAAAATTAATTATTGGAGAATACCCTATTGTAGAGGAAGCTTTGGGTTGAATGAAATTTCATGAACCTACTATAAAATCTGTGAGCTAAAATATTTTTATTTTTAATATATCTTTTCCTTATACTATTTCTTATGACAGATGGCATATGACATGTAGGAAGCTTTTCACTCTATTGAAGATATTCATGGCCTTGTGTATGGTCAAGAATATTCCTAAACCTCAAATGATGAAAATCTACTATTCAAAGTTAACAAAGATATTTTAGATATTAGAAATTCATTTGTATCTTGCTTATGCATGGTACAAGCTCTATATCCTCCAGAAAAGCTACAATAAATAATTAGCATAGAAGGATTTGCAGCTGATGGCATCATCTAGATTGTTGGATGCTATTTTTGTTATGCCCTATGATCACAAGCATGGGGCTCACCATTTTGAGCTAGAGAATGAGAAGGAAAGAAGTTCAAGAATGGCCAATCTTCTAAGTTTTGGGATTTAGTTTGGATTCTAAAATGGATACCAGAGAAGTGGTAAGTTATTTCAATGAAAAGGCTTAAGTTCATCTATCACTATTTGAGATGTTTGCATTTGTATAGGTTTTTCTAGTATAAGTATTATATTTTATGCTTAGGTCAAGGAGTTTTCTTCCAATATGTCTAATAATAATATGGTTTTTTGGCAGTTTTCACGCTCAACACTTCTATCTGAAGTGGTAAGTAATAGGTACAGAGATCATTAAAGAATTTATTTTTGAAATTAAGTCTTTCCTTGATGTTGCTAAGAAGTCAGAGCACACATATATTCTTCTAAGCACTTTTTATGCTTGTACAGGTTACCTCCCATATGTCCTTCCATATGTACCTTGTACCTTGTTACCTCCTAATGTACCTTGTTACCTTCAAACTTGAAAGTAAACTGTTACCTTCCATATGAAGAATTATCAGCCATTGAGATAGAAATCTTTCACCTGCCAAAGGTCCCAATGTTCAATCAAAAGCAGTACCCATAGCAGCAACTCCACCTCCTATCCTAGATCTTCTTGGTTATTTGATAGTTTTAGGCAATGCACTTGTCCCTAGAGATTAGTGGGCAGTAGGCTCTGGGTGGGTATTAGATAGTCAATTCCATTTCATTTTGTAAATAAAAAATGGAAAATATTGGCTTTATTGTTGTTAGATGTGAATTGTATTTACTATGATAAGTGTCAACTTGATTAAAGCAACTTGTGATGTTTGGTTAATGCTTTGTGCAGGCCTCCATTGCCTGTTTTACTTGCATCATCAGTATGTCAAGGCCTTCAAATGAATGGGAAACTTATATGGCGTGATGGTCAAATTTTTTACAGCTTGAAGCTTTAGAATAACTCTTTTGGTCTTGCAGCTGTTGGACCTCTACAGGTACAGTTTAAAAAATGTGAAAATAGTTGAGATATTTGTTCTATTTACTGTAAATATTGCTAGTTTAATAGGATGTAGATGGAAATCTATTTTGAGTCCTTTTCTTAAGTTTCATTCCTAGTAAATTAGGTTCCACCATTGGAGCTTGGTAGCTCAGCACACACACTACTACCAATGGTACTATTTCAAAACATATCTCCTGCACTAGCAAATGCTCTTTTGTAGGTGGAAGTAAAAAATAATCAACAACTTGTTTGGTATTTTAATGATAATATTTCATTTTAAGTTCTCTTCACTAAGGATGGAAGGATGGAGCGTGCAACATTTTTGGACATAATAATGAATGATAAGATCTAAATTTTAAGATTTGGAAGTTTTCTTCATTGAGGATGGCAAGATGGAGCGTGCAACGTTTCTGGAGGTAATAATGATTGCTAGGACCATTCCCCTTCTGCCACTCTACCTGCGCCTTCGACTCTGTTGGATTTTTAGGACTTTTGGGTCAGAAGGACTGGGTAGGATGGACAAGTCCAAGAGATCAAAAGGGGAAGAGGAAGAGCACATAGACGGTGAGCTTGTTCTCTCCATTGAAAAGCTGCAGGAAATCCAGGATGAGCTTGAGAGGGTAAGTTCTCATGCACTCTGAAAACTGCTTTTTGGGGATATTTTATTTTATTTATTTATTTATTTTTAAATTGGTTTTTTTCTTATCTTTTTTTAAAACATTTTTCCCATTCGTTTCTCTATGTATTATTTTTTTGATTTATTGGTGCATCTGTGGATTGATTGAATTTTTTCTTGTTCGTGGGCTGCTTGAGAATGATTTGTTACAATGCTTAAGAGTGGGTTTGAGGAAAAGAGCGGTTTTTTTCAGTAAACCCACACTTCATCTTCATATTCTTTCAGTCTTTTGGATATGGACATTTTGACTGGTTTAAATATATTGTTTTTCCAATAGTGTCGGGCAATTTATTTGAAGGAAAAATTGAAACTAGAACATACTCAAATTTGTTATTCCAGTTTTTTTGCCATATCCATTTATTGTTTTGGCATGAGTTGGTAAAGCTCAGGGTTCAACAAATATAATATTTTATGCGAAAATTCTTGATCAGTTACAGTCTGCCTGTTTACAATTAGGTTCATAATCACCCGGTGACCTGAGGCTCTCTCAATGTAGTATGCCACACTCCTAAATCCCTTTTAGTCTCAATTACAGTCTACAGGTTTATGATAAGGTCATAGTGGCCTGGTCACCTGGGGTACTCTCAGCCTAGTCACTGCCCCCAAAGGATCTAACAAGGTTGCTGGACTTAATGGTAAAAGTTCACAATTCTATTCGGTTCTATTCGGCACCTGCCCTTAGGGAAGGGTAGAACTACATTACCTATATGGTTGTTGACAGTTGGCTTATTCTTACATTCATTTTTTTATTAGTTGCTGGAAAGTGTTCTTGGAGGAATTAGTGGATAGAGTTTAAGTTGGATTCTAGATGATAATCAGAGTATTCCTACATTACATATTTGTAATTTCATAGTTTCATCCAATTGAGGAAAAACCAGATTCATTGTATCACTTTTGTTTTCCCTTTCCCCACTTATATAGCGATGTTGCAGCTCTAGATTTTATTTTTTCCTTCTACTTTTTCTCTCTGAGAGTGAATCTAAAGTTTCCAGTACCTAGCAGAGCCTTTTTCTCTTCTATCATAAGATGCATGTGTGTGTAAACCTATATAGTTGATGAAATAAATTTGGAGTGGGTTGAAACAGTGAGATTTTGCTATGGTGGTGGTGATGAATCATTTTTTCAATTGAGCATAACATTTCTATATGATATAATGGAGAAAAATGGAAAACAAAGTGAAAATTTTAAAGGGTGCATTGAGCTACTCTCTTTTGGCTATTCATATCCAGTTATGTTGAATGTTAGAACTGGGGGCCAATCGTAAAACTTTATTTCTTTCATGAGAATACAGAAATTAGTCTCCAAATGAATTGAAAATGTCTTGGTGCACTCTGGGTTGTTCTATCACTAGTCTTACATGGGATGTTTGTATTCAAGTCATTCAGGTTAATATTTTTTTTTAGTTATTATATGATGTCCAACTGAGTGGGGCCTTCTACATGAGTAAATTTCACTTGGGTATTATGGACGATTGAGTCCTCAATTATTTTTTGTGCTTTTCCTTTCACTATAGGGTCTTTAACATTCAATACTGTTTGATACACTGAGCATTAAATATCATCTGCCCTTCAACATAAACGATAAAAGATAAAGATTTCTTTATATATAATTTATTTGAATGAAAAAAAGGGAGAGAGTTGTTGTCTCAATTTCTCTAGCGTGGCATACATGAAACTGTGAAACACATCATTTCTATTTGAATAGAATAAGCATGCAGTTCATCGAATTAAAAATCGAATTATATCAAAGCTAAAAATCAGAACACCCATTTTTAAAAATCTCCCTATTAGGGAACAACATGGAAATATGATTATTTCCATTAGAATCGAGTGTCAAGGCTATGATACACAGCTTAATGTTATGAACATTGCATCCTATTTACATGAGATTACCATTGTGAACTAATGGCATTCTAGGAAGGGGTGTCTTCCTTGTGTACAATTTGAAACAAGTTATTTGTTAGATATATCAAATTTTCTGATAATACAACATTCAATAATCATGTGATTCTGGATCCTATGAATAGTAATAATGGGATACATGGGACTGAGAATTGACCATGGTTGGCAATGTCTAATCTCAGTAATTAGGCAGGGAAGACTGTAACTGAAGAAGGTGATGGTAGCAATCTACAGTGGAAGGCCTCTGATCTCGGTCTTGTTCCAAGCATCTAATCTGTAAATTCCTCAACAGCTCAGACACATTCATCCCACTTGTCTTGATAAGGTGTCCAGTACTCCACACATCAACTTTAACCCCATGAAAACCCCTAGACATCTCGGGAGCATGGTTCAAGCCACTAAGATTATGAGGGTAAACCTGAGGTGCACCAATGGCATCCTCAAAATCTATTATAAATCACTCATCTAATTCAATGTTCTTCATCACGTTATCCCACCTTAGATCCCTGTACATAAACAAAAGGGTGTGAAAAGACACCAGTGCCTTCGTCACAAATTTCAGAGCTTCCACAAGCTGTTTGGATTTGGTGTTTGAGTTTGTTCATAGTTTTTAATTTTTATCTTTTTTCTTTAATTTGAAATCAACGACTATAAATGTAATTTTTAACTCTTCACTTGGTTTGGTGTTGGGTTTGTTCATAGTTTTTAATTTTTATCTTTTAAATTTTTTCTTTAATTTAAAATCAATGACTATAAATGTAATTTTAAGGATTGGCATAACTCTTCACATAATTTTTTTAAGTGTGCTAGCTCAATGGAGGAGCGTTTTCTTTAGGAGGTAACATGAATTAATCAATGATTTTGTAGTTCATTTTTAATTAAATGTTTTTTTATATCAATTTATTTCAATGGTGAGATATTTTTGGATTCATTGTTTTGTATTGTCTCTAAAGAGACAAAAGTGATCTTTAAATAATTTTTTTATCGTCTCTAGAGAGACAATAGCTAGTATTAAAGACATAGCGTCTCTAATCCAAGTGTTGTCTTTAGAGAGAGAAAAATGAAATAGTCTCTAGTGAGACAAAAATGAAATTGTCTCCTAAGAGACAATAATGGTTGTCTTATATACTCTCTTTATAGAGACAATATTTTTTAAGACAATAATCTTTAAAACAATATACTTTAAGACAATATTTTTTAAGGCAATAATATTTAAGACACTATTTTTTAAGACAATAATCTTTAAGACAATAATTTTTGAGACACCCGCTTAAAGACAATATTTAAGATAATACACAATTTTTTTTTGTCTTAAGTTAAGACAATTTACCCAAAAATTGTCTCAAATATTGTCTTAAAACCCTCCTTTATGTAGTAGTGTAAACTAACTGTATATCAACACATAGTCAGTCCTAGATAAACCAATAATCTTGCACTCCATTTATTCTTTCCCATACCTACCATGCAATAATAATGCACTTAACCAAAACCAAAAGAAAAGAAATCTATGACGCCTTTTTGTATACCAAAAAGAAAGCGAAATCATGAACCATGGCATATTTGTGCTTATACTACACTGAAGAAATATTTAATTGTATGTAATGCACTGAAGAAATATGAAGCAAGATATCACATAAATATCTATAAATATGTAACAATAGATACCCTTAAATTTAATTAGATACATTTAAATGAATATATACATTAAATTTAATTTTGATTGATAATATTTTATTTAATTTGTTTATTTAATTAATTATTCAATTAACTACTTATTAGGAGATATCACGACCTGACCATAAATTAATTAAAACAAAGTAACCACGCAGGTCGGTTTTGCTCATACATAAATCAGAATTACACTATTCCAACGTCCATCTTCTTCTATTTATAAGTAAATAGAATATTTGGCTCTTTTCGTACATCTTTGAGACGAAAGCACTACAAGAAAATTGGCAACTCCATTGGTTTTTTACTTCAGATCCAGAAACTTGGGTGACCTTTAGTTTTCAGGTTAGGGTTTCTTATTTTTTCAGACTCTTAATGTTATTTACTAGCTTTCGAACCCTAGATATGTCAAATTTCTAACTTCTGCAAGTTTTTTGGTCTTTTCCGCAAGTCACAGGAACGAGCTGCGACAGAGACGGTAGTTTTTTCTGAGATTTTCCAACCGGGAATCAAGGATCAGAAATCACACTTTTAAGCCCAAAAAGTGCGATCTCGAGTCTAGAGTGCATATTTCACCCCAAAAACTACCATCCCCCCTAAAAATAGGTTACTACCTATGATTTTAGGGTTTCTGGGTTTTTATCAGATCTGTTTCTGGGTTTTGTCGAGAGCTATGTGTTGGGTTGTTTCACCTATGTCTCATCCTACTTAGGCCTTGATCTACTCTGATTTACTCATCAAAGAGGAATTTATCCCCTTAGGGCTTTTGGTACGCTTCCACCTTTATAGGAGGAGTTTAGCTGAGTAAGAAGTTTGAGTTTCTCTAGCACGTTTAGCCATATTTTCTAGATCTGTACCCTTTTCTTTCAGATCTCCAAATATTGGTTGTTTCCATCCATGGTTTCATATTAAACCTTGTTTGGTCATTCGGCTTAGGGTCCCATCGGTTTCCCTAGGATTAACACCCATCTCCCTATAATTTTGTAGCGATCTTCCTCTCAGGTTTTTTGTTGTTGCTGCACCTTTTCCCAGCAGTCTAGTGTAATTTCATCCTAGTCACACTGAAAATTAGATCCCTTCAACTTTTTAGTGTGTTTTCAGTCGATTTCACCACCAACCAGCATAGTGTTTGCAAATTTAGTTTAGGTGGGGTTTAGTTAATGGTTTTGCTATTCATTTACTATTGTTAATTTTAGTGTACTTTCAACAATATTTTTTCTTTTTTACAAACACGATCTAGGCTTAATTAATAAATACACTCGCACACATAATCACACCTTAAGTGAAGGGCAGTTGGTTTACACCCCCAAGCCAAGACTGAACATAATAAATTTATCTCCCTTCATTGAGACAAAGTCATATTATTGATCTCCCTTCACCATTTTCATGTCACATGTGTCTTACCACCATTGCGACACCAAGGCGATTTTCACAGAGACTCTTATAGCTTCATCTCCATTTTCCACTCGAGCATATTACTCCTCCCCACTGGGTTCAAGTTCATAGCCCTCTGAGTCCCCATACTGACTCTTCTCCTAGTTCATCTGATTCCAAGCCTCCTTCACCACATATTGTCACCATGTTTGGACCCACAGCTGGTGTAGGAACCCAACCTAGTGTTGGCTCCAGTTCTACACTAGTGATCACATCTAGAGGAGCAATCTCATGAACAGTTTAGAAAACTCCCATACTCCCTTTTATGGCTGGCTTAAGTCTCCTGGATTTTAGCTAGTTGATAAACAACCCAATACACCACAATTTTGGTTGGCATGCTATGCCGACAAAGCTTCCCTCAAATATCCCAAAGTTTGAGGGTAATTCTGGAGAGTATTCTATTGATCATGTTTTCTCCTTCCACATGTGGTGTTCATCCAACTCCATTACCAATGACTTCATTCGTTTTCGGCTGTTCCAATGCACACTCACTAGAGACACTACAAAATGGTATGTAGAATAGCCTGCCACATTTCATTCCATTTTCATGACGCTTGCTAAATTGTTCCTCTCATATTTCTAGCTACCTCTCTGATACGACACTGGTAAAAAGATATTGACCTCATTTCATCAGTCCTCTGCCACTCACCTTTCCGACCATGTTCAAGAGTGGTGTAGAAGGAGGAGCACATGTCGTTCCCCGCACTTCGAAGACTGTGTCTATCTAGACTAGTTTCTTAGGAGACTTTTAGCACCCATTGGAAAAGATGCTGTGTCCCATTTTCCTCAGACTGAGGAAGAAGCTCTCCGAACTGCTCTGAGATATGACCTATTTTATGTGCAATTCGGTTCTGTCTATACCGTCATTCCAAACCTTTCCCGTCCTGGAGGTTCCAATACACGGGGGGAATCTCAAGTTGCTGATGGTATCATTGGAACCCTTTCACATCCTTCCCCATATACTTAGCAAAGTTATGGCCATCCACACGGGGACACCAGTTCCTCCAACACTTATGCCCCTCCTACTAGCAACATGGTTTCAGAGCCCCAACCAATCTACCAAACCATTGCTCATCCTTATGAACAATCGAGCACTCCAGACCCTCAAGCATTAACACCATAGCCTCCCATGCATCCTTAACCCCTGCAGCAACTGCCCCCTTAGGGTCAGGTGTTTGCAGAGCAGAGTGCAACCAATCCCCAAAATTTGAAGAAAAATAGTAAGGGGAAGGGTAACAAGGGTAACAAGGGTAACCAAGGTAATCAAGGTAATCAACCTACTGAATCCTAGGGGAACCAGCCTAACACCAACAACCACCAACAGGGAACCCAACCCAAGCAAAACAAGGCTATTCGTATCAATAAGCCTTGTGCATGTTGTGGTGTACATGGCCATTATACACATGAGTGTCCTATCTTACCCCAGATGTGGCAAATGTGGGAAGCTCAAGCAGCTTCTAGAGGCCAACAATTGCCTCAGAATCCTGCACCATCTCAACCGACAGTGCTTACAAATCCTTTCCCTCAACAAGGATTTGTTTCTTCTCAACCTTACCCAGGTTAAGCAGCCCACCCTCCCCAACCTTCTAGTCCTGGTGACTACCAAATCCTCATGATGAGATTTGATGAGGTTAATCCCTCCGATATCAACTTGCAAACTCGATCGCGTCAATATGATAAGCCATCAACTTCATCCGCCATTGAGTACAAAGCCAAGGCTTCTACTAAGCCTCTTACGACATCAAATGTCCCATTACAGATCCCTCAACCTAAAGCTGAGGCAATTCCCAAGATCCCAAAGGGAACATTATGCCATAACACAACTTCTAACCGAGTTTCCCATACATACAGTATAGTAGATGACTTGGTGCAATCACCTACCGCCATGTCGACGTTGGATGTACTCCATTCATGCCCATCTCAAAAGAAAGATATAATAACTTCTTTGGTCATAGTAGATCGTTATGACGATCATTTGATTGTCTTACTAGTTGATACATCAGAACATCCCCCATTGCCTTGTTCCATTACTTTCTAGGTACTAGTGTGAGTCCATAATGTCATCATCTCCCGATGCATTACTGACGATGGTGCATCCACCTGTGTGATGTCCACTACCATTTGGAAAAAACTTTAGTCACCTGAGTTGTCCCCCTCCACCATCACTTTGCATGCTTGGGACAGACACTCCTCCTAGTCTCTTAGCATGTATCGCAACTATCTATTGACCCTTGCAGGTAAGACTATCCATGCAGATATTGAGGTTATTGATTCCCTTTTAGATTACAACATTCTCTTGGGTCGTAGTTACACATATGCCATGTCAGCTGTCACATCTACAGTTTCCCGCAAGATGTGCTTCCCCCATGAAGGGAAGATCGTTATCATAGATCAGTTGACTTACTATGATCTAACATATGTGACGTCCCCCAAGTCCATTATCTCATCAGTGTTAGGTAAGAAGTCTTCAACTCCTCTTAGTGGTGTTTCACCGAGAGTCTATAAAGATTCTGCATTGTTGGGTTCTTTCCATGGTCCTCGCCCTCTCTTCTTAGAGCCTAAATCTTTCAGCGTCACAAGTTGTCCTCAAGCAGTCTGCTACATTTGATCCACAACGATATCCTCCACACCATGCGGTTACCATCCCATCTGAGCCATCCAGATCCACTCCCCAAGACCTCCTCCATTTGTGGGTGCTTCTCCTATCTTCCCCCAGGAACTGCTCCTCTAGGTCTGAACCATCCAGTTGTTGTTCTGCCGAGACATTACCTTGCAGGCCAGACACCTTTCTTATTTCCCCCTCCTGCAATATTTTATGTCACTGTCATGGCTTTGTTGGTCCTTCCTAACATGACTTTAGGGATCCCCGTATGGTACATTGATCCCCCTGCAAACATTCTTCATGGTCAGCTAAGACCTTATCATGCTCTGACCCTGGTTCAACTTGTCCCTACGGCCCCTACCACTAATTTAATTCCATCACAACCTCAAGAGAAACCTACTCTTGTTGTGAAAGCATTCTGATAGGGGGTAAAAGCTAAGAGGAAAGAACCTAAGGACAAGGCTCCCCAACCTCCTCTAGTCCCCAAGGCCCCAAAGTCGTCACCTTCGTGCGCTTTGTGTAAAGTTGTGGGGCACGCGACCAATAATTGTGCTCAGCTTCGTCATCTCAAACCTTTGGTTCATGAAATGTTCCCTGAGTCAAATATCCCAAAAGTCCATGTTAACTTACCGGGTCCACCCAAGAAACTCAGAACGTTACGCGAAAATCACCCTTGTGCCCTGTGTGATCATCATAGTGACTACTCCCATTATTGCCCTCATCTAAACAAATTTTGTGATTTCCTTAAGGCACTTCTCGAATACGATACCACTCATAATGGATCACCTTCTCCTCTTCCTGTGGATTTTTGTACCAATAGTAAACTGGAATAGGGGTAATCTGGTCCCACCATCGTGATCCCTTCCCTAGATGTCGAGATGACAGACACCACGGGGCATATCCTTTACCTATCGTCATCATTGAGTTCCTGAGCGCGCTTCTATTCAACCTCTTTCGACAGAATCCTAGGTCTCAACATACACAGATCCTTCATCTACTATCTCGTTATCTACCATTCCATATGATGCATATGTGAACTTTCTTTCTTAGGTTGATGCACTAGGTACCACGCCGCATGATGTAGTCAATATTCCTCTCATCCGCTCATCTTGTATTTTGATGAGCACATCATGGAAGCTATGTCTACACCTAATTACCCTTGCACTTAGGCAAGGGGGAATATGTTTTGGAGGATTCTAAAGGCCATTTCCTTCCTTATAATCCCAATGCAATCTACCTAAAGAAATTTTTCTCATAGCTTATCTCTTTGATTTGCATGTCTTTATTTCTGTCATGAAGTTAGGTAGGATGCATCATCTCATATGTCATCTTTTGCACCTTTCAGATGGATCCATTGTCAACACCATATATCGGTCATGTTGATGGTGCAAGTCGCTTCTCCAGGAATATAGCCTCGACAGCCTTGGCAATTTCTACCCCCTTGCATACAATAGTCCTTTCGAACGACATGTGCATTGGATCTCCCACCAAAAACCAGGCCGAATATGATGCAGTGATAGGTTTGTTAGTCGATTCCCTTTCTCATCACATCCTTCATCTTCATGTTCATTTATATTCCTTGCTACTTGTCATGCAATTGAATGGTGTGTATCATGTGCATAACCAAGTCATATTTAGAGAATATTTGTGTGTTAAGCAGTTGGTACATGAATTTGAAACCATTACTTTTAGTCAAGTTCCTAGAGCCCAAAATAACTATGTAGATACCATTGCAAATAACATTCTAGATTTGAATTTGTCACATGTATACCATAGAAGACAACCATAAACAGAACACATGGTGAACCATCATCGTCATATAAAAATGCATAATCATATTATGTATCATATAAGTGTTCGGAGCCCATAGCTCTAAATACATTGACATGCCCATAACATGTTACAAAAATCAAAATCAAAGGGACCCACATGTCCCCATATCTATTCACTATCAGAAGGATCACGCACCAAAGGCTCCGCCCCACCTGCACATAGAACACATACTGCATGACTAGCCATCACCATGCGTCGGATGATACCTCGCCACTCTAAGGGAAGGCCATTACACTCATATATGTATTAGTCGTCTAGCTCATGCCATCTGCACTCAGAAACTCTGGTCAAGAGTACCCCATATCTACGGTGTAGATAAATGAGTAGCACACTATCCTCTGGACCCTGACAAGATGACGATGTTCCCCAATCTGCAGCCACAAGCACTGTGGCTCGTCCTACATTTCTTGCGGATTTTACTAGTGCTATGTCTGCATAGCACATATCTTACACTCAATACCATATACATGTGATAAAAATATGAAATGCACCATAAAAATAACAACATAACAATTATCGTTTGGTCCCCATGCTTGCCTGAGCGAAAGTGGCAAGTTAGGATCTCCCTGATAGTTCATCTTGTTATAAGGATAATCGTCAATCTAGAGGGGAATCTGATCCCAATGTGCAAAAAACGTGGGTTGGAACACCTGTCCGACTCCCCGTCCTCCTCTCCACAGTAGCTGCCCCTAGTGGCGGATCCTAGGCTCCTGTGGGCCCCCATATCAGATCTATACATGAGGAAGGATGGTGGGTATCTTCTCAAAGAAGAATGTGCACAGTACTGTACCAAACACATAGTCATGTTTCACCTACATAGACTTGACTATCATTCCACTGATGACAACATCCTCTCAGCCCACCCATAGTAGGTCCTAGCCAAAACACTCTCAACCAACATCATTTGCCAACCAATGATGTGGTGGAATGCATGGCTGCCCAAGACCCGTAGCACAGTTGTGGAAACAACCTGTGTCTCTAGCCAGTCTAAATCACCAATCGGGATAGTCGTGCCCTTGACATGCACATCCTGTGGACAATGGCGCTCCACAAACTTTGTAATGTTCCTCCCACAAGGAAACACCAGATGGATATCCCCCACCACTCTAAGGGGAGGGAGTCTGGTGAAGAAATAAATATCCTGTAATGTGAGCTCAATATTGTGCCCCTGCATGACAAATACCTCATGGTCTAGATCCCAATAGCTCACAATTCTCAATAGCAAGGGCTCACCTGCCCTCATCAATGGGTTCTCTACCAACTTGAGAACCCCATAGCGAGCCAATGCCCTTCAAACCGCCTGATCCATCTGAATCTCAGATCAGAGGGTATCCAAGTCTCACTCACACCAGTTGACTTTTAGCTCTACCATGCCTACAAAACACCACATGTCTTGTCAGTTGAGAGAAGAAAACACTAGTCTACACTAGTCAACCTACAACCCCCACCAAGCAAGAAAACCACCCCTCTTCTTAGCCCCAAATCACAGTTTTATGCCCAGAAAGTGTATCTCGCGGGTTTTCACATGTTTCCTGTGATCCAAATTGCACTTCTAGGTACAAAAAGTGTGATTAGACCGTGAAGAAAATCAAGGTTCTCCCAGGGAGCTGCTAGGAGCCAAAAATCATGAATAAATAACTGAAATTGAAGAGATGAGTAAGGCCACCTACCTGAAAGTCACAGATCCTAATTCTGATGGCTAGTTTGTCTGCTATGATCTCCACAAGATTCAGGGCCTTTTCCTCCTCTCCAAATTTACCACAACTCACTTAAAATATGAATTTCAATTGGAGGGAAAATGTCCTTTCATAGAAAAGACCACAATTTTTCTATCGCCCACTTTGACCAAACAGTAGCTCAGCTTGACGAACCATCAACATCATTGGAAATCTCTCATCGAGTACTATAATGAGCCTTTCTTAGTTTTGGATGATTTGAAACTTCACTGGGAAGCGATTTTTCTAGGAAGGGTCACTTCGTCACCTCTCAAATTTTAATTTCTTCATATGTGACGCTTGTAATTTGGTGACCACCTTCCCTTGGAACTTGTCATCTCACGTGTCAATTTTCATCATGTGTAACCATAATTTACTCATTTTTTCATGGTCCCAAATGGGCCTATTCTGTGTGGCAGTGTCATCGAGTCACCCTTGTTCAGAGCATCCGCAATGAGTCACCCTTGCATCCATGGAGTCTGTTTCGTATCCCATTATATCATATCAAAGTATTCCATCCATATTTTGATACCGTTCATCCCATCTTCCCCATTTTGGCCTCCAGCCATACTGTCCACATCTCATCCAGAGTTGAGTTAGTTGCTATCAGGTCAACCATGCACTTTATGCTCTGACAAGGGAAGTCGTCCATTTGTCCCTCAATCCCTCATTTTTCATTATACCTGGTGTCAGTCCATCAGTCACATTACTATTTTCCCTCATACCTTAGTTGAGGATCCTCATTGCCTCACCTATCATGGGCCCTATTTTGTCGACATCAACTCATTTATTCCATAAGAATGACCTAGAGGGCAGTGTATCTTGGTTCCAACTTCCATTCTTGTTTGGTACTTTGGATCGAGTAGAGGGACTCATTATTGCCCTTTGACTTGGTTGTTTCATGTTCATGATCCATACACTCGATGGTCCAGTGATGCAGCAAATTGTACTAGTGGTTCGTAGGTGTGTGTGAGATGTTTGAGACCTCATGAGGGGGTGGCCCTTCAGGTAGCCCCCCACATGATCAGATGCATTCCTATTATGCTACTGCCTTAGATGCAGTTCCGCAAATATAATGGGTTCGGTTCCTACCAATCATAGTGTTCATAGCATGCACATCTCCTTCGGATGATCCATTTAGTTTTGCAGATCCCTTCCTTGTTCAATAAGGCTTCCTCGGTTGTTACACCCTCCGTCCAACCCATTTTTTGAGGGAAGGGCCATTATATCTCATTTAATCAGTTCATATTATATTCAATCCTGGATCATATTTTTCTAGGTGCACTATATACATGGGACACATTGTATTATTTTCTGACTCAGTTATGCCAGCATGTCATGTACCATTCAGCATGTACTTCATTGCTCAGTTTGATGTTTCTCAGCACACCATTATTTTTGTACTAAGTTATCTCGGTGGGTATATGTATGCCTCCCCTGCCTCATTGAGGTCTGGTACCAAAACATAAAAGGTGACTTGCATTGGTCTTGCCCCCTCTATCCCTATCCTCCTGCTTTAGTTGTATTGGTCTCTCTCTCTCTCTCTCTCTCTCTCTCTCTCTCTCTCTCTCTCTCTCTCTCACTCCAATTTTTTGTGTAGTGATTGTGTCTTTACAACACAGTTTGGTCATATGTTTTTGTCCTAACACTCATACGTTGGGGGGAAATCTGTGATCACCAAAATATTGATCATCTAGACTAATTTACTAGATGGATCGAACCACACCATGTAAAGCAAATTTTACAATAGTAAAATTTCTTTCACTGTGAAAAATTACTTAATAAACCACCTTTGTTAAGTAATTTATAATTAAAGTCATGTAGAATAGTTAAATAAATCACTATTTATTTGATTTTCTTCTAGGAATAATTAATAAACCATTGTTCAATTATTATTCCTTGTCAAATTTGAAAAATCCCTTGGAAATAATTAAGTAAATCATTATTTCTTAACCAATTTGTTGAGATGATAAATAAATCATTTATTTACTTATTATTTCTAAATAAAAGTTTAAATATTTTTCCCCTCCTAACCAAATACAATAAAATATTCCAAGTGGTTATACCAAGAATGGGGTTAATAATATTTTATTATTGCTCATTATTCAAGGATAACTCAATATTTTGTTATAAATAGAACGGTTTTCCATTCATTATTCTCTTTTGACTATTTTCATTGTTGCACTCACTACTGTAACTCTGATTATTTTCATTGATGCACTCCATTTCTCTATCATTTGAGTTCCCATTAAGCTCAAACATTTTATTTATTGGGTTTTCACATTATAGAGAAGAGAGACTCTAAAGGAGATGAAGACGTTTGAGGATAGCCAAGAACCCATCCCATAGAGGGGGACAGGTAACATTTATTTGCTCCCTTCACAGGTGTTATAATAAAATCTATTCTTTGTATATATAGTTTCCATTGGATAATTTGAGTTATTACTATTTCTTTTTGTTGTTTAACTATGATTGTGGCATAGATTAGGACTTTCGTAGGTTTTATTTCTATCATTTGTTTCAGATCTACAATTTTTAGCAGCCATTTATATTATTGATACTGTTTATCATCCACAGTCTTAAGTGGGTTCTTTTCATACATCTTTGAGAAGAAAACACTACAAGAGAAAAAATTCTGGAAAATGCATGGAGCAAGGACCCTTGAAACCGTCAGTCTTTGGAAAAGAAATGTGGCCTCCAAGTGATCAATCTCCAAATTTGGCTATGGGTTCAACCTTAATCCTAGGATGAGCTTGATTAAACAATTTATATTCTTCCTTGGGATCAAGTTTAGAAACTCGACCTTCCAACCTTTGCAATTTGGCCTCTTTTACCTCCAGTGAAATCAATCCACAATTATTTCAAGGAGACACTTTAGATTTATGAACAAGTTAAAAATTGAATCGAAAGGTAGGGTCTCCTCAGATTTAAATGATCTAGCCTCTTTCCAGTATAGATTACAAAAATATATTCATACCATTGATCTTGAAATGAAACAGATATAGTCCGATATGATACTTGTGCTCATAATTTAGCCTTTGAACCCTTGGTGTTTGACCCACTAGAAGGAGATGACCTCTTCTGTTGGATTTCTATAGAACTGTAATCAAATTATAGTCAAGATGGTAGAACTTCCTACAACAAATCTCACAGCCTTGCAATACAATTGAAAAGAGACCCTCAAATCTAATAGGGGTTCGATCTCAACCTCGTAAACTTGAATGGATAAATATGGTAAAGCAGACCTAGGTCCAATCTAAAAATTTGGCAAAGTAATGTTTTCTCTTTTGTTTGCAATAAAATAATAACTCTCAAAATAATACAGAAAATTCTCCTTCCAATCAACTGAAAAATAGAACCAACTAGGATGATACGAAATACCATTGAAGACGGGAATGCTGGCTAGGGTGAACATAAATTCCACCAAAGTTCCCTACATGAAACCTCCAAATAACCCTGCAAATAATTTTGAATTTTCCAATAAAACCCTCAAGCTGGCGGGATGACAGCTCTGATACCACTGTAGTTTCCCAATCATCAAAATTTTAATCATTTCTGGTGCATTGTAGGTGTTCTAATAAAATTCATGCAGTAAAAACACCAAACACAATAAAGATCTGAGAATGTAGCCTCTTATTTATGTAAATAAATAAAAAAAAGAAATTAAATGCCCACAAAAGCACTACTAAAGCTCGTGCCTTGGCACGTATGGCTTCCCATCAACAGAGAAATTAAAGATGCTGAAGCACAATCTTAGATCCTTGATGGATCCACTAGAGAAATTACTCCCATGGGGTTTTCGTCCTCGGAATCAACTAGAACTTGACTTGACAAGCTCTCAACAAAATAAAAATAGACAACTAACTCTCGATGATTACATTGTTAGGCTCGTATCCCCTTTTATATGCTTCATTGAATCTCTAGAGACTTTATTTTATTGTTTTCACTCGAAAAATGAAGGCAAATACCATGGGTCAATGCCATGGGCAACTACCACGGTAAATACCATGGGTAGATTCCATCCACCTTAACCATATCCACAAAGAAAAGAATATTACAAATCGATCGCTTCTTATTTAGTCTAAGAAGTTTATGTTTAGGAATTCCCCAAGATCCATAAAGGTAGAAACTTAATAGAAATTACTCATCAACACCACAAATAATGTTATTTTTATTTAGAATATTGAGCACATGGAAAGATGCTTGCTCAAGTGGATGTTAGAGAAATCCCTAATGCATAGGTCTAACAGTAACAAGAATTGTGTTACCTTTTGGGTAATTTTCTTAAGAATCCTAACTATGTCTTAAAAATGTAGCTCGATGCATTAAATTTAAACGATATTCCTTATTGATTTTTGGATTGTGATGAGAGAGAGATACAAGATATTGTCTATTCTAAAAATAAACATCTTTTCACTTGTATCTTTTCCATACATAATTTCTCTTTTTCACAAATTAAATGGACAACCTTATTTCCTTAATTCCTCATGAGAAACCATCCTTCCAAGAGGCATTAAGGCCATTTCTAGACAAGTAAGTTCACCTACTAAGTCATAGATTCGAAATCCAATGACTCTGCTACGAGCTCACCATGATTTAGTACCTCTTACTCTTCTCTAAATTCTCCAATAAATCAATGTACAACTGAATTGGAATTGGGGGCAAGAAGCCCTTTTATAGGAAAAACACTAGTTTTTTGGTTGGCCATTAGGATTAAATGGTAGCTCGGTTTGACAAAGCGTCAACACTGTTGGAATACTCTCATCAAGCTCTATAATGGATCTCTATGTTTCTCATAATTTGAAACTTCACCACAAAGCCATTTTTTCATGAGGTCTCACTTTGGCGCATTAAATCAAATCGCTTAATATGAGTCACATGTACTCTCGTACCACTTTTCCTTTGAACTTTTAGAATTATGAGTCGATTTCTATCACAAGTAATCACTATTTACTCATTCTATTATGGCGCGCTGCAGGCCTTTCCCATGTGGAAGCATCATATAGTCACCTTTCTTCAAAGCATTAGATATGAGTCACCCCTACATCTATGGAGTCTGTTCAAAGTCCCATTGAGTCCTGTTACAATATATTATCCATCTACATGTCGCATTCGTCCCACTTTTCTTATATTTGACCTCCATCTATCCTCATGTGCCTTTGAAAATCATCCGTTTGAGTAATTGACCATCCCTTAAGGAATTATGTCAGTCACTACGAGGTCAACCTTGCATGTTATGCTCTGACAAGGTAAATCATAACTCCATGAGTCCCCATATCTTCCGATTATCATCCCCAGTGTTAGTCGTTATTAGCCATAATACTATGATCCTTGTGCCTTTTTTGAGGATTCATAACTGCCTAAACTCTAGTGGACCTACTTTTGTTAACATCAACACATTTAATCCAGGAGAGTAGTCTAGAGGATGGTGTACCTTGGTTTCATCTTTCATCCCTTCTTGGTGCCTCTAATCAAGCAAAGTGAATCATTATTTCCCTTTTAATTGGTTTTTCCTCACATGCTCAAATTCAACTCATTATCACATGATCAAGACACATACACTTGGTGGTTTAGTGATCTAGCAGATTTTCTTAGATTTTCTGAGGTGTGTGTGAGATGTTCTAGACCTCAAGAGGAGATGTCCCTTCAGGTAGCCCCTCACATAGCTAGATGTCAGAAAATTATGATCTAGCTTCAAAAGAAGTTATTTTTATTTGAATGCCTTTGCTTTTGCCAATTGCATAACTCACAACATGAACGTCTATTTAAAATGGTCCATTGAGATATTTAAATACCTCTCCTATTCATCAGGGCTTCTTTTGATGTGATCTTCCCCCCCAACGCCCCCCCCCCCTTCACCACACCAACGTGGGGGAATTATGTCTCATGTCCTCAAATCAACATACTTAATTGTATCAATCCTGGCCACTCTATTCGAGGAAATTATGTATATGGGGATCATTATCTCATTGTATCATTTTTTGCCCCATTGATGCCAGCATATCATGTATCATGTACTATGTACCTCAGACCTAGATTGTTAGGCACACCATTATCATTTGTACTCATTTATCTCGTAGGTATGGGTATATCTCCCTCGCCTTATTGAGATCATGTACTCATCAATAAAGGAAACTTTTATCTCACAAGTAGGTTTCACCCCCTCCAACTTCACTCCTTCCTATTACTTGAGTGATCTCTCTCTCTCTCCCTATGACTTCCCTTCGGCATTTTGCGAAAGTGAAGCTACGACATATTTCCATCATATGATGTGCTCCTCAAACTCTTATGTTGGGTAATAATCTGTTATCACCCAAAAAACGATCACCTAGTCATGTATTACTAGGTTGATCAAAATGCAAAATATAGGATAGGTTTTTACATATTAAAATCTTCTTTTAGCTTAGGCAATAATTTAGTGAACCAATTTCCTAAAGTATGTCGTTGCATTCTAGACTACTACATGGAGGGGAATTTTAAGACAAAATAAATCTTTTGTCTTAAAATTTTCAATATGATGCACTAGTAAAAAAGGTAAAGGATTAGGGGTTCGTCTTTATGCTATTGATGGTTTCTTCTGGAAGTAGAATGATGGAGGTTGACAACAACTAATGCGATTTAGGGCGATGGAGGCTAAAAGCAAAGGTGTGCATCGTGAGAGGAGCGATGGAGGCACTTTCGAAGAACGTTAATGGGTGGTAACATACTTGGAGTACTTTTTGGGGTCTCCATCGGTTGTGTTTTAACATGTGTTTTTTTACTATTTAATTTATTTTGAACGCTACTTATATACATTGGTTGTTGTTATTAGCAAATTTTTGTGCTAGATTGGCAACATGGATTAGATTCACTTCAAGGATTGTTGAAAAATGTGGCAAGAAATTCTCAATTTGATTTTTCCTTGATTAAATTGAGAAAATTTGAATTTCCACATCAGTAGACAACTTGGATGCAATTAGTGCTTGTACGACATGGTTTTTGTCACCCATTTTACTCAATCAATTCGAGTTGGAGGAGTTAGAGTTCAGTTAAGCATGTGTGATTTCTAATTTGTAGCAGTCAAAGTTAGTTATCTCAATTTTTTTTCAGTTAAACTAGGTCTAACTATTGGAGGAACTAGTGGAAGGCTAGTTTTGCAGTGAGACTTCTATCAAATGAAATGATCATCTAGTTAAGTGATCAATCATCCCAAAATTGCTAGTGCACGAAAACAACTCGAGTTCCCCAGCTATGGTGGAGATTCCAAGGCAGTGTAATATTAGTTGTAGACTAGTATTGAGCGTACATGTGTTGCATGCAGTCACATGATCTACCTTAGCAATTGTGCAATCCATTTTGGAAAAAACCTAAATAATAGGGGCCTAATTTCTCAAGGAATTGCACAAGGAAATAGGGGCTCAAGCAAAGGTAGAAATTGACAAAGTTTGGGTTTGAGCTTCTTAGTGAGTAGAGGGATAGGTTATTCACTTACGGGTTGTGCACATTTGAGTAAATCAATTATAATACATCTATATTCATAAGACTGATGGAAGAAGGCACTGGAGTTATTAAAAGATTTCTTTCCCCATGAAAAATATTGTGTGCATGTATTTTATTTCTTATTGGATGTCTGAATTTTTTCTTCTAAATTGTAAATTAACTTTCGTAGAGTAGTAGAGTAGGTCTATTCTTATGGTTTTGAAAAATGTTCATGATCAGTTGTAAATCTACACCATAATTTCTACATCGTATCATAGCAGGATTCACATTAGAGCATGAATTTCAAATTTGTTTCTAAGGGGGTTCAAATTTGCAGTTCAGTGTAGCAAGATCTCTTAAGAACTGAAAATATCACCTTCAACGGGCTGAGGCTAGAGTATTCCTTGGAAGGAAACTCTAATTTCATTGACTGCAAGGATTGCATGGAGGAGGTATTCGATGACAATTGATTGCTAGAATACATCAAGAGAGATGTTACAAAACCAGTAGAATCTGATGCCCAAAACCTTGCTCAGTCGAAGAAAGTTGTAGCTAAGGTGTGGATAATAATATTGGAGGGAGTACGAGACCACATTGTCAGCAATCTCCATGGGAAAGAAAATCCTTATGGAACGTGGTAGGCACTCACAAATCTATTCTAGAATAGTAGTGACCACAAAAAGTTTGTGCTCAAGGATAAACTTTGAAATATCAAGATGTAGAAGAATGACTTTACCCTGCAATATCTGAGGAGGTTCCCACAAGTTCATGATGAGCATGTAGGATTTGGTGTTACTCTTTCAAAGGATGACTTGGTAAGAATATCCCTTCTGGGCCTTCTAAAGAGTTGGCATACCTATCAAGATTAATTGAACGAGAGGGAGAAACTACCGAATTGGGAACACTTATGGTAGAATTTGGTACAAGAGGAAATTAGGCAGAATACTGGAGATGGGACCTTATCCAAGGGTAAGGATGAAGAAAAATTTGCATTGGTTGGAAAGGGAAAGAAGGGAAAAGGGGAAGAAATCTCAAACCGAACCAGAATCCAACCAAGCGAGAAAGAAGAAATATTTGTCAAAAATTAAATCCGTCCATTGTCACGAATACGAGCACTATGTCACAAAGTGCCCACAGAAGGAGGCAAGTGATAAGACCTTAGGAGGAGTAGTGGGTGAAGCCTTGGATTCATAGTTCGACCTTGACTTTACACTTATCACATGCATGTCCAACATAGTGATGGGGAGCGTGTGGTACTAGGACTCAGGTGCATTGTTCCAGATGACAAGGTGTAGAGACTTTTCAGTGACTTGGAGGAGAAAGATCTCCATATGTACATCAAGCTAAGGGACGACAGAAGGTACAACATGACTATTATTGGTACAATCAACTTTCAGAGGGAGTTAGGCTCCCCTCTCAGGTTCAAGGATGTCATGTTTTTTGTAGGCCTGAGACACATAGCCACGAGACAGGTGAAGAAGATTGAGGTTTGTGTGAAGAATATATATAAGTTAGATGTGGAAGATTGTGTTGCATTAAAAACTAAGGAAGAGAAAGTGCAGGGCCATGATGTAGGTGAACTTTAGCACATAAGCCTTGGCCATTTGCGTCATGTCACCTCGAGTAGTATACAACAAATATCCACTAGCCTCCCTAAAGGAGCAGTTGACTAGCAGGATGTATGCAAAGGATGTACCTTGGGGAAGTACATAAAATCTGAATTTCATGATCGGGACAACAAAGTGGATGCAGTCCAAGAAAGGATCCACTTTGATGTCTGTGGACCTTTCTTTATAGCCTCCACTACCCGACACAAATATTTTGTGCTTTTTATTGATGGTTTCTCACATGAATGTTGGATCTCTTCATGCGGAAGAAAGATGGGACATTCTCCAAGTTCATAGAATTCAAGGCACTGTTTGAGAAAGAAACCAACAACAAGGTGAAGGCTCTTTGGAGCAATAATGGAGGTGAGTATGTGTTGAACAAATTTAAAAATTTATGTGTGAAAGAAGGCATTCGACGAGAGTTGACAACAACCCACAACCCACATCAGGCTGGGCTGGTTGAGAGAAATATCCATAGCATTTTGGGAGCAACAAGGGTGATGTTGCATGACCAAGGCCTACCTCTGCATTTGTGGGTTGAGGCATGCAATGCAATAGTTTTTTACGGAACTGAAGTTCTCATCATATTCTTGGTATGATATTACACCGGAGGAGGCTTTCTCAGGAAGAAAGCTGGATGTGTCACACTTCAAGATTTTTGGAGCCTCTGTTTACTACCATGTCTCCAAAGAATCAAGGAAGAAGCTTTAGTCAATAGCAAAATTTGGGGTATTTGTGGGTTACAAAAAAACTCCCCACAACTAACATGTGTACTTGCCATCATTCATAATGATAGTTATGTGAAGGGATGTAAATTTTAATGAGGAGAATACTATGTGGTGCTCTCTTGAGAGGGAGCTTAAGATGCCACCAAAAGATGAGATTTTAGCTCAAAAAGGGGAACCTAAAGAACTTATAGAGCAACCACAAATTGTGGAGCAGAGAGTGGAGACTTTCACTAAAGAAAAACCTCCAGAGAAGGAAGAAAAAGAACTAAGGAAGTTGATAGACTTGTGCAAGATGCGAGGGAGAATCTGGGATATCCTTCAAAATGCATAAGCAAAGGAGGTCACCTGAGAGGTACACTGGTGACATGGCTCTTATGACTGAGCTTATAGAGATTGAGCCATCCTATTTTGAAGAAGAAATAGAGAAACTTGTATGTGTTGATGCAATGGTGGAGGAATATGAATCGATTACAAAGAACCATGTTTGGAAAAAGATCCCAAGAACAACATATAAATCAATAGTGGGTCTGAGATGGATCTTCAAGGTGAAGCAAGCAAGAAATAGAAGAATAGGGAAGTATAAGGCCAGATTTGTGGCCAAGGGGTACTCTGAAGTTGAGGGAATTGACTATAAGGAGGCATTTTCTTTGGTAGTAAGGTACTCATCCATTAGATCAATTCTTTGTCTTGCTACACAGATGGGGTGGAATATCCCCCAGATGGGTGTAAAAACAACATTTCTGAATGGGGTTATTAAGGAGGAGGTGTACATAGATTAACAAAAAGGTTTTGAGACATTTGATCAAGGGTATCATGTGTGAAAACTCAAGTGAGCATTGTATGATCTCAAGAAAGCACCTCAGGCTTGGTACAACAAGATCAATAGTTATTTCACCGATTTGGGCTTTACCATAAGTGAACCAGATGTAAACCTCATCACGTATAGATAGAAGGTAAATTTATTATTATTGTCCTATATGTTGATAATTTTATTTTAACTAGTGATGAGACGTTGATCATATCTTGCAAGGAGGACCTTGTAAGGGAATTTTGAATGAAGGACATGGGTCTCATGCACTACTTTCATGGGTTGGAAGTATGACAAGGTGATGGGTAATTATTTGTCTCTCAAGGCAAGTATGAAAATGAGATACTGCACAGATTATGGCTGGAGAGTTGTAAACCCATGGAAACATCTCTAACAAATAACTAGAGGAAGGAGGATGCCACTTCAGGTGAAGTGGATGCTACCATTTATCAACAGCTAGTGGGTCCACTCATGTATCTTGTGAACACACGACCAGATATGTGATGTGCAGTCAATGCGCTAAGACACGCTATGGTTAGGTCAAACAAACTATTTTGGAAGGAAACTAAGCATGTTTTACGGTACCTCACAGGTACTACCTAGTTTCGGCTATGGTATAGACGAGCAGAGGGAGTGAAGTTGTGCAGCTTCACAGATGCAGTTTGGGCACGAAGTCCATTAGAATGAAAGAGTACATCACGTGTAATTTTTAGTGTTGGGTTTGTAGTTGTTTCTTGGTACGAAAAGAAGCAAAGATCTATGGTGGTCAGCTAGATAGAAGCATAATACATGGCTGCAAGTCAAGAAACATGTGAGGCAATATGGATGAGAAAGATAGTTGTTGGACTATTTGGTCAGATGATGGATCCAATTGTGATAATCAAAGTTGCATCAATCTCTCTGAGAATCTTATATTTCATGATCAATCCAAGCATATAGATATCCAATATCACCATTTACGAGACTGTGTCTAGAGGCAGATGATGTTGCTACACTTCATTCTGATAGAGGAGTATGATGTTAACATTTTGAGAAAATATTTGTCAAGAGGGAAGTTCGAATTCCTTAGGTGGAAGATAGGGGTGGTTGGTAATCCCTTTCTTGCAGAGAGGGAGTCTTAAAAAATGTAGAAAGAAATTTGATTTTTGCTTGATTAAATTAAGAAAAAATGAATTTCCACATCAACAGACAGCTTGGACGCAGTTAACTTGTGTTACATGGCTTGTGTCACCTGGTTTACATAGTAAATTCGAGTTAAAGTAGTTATAGTTCAATTAAGCATGTATGATTGTTAATTTGTAGCAATCAAAGTCAGTTATCTCAAGTTATTTTTAGTTAAACTAGTTCCAACTTCTTAAGGAACTAGTGGAAGGCCAATTGTGAAGTGGGACACCAGTCAAACTCAGTGATCATCCAGTTAACTAATAAATCAACCCAAAATAGCTAATGCATGGAGAATTCGAGTTCCCCAGCTGTGGTGGAGATTCCAAGGTAGTGTAACATCAACTGTAGACTAGCCTTGAGTGTACAGGTGTTGCATACAGTCAGATGATCAACCTTGGGAATTTCACAATCCATTTTGTAAAAATTCCTAAATAATAGGGTCCTAATTTCTCAAGGAATTGCACAAGTAAATATGGGCTCAAGAAGAGGTATAAATTTACTAAGTCTGTCTTAGAGGTTCTCAATGAGCAGAGAGACAGGTTATTCACTTGTAGGTTGTGCTCAGTTGAGAAGATAAATTGTGATACATTTCTATTGATGATATTAGTGCAAATAGACATTGGGGTTTTTAGCATATTGTTTTCCGTAGGAAAAATTTTGTGTGCATGTGTGTTATTTCTTATTGCATGAATGAAATTTTGGTTCTAAATTGTGAATTAACTTCCGGAGAGTAGTAGAGTAGGCTTGTGTCGTATGATTTTGATTAAAACTTCATGAGTAGTTGCAACTCTACACCATAATTTCTACAAGGATGGTTGAGGCAAATTACAAAATATTTCTTAGTAGACAATATGCCTACTTCAAAATATCTATGAAAAATTTTGCGAGAAGAAGACGTTGAGGATAAAATACTGGATTTTTGAAGAATTAGTCACAAAATTCACAAGGGCGGTAATTTTGTTTGCAGGTGTGGAGGTAGATGGATTAAATGTAATTTTGGCTGCATGTGTGTAGGTAGACAAGTCACAGTTCTTTGATTTTTTTTCGATGATGTGTTACTATTTGGTAGATTGACCTCTTTTGATCGATCTTTGGACTCCTTATGAATAATATTAAATCTCATATGATTTATTCTTACCTAGATGATGCATTGGTACTAGAGATTTATCGTATTTTTGGTGTTATCTCCATTAGATTGGATGCAGATTTTAAATATCTTAGATTTATGCTCCAACCTAATTGTTATGGAATTAAGGATTGGAGCTGAATTATAGAGAAAATCCACTGTATACTTTTATCATGGGCACACAAGAGGCTCTCCCTAGGAGGCAAGTTGACTCTAGTTTGAGCAGTTCTTCAGAGCATCTCTGTATATTGGCTTTATATTTTTGCTCTGCCTAAGAATATTAGTAAATGTATCTTTTCGGATTCATCCTGGCATGGGACAATTTGTGTCATAAAGGATAGAGTGGGCTTGGTTGTTGTTTACTCTGTATGGAGGTGATGGATGACCAGAATCATCTATTTCTTTGATTCACCAGAGTAAAATCAATTTGGAATGGTGTATTTAGTATATTCCATTTACAGGCATATTAGAACTACTCTTTTGTGGTTTATTGTATTTGGCACTAGATTGCTGAATATAAAACATTTGGACCACTTCCAATATACATTAGGGGTTCAACCCAAAGAATGCATTACTGTCCCAAGCTCCTTTGTTGTGATACATCCACCTCCATCCTTGTCAAAAAAGCTAAAGGCCTCCCTAAACTTAGACGTAACCTCCATCCCATATTCCTTTAGTAGATAAAACCCTTCTCTCATTTTCTGACCATGCCAATCTACCCTCCATTCCATATTCTCTCATGAGCCCTGTGTAAACCACCATTTCATTCAAGGATGGTGATTTTGATGCCTACTCTAACCATATTTGTTATATACTTTCCCCCTTTTCTTGCTTATGGTTTCTTGAGTTGGCCTCAACTAAATATTCCCTACTCTCCTTAAATTATTTGAAAGCTATCCTTTGGCTACTAACCCCATTTTACCAGAGATCCTTGACATGTCCCTTGAAATTTTTATTCGGCCCCATGAACTAGTTTATGCCAGTGAGTCAAAAGCTTTAGATTTCTTTTCCACATATTCATTCATGACCAAACACTATACCACTAGTTCTAAGAATCTTGTGGTTACTATCACCACAATAAATGTATATTGTATTTTAGAGGAGATAAGAATTGTATATTTCCCTTTGGGACACTCCGAAAATATTTTGATGCACCCTATTTGTCTAACACTCTAGTATACTTTATGACCTTAATTCCCATTCCATGTTCATCCATGTGGATGCACTTTATGATGTTTTAGGACAACCTAATGTCCTTGTCAACTCCCTCTCATCTTCCTTGTCATGTTTTCTAGGACTTGTGTATCCAACAAGAAATTTGGGAGATGAATGACATCAAGGTAGAAAATCAAGTGGTTTTCAAGTCATTTATTTAGGGTTCCAACTAGCATAGTCCGACCATATGATTCACCCAATCCCTAAATTGGGGTTTAGTGCTATTTCAATTCATTATTAGATGATCATGTTGGGCCATAATTCCAGGTTAAATGTTATGACTCTTCATAGGATATTATTGGAGATACTTTAGGAGACACCTCTTTGGCTAAAGGGTCAAGGAAGGATTTTGAATTCAATATCAAACCATCAACCATATCCTCCACATATCAAACCAGCAATCAAGAAGACAACTGAGATGAAGCATGGGAATCCTCTCTCGCCCACGTTGTTCAGGATATATATCAATCTATGAATGCCTCTACACTCCACCAACTATGCATCAATAAAAATTTTGTTTCCCCCATTGTCCACCAAGATGGATACACATTGTCCCAACATTGTCCCTCTGATTGCCAAAATTGTAAAATTGGGATTTTCCATGTCAAAATTTTAATTCAAGACTGACCATGCATTGGAAGGCCATTAAGACAATATTAGGACATAAAAATTGAATAATTGACACAATACCAAATACAATACATACATTGAGTTTTGTCTCACAAGGTATCTAGATGCTAACTGAGCAAGTTCACACAAAGAAAGAAAGGTAATGCCATGATACATTGTTCAATTTGTAATCAAGAGCATTATCTTGGATAAGTGAGAAGTAACATTTAGTTTCTTTCTCATATAGAAAGGAAAAATTATGAATCAATGTCAAATGCCTTTTGTGAAGCAATGTTGTTGTAAAGGGTGTTAGAAAGCTTGCATTGTAGGCAAGGCCCTCACACCATACTATATTGTGTTAACCAAAGCATGTTAACCATGTCCAATGATCTCAAATTTCATGAGCATGTTCAATGAGTGACCATAAATCAGGGGTGTCAGAGTGGCTAATAATCATAGCTTATAGTGGATGATTGCATCGCGCATAACATTTGTGGTCCAAGTCATTTGTTTGGTGCCCAATATTGGTGAATCATTGTATTACATCATGGTAGCATATCTTGCCTTTTTTAAAGCAAAAATATATTGAAAATAAATTAAGCTATGTCTCATGAAAATGTTCAATATTGTTGTGTTGTGATTGGTTTACATATTATATGTATCATATATCTATAATCACCTATTTCAAGCCTACCTTAAGAAATAAAAGAAGAGGTTCAGGGCATTTTCATAATAAGGACTCCCACCAACTCCTCTCCTCGTAGCAATCTTTCAAACGTTAGCCCATAAATCGAACAGATGCCCTTGTTTCTCCAATTTGGAAACCCTTGGATGGATATGACAGTGAACTCCTCCCAACCACTTCTTTAACCATATATTGAATGCCTTTGATTGGTATGTGTAAATGATTTTGATTTATTTTGGAGAGGTGTGAAATCTAATTTTGCATTGACGTAATATAAACACCAAACTTAACCTGTGGTAGCCAAAATCTCAGCCTTACAACTCTCTCATCCAATATTAAATACTTCACTAATTAGTCAAGGGGTAATCTCCTTAACAATATATTAAATATTAGAAGCATTCATATTAATTTCAAAAATAAGAATATTATTTAATATTAAGTTATAATGCAAGTAGCTGCCAAGTTGACTTATCAGACCCCCTTGTTTGTGAGACGAGGGATGCCCTCCATTCAATGCTTTAACTATTTAATCTTTGGATGTGTTCATACCTTAATTTCCATTGGATCGAATCCTGTGACCTTTAAAGAGGAAACACTTTAACACAAATCGAACATGTAAACACAAACTTAATTTGTATATGTATCAAAGTTACTTTGAGAGTTGCATGGAACGCTTAATTTTGTATAGAAGCAAGGGGAAACTTCGAGGGTTTATCACAACAAACATGTATGGTCAATTATGATTATCATAGGTACATTAGTTTGGTTTTCCCAATCCAGAACTTGCACACTTTGTTACTACTGTTAAAGGCATGTCATGATGGTTTACTGGTGTAACGTCATGTACATTTAGTTGTGTCTATTAAAGGCATGTTAGTTCAATGACAAAACCAATGGTTTGTGAACTTGGTCAGCTTAGTGAGCTATGTGTTAATCATCTCAATGAAAAACATATAAGGTAAATTACTTAGCCATTGACATGCACATTCCATTGTCACTATTAGCGACATGTTAGGTTGGATATTAATATGTATTTTTTATTAACATTATCTAGGAGATTAACCGAATCAAAATGCATGTTTGACTACAATTGTGGGAGATATGTTAGATAGGTCAACCCCATCAACAACATTTATGTTCAATTGTACATGTTAGAGGCATGACACAATGCTCAATTGATTAGTAACATGTACATTTTGGTTATCACTATTAAAGTTGTGTTAGGTTGGTTAACTTGTTCAACGACTTATATGTTTGGTTATAATTATTAAAGCCTCACTTGATTGTTTAATGCAGTAAATGGAGTGCAAGTCTAGTTACCATTGTCGAAGGCATGTTTTGTTGGTTAAATTAGTTAACATCATATACATTCAACAATGATTGTTAGAGCTATCCAAGGCTATTAAACCCATTTAATGTAGTGCATAACATCGATGGGGGGTTGCTTATTGCATTATGTGTGAGTATAGTGTGTTATTTTTTTTTGTAAGTCAAAGATTTTTCATTAATCAAAAATAATGTACAATGGCATCAAAATGCATGGCTTATAATTATTTATATATTTAATGTAATATGCCTTTCATTAAGAAGAGGAAACAGACTTTGGGGGATAGGGAAAATGGTGTTGTCTAGGGGAAACGTCGATCTCATCTTCACTCTCCCTTCCCTATCATTAGCATCCCTCTCCTTTTTTTCTTTATCCACCAACACTAATAATAGACTTTCTGTTAAGAAGTAGCATTGGATGACTCAGGACGAGGGTTAGAGCTCATATGTTTATCTTGGATTTCTCCTTGGGGTTTATGAGCTTACGTATCTTGCTTTAAATTCTTCTTAAACGTCCCAACAATATCCTTTCCCATCTCTTGTTCATGAAACTTCAGCTTGCGAGAATAATATTCATCCTAAATTTCCTTTGAAGATTCATGTATCCATTTTTCACCGAGGCCTATTCCTGGGGGGAGATTGGGAGGATCTACATTTGTCAACAGACCTTTTTATTATTGTCCCATGCCAACCGAAACTTTATAGCCCATGTTTGTAGCCAAGATATACCCTCTTCCATATGTAAACCATTTATCAGATTGATAAAAAGAGAAGAGTGAGCTCTTCCATGAGCTTTTATTTGAAGATGAGAATGACAATGAAATGTTCATTTGTAACTGTGAACCTAAACAAGCTTAGAGACCCGTCCACCTCACTAGCTTAAAATCTAGACTCAAACCATGGCAGAATGTGACATTTTGAAGTGTGTCACTCTAGTCCCTTTAACAAGGAGTGACATGACACCTTTTGTGAAAGAGCAACAAGAGACTATTGCCTCTTGCCCCTTTGAAAGTGGTGAAACTTTTTAGAAAAACAGTAAATGTCTAAAAACATCATGGAAAAAGGTTTCCAAAAATTTAAGAATGATTCCATTTTATTGAATCACTACTACTAGAAACTATCGCCTCTTCCCCCTTTGAAAAAGGTGAAACCATCTAGAAAAAAAAATATATCTGAAAACATTGTGAAAAAAAGTTTCCAAAGCATTTAAAAATGATTCCATTCCATTGAATCACTACTACATGAATTCATCTTAAAATTTCATTTTATTTATTAAATTTATAATAATCAAAATTCCCCGTGGAAGACATTGAGAGGCATTGGAAGATATATATATTTTTTTTCATAAGAGCTTGTTAAAACATACCATGGCAATTTAATAACTTTATTTAAGACATTTTGTCTCCCGCGTACCAGTCACCAAATAAAAGTTCAAGGTGGGTGATGCCATTTTTGTTCAAACCCTCAAGGATCACCCTCAAGGAGCTTTGAAGAATGGAAGAAGAACAATGGGAAACACAATTTTTTTCATAACTTGGTTTTTTGAATTCTGGAGAAGGTTTCAGCAATTTTGTTCAAACCATGAATTTTTGAATTCTAGAGGAGGTTTCAGCAATGGACACCAACGTTTTGCTACGAGTATCCTATTTTTTCCTTTCAGTTTGATAGAGGCAAGGGATTGTTGGGGTTTTGTGCAGGGAACGGGACACCTAACTGGAACTTGTGCAGCTCCTTGATTTCGCTATGGTACCCTAGACCCACATAAGGTTCAAACAGGGCTTTTCCTTTCCACCATCACCCAAAAAATGTCCCCCTCTCTCTATAGGTTGTTGCCTTCTCCTCCAAGGTAGTGAAAGAGGTTGATAGACCTATTCCAGAAATTCTGGACTCGAGTATCTAATGAAGAAGCTTCAGTTGTTGGACATCCCCTTCGGAATCATACATTTTCCCTAGCACAGGCAACAAAAACTCCTCTGAGGCTACTGCAGCAAAGGCCATTGATAAATATGGGGAAGAGGGAAAAAAAATTCATGGAGCCCGTCGACCTGCCAAGCCTTGGGAAAGAACTTTTGACTGTATCCATTTCTCGCAGTCGTAAGTCTCTATTTGACTCTAGTTCTATTATCAAATTTCTGTCTTTGGAAGATTTGATGGTTATTGAAACCGGAGTAAATTAAACGAAAGGAAAAACCATAGTAAATTAAATTCATAACTTTTGAATCCATCAAATAAAATATACTTCTTTGACTAAGACTAATTCTATCCTAGATTTAACTAATGGAATGCAAATTTGGTAGCTATAAAAAATAACGTGCAACATGCACCGAGCATGGGTACTAGAAATTACTAATTAGAGTATATAAAGGTTTTTTTAAACCCAAGATGTAAAAATCATATAAAAAGTGATGGCTCTAGGCTAAACCCACGTGTGTGTCCCGATTGCCTCAATGAGTTGATATGAGAAGGAATGTTGAGATGCATTTGGCTTAGACACCAATAACAATCATACCTATTTAAATGAGATTTTAGAACATTGTGTTTCAGATTTCAAGATCCTTGAAATGATCTTTATTTGTCATGAACCCCCTTTCCTTTGATACCAGAATTTCAGAGACACACAAAGGTTGATCCTTTACCTTTAATAAACATCTACCCAATGGAAAACCATGAACACTATTTTTCAAACCCTCTTGATTGATGTCCAAGGGCCGAGGATACTTCACCTTTTGTAGCCTTTTATACTTCTCTGTGAGACAAACAAAGCCCTAATATAAGGCCGAAGGCATGTCAATGAGGTCAAGAATAATAAATTATGTATATGAGCTTAGATGCTAGGAACTTTAGAGCTTCAGATATGATTTTATATAAACCTGCAACAGAGAAGGAATTTTGAGTGAGGCACTATCTCCAAACCAAATTCAATTCAAGGGTAGATTCATAATAGAAGATTTGACCCTAAAGCATCCAAAGCTTCCTGGCTATAGTCATGGAAAAGGGCCTTAGATATAGATCATTTGACCAACAATTTGACAGAGAGCTCTATCCTAGAGATGCTTGATTGATGAGGCCTTGATCTCATTTCCTTTGTAAGATCTCCAACCTAGAATTTTGCAGTAGGAGTTTCAGTGCTTCACGATGACTGATCTATGAAGAGGAAGGAGTTCAGTGTTGTCAGAAAACTTCTTGCGATTTCTTTCTTCCTTGCTTGGGCTTGCCCTCACCTTAACTTTGATACCATTCTAGCGAGGCAAGCTAAACATGACAACAATAGAGGTAAGAAGTTGTACATTCCGATGTTGTCTGTCTTTTAGGTTCTAGAACATCATATTTTTTATTGCCAATTTCTGCTAAATTTAAAATTGACATACTAATTTGAGAAGAGGGTTTGCAATGCTAATAACCTCTTCTTCAGTACATGTTGGCACACTCACGTCTTGTTAAAGGACCAACTATTTATTGTGCAAAATTCGAAGCAGACAACAACATACAACATGTTTTCTAAGAATCAAAACAACTTCTAGAAGTGTTATGACATTAATCCAACGCTATGTTTATAAACCGGTTCATACTAATGGACACAAGATGTGTAAAATGTATTCTTTAACAAAACTTTTCTCTGTTGGCTGGTTTAAAGCTTACAACCTTACTCCTATCTTAAAGAAAGGGTACTTGCTTCCCTTTCACTTCATAGGTATATGAAAACCCATTTTTGTAAGCACCCATAACCATGAATATTATACCAACTCCCTATGGTTAGTGCATCAATAATGTAAGTGTTACACTCATCCATGTGGCAGTCATAAGGAATTTACGTAAGGTTTTACTAACATTGGCATCCTAGACCATTAAGATCTATCCATGGCCTCAAAATGATGTATTTCCTTTACTCAATAGAACACTCATCATTTCTCTCCCCCAATCATCAAATTTTTTCTCTTCATTCTAAATGAGAAATCAATCAACAAGTCACCATTTTAAATGTTAGATCAGAATATGTTTAGATTCTCTCTTGTGCTTACACTCTAGTATTCTCGGAGCTTCAGAATTGTGAATCTTAAACACAATCTCATGATGTGAATTCAGGGAGGCATAATTCACCCTTGCTTTGCATCAAATTAGCCCCCTAGCATTCCCTTTAGCTTTACATGCCTCAATGCAAGGCATGCCAAGTCTGTACCTGCTCAGTTAAATTAATAAGTTGAGGGGTGTCATATATACCCAACGTTGCCTGCCTGTTCTTCCTCTTCCTATGTCGCAGTGTATGAACAGTCAACCAAACTGGTGAGGATCCCCATTAATAATAACATCTATGTTGGCATCTGAATCTGAATGACGTGTTTCCCTTAATTATATGTTTTTGTTTTTTAACCAAAAAGGCTAACAGAGATAGAGACCCTCAAATTTGTCTACTTCTGGCCCCTATGCCCATTTTCATCTAGGTTTTTACTATGCTAGTGTCCCTTTCTTTCTCAAAACTGCATGAAATCAGTTGATCTGTCCATTTCGTAATGCCTTTGGTAAAGTTTTCTATCAAATGCTCTGAAGTATATATGAGATCTAAGGGTTTTTTTGGTTGTTGCTGACTTCATATATTTTTGCTAACCATGATATGGGTTTGATGTAGAGGATTATAATTGAGTAAGGGTTGGATTGCTCGATATCTGTTTAGGAGGAGGAGAAGGAGAAAAGTGGTGTTAGGGTTGAGAGCTAAAGATGCCTGTGAAAAGAGGAGGTGTGGAATGGAGGGTGGCAGCGCTACCAGCGTGGTAGAAATGGAGGATGGGGAGGTCAGGGTTTTTATCATCGAATAGCTATGGTGGGCTTCCTTGTTATCTTTGTGGTCATGCTGGTTTTTCTGGCAGCTAGGTTTTGTCACTCCGCATCTACATCTACACCTGGTAAGCTTCTTCCTTCCCTCCTCCCTCACTGGTAAGATTCTTCCTGCCCTCCTCCCTCACTAGTAAGATTCTTCCTGCCCTCCTCCCTCGTCAGGTTGCTTCTGTCTCTTTTTTTGGGGTGGGTCAATGTTTAATTTATCTTTATTGGCAAGAATGCTTTTTCCTAATCTGGTAGTATTACAATGAAGTGTAGACTTCTTACAAAATTCAAGTAAGATCTCCATTACAATGAAGTGTAGTTGTCTTATACTATTTTAGAAAGATCCCTTTCATTGAGAACCCACTGAACAATGTATTTATGTGATTTGACCCTTGGCGGGGAATTATCATCACTCCCAGTTAACCACTGAACGAAGACCCCATGGATCTGCTTCGAAATTTGATTTTCCTTCACCACCGCCAGTTAACCATTACCAAAACCCTATGGGACTACTTTGGAATTTGATTTTCCTTTTAGATTTTTTGCAGGATCTAAAGGCGCAGATGTTATCAAACTTACTTTCCTCACTTATTGTCAAAGGTTTAGCACCTCTACCATTTTTCCAGACATGTTGTCTGTTTCCTTTATAGGGTTCCTTTCATTTGATCTGTGTGAAGTTGTGAACTCCATCTCTGCATTAACATGGTACAATACCTACCAGGAGAAAGATTCAAAGTTTGTACCTCTCTCATGCAAGAGCAAAGGTTTTACCAACTGTCCCTAGGGTAATTTCCCTTTCCAAAGATAATGAAACCATTCATCCCAATAGCAAGAAATAACAATGCTCTTTCCATTTTTTAACAAAAGTAAATGCATATGACTGGTAAATTCGCTGGGCAACTATTCGGTGAATTCGTTGGGCACTCCTCATTCTGAGGAGGATGGTACTAAGTGTACACTGGATTCTACATAAGCTAGATGGGTATTATAAAAATATATTTGTTAAGAGTTCAGTTCAACATCATACTCATGGGAATTGAATCTTGTGAGAATTGAATCTGGGTGGGAAGGGTAACAATCATTCTTCTCGTCCACTCATTATCCAAGCCAGACGCACTTTCCATCCATAAAGCTAAATCCACTTCTCATCTGTCAAGCTAAAACCAGTTTTGATCCACCCAACCTAGACTAATTTACAACGAAAATCTTGTTCGCCAGCTACTTTCTTCTATACATATCATTTTTACACTGTTCCCATAGTGTTAAGAGCACATTGGCCAAAACAAATTATAGATATTATACACACCATTTTATTATTGATGTGTAATGAAATCTCGATCTTAGTATATGCACGATAGCAAAGCAACCCCCTTTTTAGTGTTTTAGTATTTTTATAGATATTCTTGTCCATCAAGTCTTTCTACCTAACATTTTATGTGTTTTTTGTCATTTAAAACAGCAGGGCACAACTTCTTAGGTGATGGATCTATAAGAATGGTATTCTCTTTCCACATCTTGAAAACGAATTCTATTTTTCTATGGCCATTTTGTTCTTTTTCAGTATTTGGGCAATGCACTTGCACTTACGTTAGTCTAATCCCAGAAAATAAAGTGTCCCTAAACTGAAATTTAATCGACCTGAGTGGATTGAAATAGAGAGGAATTATTGAGGATACTGGAGCTCTGTCATATGTTTAAAATCACTCTTATCTATTTATCTATGGGATTCACAGGAATAGGCAGATGATTGTTGAAAGCAGAGTTTAACAGAGAGAATTGACTCTCTCTTCCCAAAGGAGGCAAATATAAGAAACCTACTGCATTTGGATATCTTAAATTTGATTTCTACCCTATTGAGTAGAGAATTGAAAACAAATTTTATTTACTGGGCAGGTGATTGATGTCATAACAACTAACACACAGGACTTGGGAACTCTAAACTTAAATATTGTTGGACGGAATGATTTATCTTCCTCATGGGTATTAGAAAAGCCCTCCGAAGTAAACCAAAGGGATATTACTAACTTTGAGGTACAATTGGTGAAGATTTTGGTTATTTTCTCTATTGAACATGTAAGGAAACCTGTGTGATGATGATCTATGTAGTTGAGTAGGGTTGTATTAAGCAGGAAGTGAAAACTGACATTGGCAGGGGTGCTTCTCTATTTCTAACGGTGTACATCAAGCTGAGGCAAACGACTTCTAGAGATAGCTCAGAAAAGTTACATTCGCAACAAGATGGTGTGATCTTCAATGAAGAAGGCAAGGAAAATCCTGAGGGAGGTAAAATGAATGACGAGGTACAGAAAAAAAACTTCCAATGACGAAGAAATTCTTACGAGGTTTCAAGAGGATGACACAAGAAGTGAACATCGCGACGTCAAAGAGAATGCTCTTGATGGAAAGTTTTGATTTTCCCTGGTTAACTGATCTATGATGTTGGTAGCCTACTGTAAGGTAATGTCTAGTCAAACTCCTAGGATAATGGTTGTTGTAATGCAGACCATTTGTAGCTTGAAGAAAGTCCAACAAAAGTTTTGCGGAGGGTAAAATTCTTTGTTGCACTAGATCACTACTTTTTGTTGTCATGGAAAAGGGAATTGTTATATTATTTTCCAAAATCCTTTTTGAATGTTACTTCTCCAATAGAAATTTTTTATATTTCTTAGACTTTAGCATAGTATGCTTCAATTTATATTAGTTTAAAGCTTACAGCATTTGAGACAAAAGAGGAGGGAGAAAATCTCAGTAGAGTTTATTCAACAGGATGAAGGAAAACAAGTTGAGCTTGAAAAAGTATCAATTAAATGTTTCAAGGAGGTAGATTCTGTTGTCTTGGGAAAATACAACATTTGGAGGCGGGAGAATGAGAACGCGAATTCTAACTCCACTGTTAGATTGATGTGAGACCAGTTGATCATGGCTAGGGTGTATTCAAGCATTTCCCAGGATAGGAATAATCTTGATTTATACCATGAATTAATGCTTTGTATTAAAGAATGTCAGCATACATTGGGTGAGGCTAATGCAGATTCTGATCTACCTCAAAGGTAATATTTTTCGCATTGGCTACTTCTAAATAAAGAGTAGTAAGTGCTTCCATTTGTATTCGGTGTTCATATCCTTTGTTTCTTTTAAAGTTGCAGTCTGTGTGTCAATGTTTTTGCTTTTCATTCTCTTTTTCATGGCCAATAATTGATATGAATGTTTCAGTGCACCTGAGAAGATCAAGGCTATGGGTCATGTCCTATCCAAGGCTAGAGAAAAATTTTATGAATGTGGAATAGTAACAAAGAAGTTGTGAGCCATGCTTCAGTCTACAGACGAGCATGTAAAGACTTTGAAAAAGCAAAGTACATTTTTAAGTCAGCTGGCAACAAAGACTATTCCCAAGGGCCTGCACTATCTGTCCATGCGATTGACCATGGATTATTACTTGCTTGCCCTTGGAAAGTGAAATTTCCTAAAAAGGACAAGTCGGAGGATCCAACCCTTTATCATTATGAATTATTTTCTGACAATGTATTAGGTGCATATGTGGTTGTGAATTCAACTATCATGAATGCTAAGGTGAAGTGTTATTAATTTAAAATACTCTAAAGTTTGGAAGTCCAACAGTTTTGTTGCATTTTACATTTAATATTTGCATATCATTGTAGGTGATTTACTTGTGTTTGCAGGAATCTCAGAAACATGTATTTCATCTCGTCATAGATAAGTTAAATTTTGGGGCCACGAAAATGTGGTTTTTACTTAATCCCCCAGGGAAAGCTGCAATACATGGAGAAAATGTTGATGATTTTAAATGGCTCAATTCCTCCTATTGCCTTGTGCTTCACCAACTTGAATCTGCAACTATGAAAGAGTACTATTTCGAGGTAGATCACTCGACTACACTCTTAGCACGTTCCTCCAATTTGAAATATATAAATCCAAAATATTTATCCATGCTAAATCATCTTCATTTATATCTTCCACAAGTTGATCCCAAACTGGACAAGATCATTTTCTGGGATGATGATATTGTGGTGTAGAAAGATTTGACGGCCTTGTGGTCAGTAGTTCTTCATGGAAAGGTTAATGGTTCAATGGAAACTTGTGCAGACAGCTTTCGCCAGTTTGACAAATACCTTAATTTTTCCAATCCGCATGTAGCCAGGCACTTTGATCCTAATGCTTGTGGTTGGGAATATGGGATGAATGTATTTGATCTCAAAGAATGGAAGAAGCAAGATATAATTGGAATATATCACAAGTGGCATAACATGGTAAGTGTGTAGTGTGGTTTATTTATGTTAATTCCGGTGATGCTTACTTTAAAGTATTCGAAGTAAATCTGAAGTAATTAGCTAGAAAACTTAATGGGTTTTTCTTTGTTCAATTTCTAAATTTTTCTTTTATTGTATGTCAGAATGAGGATAGAGTGTTGTGGAAGCTTGGAACACTACCCCTTGTATTTTTGCATTGGCTGCTTCTAAATCAAGAGTAGTAAGTGCTTCCATTTTCATTTGGTGTTCATATCCTTGGTTTCTTTTAAGGTTGTAGTCTGTGTGTCAAACTTTCTGCCTTTCATTCTCTTTTTCATGACCGATAATTTATATGAATTTTTCAGTGCACCTGAGAAGATCAAGGCTATGGGTCATGTCCTATCCAAGGATAGAGAACAATTTTATGGCTGAGTGACAGTAACAAAGAAGTTGCAAGCCATGCTTTAGTATACAGACAAGCAAGTAAGGACCTTGGAAAAGCAAAGTAAATTTTTAAGTCAGGTGGCAACAAAGTCTGTTCCCAAGGGCCTGCACTATCTATCCATGCGATTTACCAAAGATTATTACTTTCTTCCTCTTGAAAAGTGATAATTTTCTGAAAAGGACAAGTTGGAGGATCTGACTCTTTATCACTATGCATTATTTTCTGACAATGTATTGGCTACATCTGTGGTTGTGAATTCAACTGTCATGAATGCTAAGGTGAAGTGTTATTAATTTAAATTACTCTAAAGTTTAGAAGTCCAACAGTTTTGCTACATTTTAGATATAATATTTGGATCTCATTTTAGGTGATTGACACGTGTTTGCAGGAATCTAAGAAACATGTATTTCATCTCATTATAGACAAGTTAAATTCTGGGGCCATGAAAATGTGGTTTTTACTTAATACCCCAGGGAAAGTTGTGATACATGTAGAAAATGTTCATGATTTTAAATGTTTCAATTCCTCCTATTGCCCTGTGCTTCACCAACTTGAATCCGCAGATATGAAAGAGTATTATTTCAAGGCAGATCACTCGACTACACTCTCAGCACGTTCCTCCAATTTGAAATATATAAATCCAAAATATTTTTCCATGCTAAATCATCTTCATTTCTATCTTCCACAAGTTTATCCCAAAATGGACAAGATTCTTTTCTTGGATGATGATATTGTGGTGCAGAAAGATTTGACGCCCTTATGGTCAATAGATCTTCATGGAAAGGTTAATGGCTCAGTGGAAACTTGTGGAGAAAGCTTTCACCAGTTTGACAAATACCTTAATTTTTCCAATCCGCACATAGCCAGGCACTTTGATCCTAATGCTTGTGGTTGGGCATATGGGATGAATGTATTTGATCTCAAAGAATGGGAGAAACAAGATATAACTGGAATATATCACAAGTGGTAGGACACTGTAAGTGTGTAGTGTGGTTTATTTATGTTAATTCCTGTGATGCTTACTTTAACGTATTTGAAGTAAATCTTAAGTAATTAGCTAGAAAACTTAATGGGTTTTTCTTTGTTTGATTTCTAAGTTTTTCTTTTATTGTATGTCAGAATGAGGATAGAGTGTTGTGGAAGCTTGGAACACTACCCCCTGGATTGAACGTTTTATGGGTTGACCCATCCTTTGGACAAGTCTTGGCATGTGCTGGGTTTAGGATATAATCCTAGCGTGGACTGTTCAGAGATTGAAATTGCAGCTGTTGTTCATTACAATGGGAACACGAAACCTTGGTTGGAGCTGGCAATGATGGAGTGCAAGCCTTACTAGACAAAATATATAAAATATGATCATCCTTTCTTACAACAATGCAATATAAATGAATAGTTGTGACCTCAATATTCATACTACAATAGATTGTCAAATGTAAAGTGTAAATACCCTTGATTCTGGTTGATAATTCATTCTAATTCATTTGTTTTTGGAGTTCCATAGAAGGTTTCTAGTTTATGGCTTAATGAGTCAGGTTTTTGGAGGTGCAGTGGCCTAGCCAAGTTTAAGATTTACAAATTTTATGTCCTCATTGTATTCCTTCATAGTTGGAAGTAAACTCCTATATAAGTATTCTTTTCTTTGTTAGTTAATATTTCTCTTTCATGAAGTAATTACACAAATTGTTCTTCCAAGAACACAAAGAAGTACAAGACACAGAGATTTAAGCATTCAAGGCAGGGAAAAACCTCTCAATAGTGGAAAACCCAACAATCCTCCTCTTATTGAATTTATTCAAAATGAGATATCCAACACAAGATGAAAGAGTCCCTCCAAGTCAGCCCTCCTCTTTAAGTCAAGGTCAATAGTTGAGTCTCTACCTAGTCAAAGTCAGAACAAACTTCTAAATTTCTATACTTATTGCACATTAGTCTCTTAGTATAATACGTTGACTTCCAATTACAGACTCTTTTCCTTCTATTACTGATCTTTCGCTACTACAACAAACCCTTGACTCTTTACCACATATATTCAAATCCTGCTACAAATAGATAGCTTTAGATTGAGATTCAGCTTAGTCACAGAGTTTGGTTTCTTCAAGTGTTGTAGACTTCTTTTTATCCTCAGTTTTTCTTCTCCCATTGGATTATAGAATTCGAGCTTTTTCAATTTCTTGGTTGCTACCCAAAAGAGGTCGAATATAGGCTAAAACACCTGGATATCATTCTCCATGAGCTTTGACTTAACTAAACAAAGAGTGACTATGCCCGGATTGTTGCCTTTGTAATGTTGAAATGTCCTGCAATCTTTGCCTGTGACAAGATGCATTAGCCCTAATTGGACAACACTGAAACTAGCTCAATTCAGCCATGACCAATTCCTTCATTTTCCTATAGCAGCTATGCTGCAATTGTCTCACATGGAGTGAGGGTTAATTTGCACATGGACATCTCTCTTTTGACAATGAAGGCAATGTGCTAGGCTCTCATCTAATATATGTTCCTAAGATATAATAAACTTATGGTGTATGAGTTATCATCATTCTTACTCCTTAGTTATATTATATGTGCTCCCTATCTTTGTTCTCATGGCTGAAATAAATAACTCTGCATTGAATTTCTATTAGCATTATTTAGAAACTCTTGATTGATTGATGCTCTATGAAATGCATAAGCTCTGAGTTACTCATAACCCACTTTCTTGTTGAGTTAGAGATCAACTGCCATGGCTCTAGAGCTGTTGCATCTCCTCAAGGAGTTGCTAATTTGGTTTCTATACGACTGTTAAGAATTTATGTCTCCTTACCTAGAGTGTTCTTAAGTGTTCCTGGGTGGATTTCTCCTTACTAGAGTCATTTCCCTCTCCCGTGAGCATTATTTTCATTTGCTGGGGTGAGCTTGAGCTCAATCTTGGTTGTCTAAGAGGCCATAGGTACTGGACAAGGCCATACATAACTGTAGGAGATCATTAGGTTTCCAATTTCCCTTCATTCCCATAAATCCATCGAATACATGGGTGCTGAAATCTACAAGGCAAAGCATTCTTGATGTGTATTTATGGTAGAATGTAATTATATATAATGTTGTTAAATTCAGATTCATTACTTGAGTGATTCAAATTATATGTTGTTCCATTGGTATTGGGAATCGTTACATCAGAACCCATTAACTATAATTATTCACCAATAATATCTAGAGGTTGTTCTGTACGAGAATGATGATTGTCCAGTATGATGTATAATAAGGATAAGGTTGAAGAAATGAATGAGGACAAATCACATTCAAGGGGTAGTTTGGATGAAAGTTGTAGTGTAGAAAAAGAAAATATAATAGTATGGACAAATATGGACAAATTCTGATGAAGAACATGCAACATCAACCAACTTCGATGAAAACACAAAGTGTGAACAGTTTGAGCTATCTGATTTCACACTTATTGCATATTCAACTGGTGGATCTGTATCTTCTTGCATTGATAATATGGAAGATCAAGATTACATACAACAATGTATACCCACTTTTACCTTAAGGCAAAGTGTTGGGCAAATGACCCTCAAGGAAATCTCCCCTAAGACAAGTATCAAGTCAATGAGAAAAAGCTGTTGTAAAGATGCTAGCTGTCAATTGTCCAAGGGTAATTTTTGGATGCCATCACAAGAACTAAAGATTGTATCCCACCATCCAAAGTATCTTCTCTCAACTATAAAGGGTATGCTAATAAATTCTTATGGGAAAAAGGCACAACACATTTATCTTTTGTTAGGAGTTTATCCATATTGCCCATGATGTAAATAGTTATAATGTCATGTTTAGTAGATTTTTTGCACACCTTTAAGAAGGTATCATTATCGAATGGGGGCTAGAAATCTAAAATGTTATCCATTGAATTAGATATAGGATTATATTTGTCTAGATGGGAAGGTTGATATAGTTTAAGCTTGTAGGAATTAATTATTGGAGAATACCCTATTGCAGAGGAAGCTTTGGGTTGAATGAAATTTGATGAAACTACTGTAGAATATGTGAGCTAAATTTTTTATTTTTAATATATTTTTGCCTTATACTATTTCTTATGATGGATTGCATATGATATGTAGGAAGCTTTTCACTCTATAGAAGATATTCATGGCCTTGTGTATGGTCGAGAAGATTCCTAAACCTTAAATGATGATAATCTGCTATTCAAAGTTAACAAAGATATTTTGGATATTAGAAAGTCATTTGTATAATGATTATGCATGGTACAAGCTCTATATCATCTAGAAAAGCTACAATAAATACTTATCATAGAGGGATTTGTAGCTGATGGCATCATCTAGATTGTTGGCTACCATTGTGAAATGGGATGAGGGAAATGTGTAGAAAAATCATATTCTAGAAACCATTTATCTTTGGTTGGGAGTTTACCCATATTTCCCATGATGTAAACAGTTATAGTGTGATGTTGAGTAGATTTTTGGCACAACATTAAGAAGGTATCACTATCGAATGGGGGCCAGAAATATAAAATGTTATCTATTGAATTAGATATAGGATTATATTTGTCTAGATGGGAAGGTTGATATAGTTTGATATTGTAGGAATTAATTATTGGAGAATACTCTATTGTAGAGGAAGCTTTGGGTTGAATGAAATTTCATGAACCTACTATACAATCTGTGATCTAAATTATTTTTATTTTTAATATATTTTTGCCTTATACTATTTCTTATGAAAAATGGCATATGATATGTAGGAAGCTTTTCACTCTATAGAAGATATTCATGGCCTTGTGTATGGTCAAGTATGTTCCTAAACCTCAAATGACGACAATCTACTATTCAAAGTTAACAAAGATATTTTAGATATTAGAAAGTCATTTGTATCATGCTTATGCATGGTACAAGCTCTATAGCCTCGAGTAAAGCTACAATAAATACTTAGCATATGTTATCACTCAGGTTGTCCTTAAGCTTCGGAAAAGGATACGGCCGAGGTAACCACGGACCAACTTTGGACTGCAGGTTCTAGCCAACCTGCAATCAGAGAAGGCTCTCTCTTTAAGATTTAGCTTTGTTGAAAAGGATTTTAGGCTAGGTCTCGAGTTCAGAGGGTTTTGTTTTGTTTTTAGTGGGAAAATTGAGGTCTTCATATAGAGAGGCAAGGCATAGTCTGGAAGTTTCAAACCATTGGGCGTGGAGTCGAGGATTCTCACTGCTGGTGCTTTCACTTGGTCACAACAGAGGGAAAATGGAGCAAGACAGTTGCGCAGGAAACAATGTTTCATGTCTAAGTGATGGAAAGAAATGCTAAGCGATGAGGGGCAGTTAAGAATCTCTCAATCAACTTAGCAGAGAGAAGTAACAGAGTGCTACCTAGGGGCAGTTAAGAATCCCTAGATAATTGGAAAACACAGGTGAATCGGGGTAAACATGAGCCAAAAGGAATTCATATTCATAACCAATTCATTCAGAGGAAAACATAAAGAAACAGCAGAAATTGAGCATAGAGAGTATTTAAACTAATTCTAAGCTATTCTTTCTTTCTGCTATTTAGATAGTGATAACAATAAAACAGAGGTAAGATGCACTTATTGTTTCAGGCTGCAGCACAAGAATTCCATCTTCAGTCTCTAAAACATTCATTTACAACAAACATTTTTCTCTCCAAGCTTTTTGCAATCTTTGATTATAGAAATAGTCAGGTATACAGTGCCGGTCTCTAGTGAAAATTCTCAATTGACCAACCCTTAAAACTATACAGAGGGTGGTATATATAGCGCAAAACTATATACAGAGTTCCTTTATTATATCTTGACCTAATCAGGTCATAAAAAATAATTAATTGACCTACTCCTATCTGAAATAAATGCATGAAAATATCTCAGGCTGCGCTGGGGGCGACAGTATCAAAATTGAATAACTTATGTAGTCCTTGGTGGCTTGGTGCAGGTGCTTCTGAAATAAATGCGTATGGGTTTCTGCTTCTTTGTTGTCCTGTGGCTTTGAATGCCTTAATTGTGATTTGAGGGCAAGGATGGGCTTACGCCTCTTGATTTGACTTTCTGGGGGGCTCATCAATGTTCAGGTGCTTCGAGCCCCTAAAAAATCTTCGGCTGATACTCTTTGGCTTTTCTTATTCCTCTGATACTCTTTGGCAATAAACTGATGTTGTTCTGATGTGCTAGGGGTCTAAATCATCATTTAATGGCCGCTGTTTGGCCTCTGTATCCTCTGAAATTGTTTTCTGCTCCTTTCGGTATGCTCTGTGAAGAAAACGGATCATTTTTGCGCCTTTCGGGCTTCCTGGGGGCTGCAAAACGAAAAGATTCCCTGAAGATTCCCTGAAGATTCTCCATTTCGGCCTAAAAAATCCTGCGATGAGCTAGGCGCAAATCGCTCATCAAAAACTGCCTCAGAATCAGATTCCGAGGCTCTGAAGTGCGATTTTTGCGCCTTTGCGCCCAAAAAGTGTTGATGACATCAGCATGACGTCAACATGATGTGACATTGTATGGCGGGTGACGTTAGCATGACGTCAGCTGATGGCGAGGTGGCGGGATGACGTCAGCATGACATCATCATGTACGGATGGTGACGTGGCAGGTACGGTGGCAGGGATACATGGCAGTGACGTGGCAGGAGGCCACGCAGGCAGGTGACTCGACATGGTGACTGGGCAGGGGGGTGACGTAAGCGGCGACTGTGTAGGGGGTGACGTGGGATGTGACGTCACGGGCGGTAAGCGGTTTTGTGGTGCACAGCTTATGGACAAAGGTGATTTTGGGGGAGAGGGCTCCGCCACACCCTAACGCTTGACGGGTGGCGGGAGGTACGGCGGTAATACCGCCCATCTCCCGGACGCTAAACGTCGGGCAGGTCGGGGATGGGATGGCCCGCCCACCATTGATCTGTGGGGCGGGTGATCCAACGGTTGGCGGTGAGTGCGATATGATGGAGGGATAAGGGGCGGCATATGTGCAGGAATATTCCCTTTTTGATTGTTTGCGGCGGCGGGTTTAGACTTAGGGAATGGGGTTTTTATGTGTTAAAAAGGCGCGGGTTAATATTTTATGTACAGAACGTAGGAAACAGGTGCAAAAATGGGTTTTTTAAGGTTTTTGAGGGGTTTTTGGGCTAGGGGAGAGGTTACTAGCTGACCAGATGTCAAACTAGCTCCTTAATGACTCGGATGGGCTAAAGACAGCCCTAGATGGACTGTGATTTCCCAGACTCAGTGGAATTATGGCTATAATGCCCGGGAGGGAGTATTTACATAAGGGAGTTTTATATACATGATTTTAATAGGGGAAGGGAAAAACTGATAGGGAGTTATATAATAAAGTTAGTAGTTAATATGGAGATGAACAGAGGGCGCTAAGGTATGAGACCTTAGGCTTTGTTGGGAAAAGAAGGCTCACAGAAGATGAGTGAGCAATGCTTGGGTGAAGCAGATCCTCACCAAGGCGAATGTCATGGAAATGATGAAACTGAGAGGCTCAAGCAGATCTTGACCTCTTAGGGGATGTTAGTAAGTGACTTGGGGGAAATGAGAAGAAGGGGAGGTTAGTGAATTCCAGCTTGAGTACCTCCTTTGCATGCAAAACTGCCTGATAACTGTGATCTGAAAAGATAAGACATTGTGAGACACAAAATTGATCATCAATCATCATTCTGCCACCAAACAGCTACCTACCTAGCCTATTGTCCTAACATTTTTTCTTCTTTTCTGATTAGGGTGCACTTAGACTTGTAGACCCAGAATTACAATTTTTCTTTTGAATGTTTCCTATCTAAATCTGCACTTATTTCTGCCAGGGCCCAGATTAAACAGTTGGGTCCCTTTGATTCTCTACCTATCTACAAATTTGCCAAGGTTAAACTGTTTGGACAGATGCATTCTCTATATTCTACAACAGGAAATTGAAACCTAGGGAGACCAAGATTAGACTGTTTGGACCTCCCTTAAATGAAAACTCTTCAAAACTGGAACAACTCATCAAAATGGAATCTCAACAGTGGCATTTGGACTAGCCCACTCTCATGGTATCTTCTGGAAATATGGAACACTGCAGCTTGAAAAGTATGACATATTTGGCATGTAAAAATGTCAATCATGAAAATGAAACGCTGTTGCAACAGGAGGCTAACAGTGGCTCCACTTGGGGATGGCCTTCCCTTGTGGAAGGCCAAGAACAGTAGGTGAGATTGCCTTGATCTTCTGTTTGTTGCTGTGGTCTGGGAAATTCTTCTTTGTTCTGGCTGTTAAAGATATGAAACTTTGAACTATGAAAAACTCCTCCTCAACTGAGTTACTGTGAATTGTACAGCATCGCCTGCTTTCTTCTGCGTGCTTGATCTCTTATGTATAATGCTGCTGGAACATGCCTTTTAAAACAGTTTAGGGACATGGATCAAACTACTGTGTTTGCCTTGCTTTTGCTTAGAGCAAGGTGCTGATATGAACTGAAAATTTTGCTCTGTTTTGATACTCTTGAGACTGGAAAATTTGCATTGGTTGTGTCCTCACCGAATTTATTTTTATTCCTCAAACAATCGGCTTGTTTATACAAAATAAAAACTGAGTGCTGGTATTTACAAATAATATTGTACAAAGATATTTACAGAATTTGCATTGTTTCAACAACAAGGATCATGATAATGTTTCAACATCCTGCCATTCACAGGGCCTTCTTCAACAATGTTGTCCTCCATAGATCTGAGAAAATAAGTGTTATTTCCCTGAAAAACAACAACAAGAAATGGACCTTTCCATAGAAAATCAAACTTTGCATGTTTGCCCTTGTCTTCTCTTCGTGAATCCCACTTTAAAACTTTGTCACCGATACTGAAATCTTCAGCTTTAGCCCTCTTATCAAACATCTTTTTTAGCTTTTCTTGAAAAATTTGAGCTCTGTCATAAACTTGTTCTCTGGTTTGCTGAAGGTGAATTGTCTGATTAATCCTTCTCTGAATGTCATTTGGTTCAGCCTGCATCTCTTGTAACAGCTTGATAGTAGGAATGCCCAGGGATGAAGGAAATCTAGCCTCCATGCCATATACTAGCTCATAAGGGCTCATCCCAATTGATCTTTTGCTTGAAATTCTATCTGCCCATAGCGCATTTACCAGCTTTTTGTGCCAGTTCTTCTTGTTTTCTTCTAGCACCTTCTTTATGATGTTAATGAGGCTCTTGTTTGAAGATTCTGCCAATCCAGTACCTTGAGGGTAATAAGCTGTGGAGTGGCCCATGGTAATATGAAATCTGTGGCAAAAATTGATCATCTTTTTGGATTTAAAGGCAGCGGCATTGTCAGTGATGATTTTCTCAGGGCAGCCAAATCTGGAAAGGATATTGCACTCAAGGAATTGGATAATGATGGTGTCATTGGCTTGTCTACAGGGAATGGCTTCAACCCACTTAGTGAAATAGTCGGTGGCTGTTAGGATCCATCTGTGTTGTCCTGAGGAAGAGTGATGGATTTCTCCAATGAAGTCAAGACCCCATTGTTGAAAAGGTTTTTCGGTGGAGATGGGTTTAAGGGGAGGGGTAATAACTTCCTCTTACCTTCAAAGATTTGACACTTGTGACATAATATGGAACACTTTTTTACATCTGCGAAAAGAGTGGGCCAATAGAAACCAGCCCTTAGGATTTTATCAGCAGTGGACTTCCAGTAGAGATGTCCTCCACAATCACTTGCATGGAATTCTTTCATGACATTGTTAGTTTCATTCATGGTTAAAAAATTAAGCAATATACCTTCATGATTTCTCCAAAATAATGCACCATCTATAACACAAAACTTTAAAGCCTTCATTTTCAAAAATCTTTTCTTGGTTCTGGACAATCCTGGGGGAGCACACAGGTTTAACAATACAAAGCATATATCAGTGTACCATGGGGATTGTAAAAAGATTTCACTGATCTGTGGAGTCGCCAGCTCCGGTTCATTGTCCAGCTGGTTAATTTCTAAGGCTTGAAAATTTGTCTCGGACATCAGTTTAGCTAAACCTTGTCCCTTTATCAGCTTGGTTGGTTTTATTTCAATGTCATATTCGAGGATACTTGCAATCCACTTACCTCTTTTGCCTTCTAGTCCCTCTTGAGTCAATATGTCTTTAACAACAGTGTGTGGGACATAGGCAATCACGTGTGAATATAAAATGTACACTATGGAATCCTTGATGGCCTTAACAAGTGCGTAGGCTTGTTTTTCCATGATTGGGTATTTCAACGGGGCATCTCTTAAAGCTCTGCTGAAAAAAGCGATTGGTTTTTCAGCTCCCTGTTCATCCTTTTGCAAAAGGACAACGACTATTGTATGCTCTGATGCAAACAAAAATATGATAAAATCTTTGTCAAATTGTGGACTAGTTAGGACAGGGGTTAAGGAAGATTTGATACTCTCAAATGCTTTCTTGGCTTCCAGGGACCATCTTACCTTGGCATCCTTCTTTAACATGTTGCTTAACAGTCTTATTAATTCAGCCAGATTCGGAATGAATCTTCTCAAAAAGTTGATTTTCCCAAGGAATGCTTGTAGCTCTTTTATGTTTCTGGGGTATGGAATTTGGAGGATGGCCTGTGTTCTCTCAGGATCAATTCTGATCCCATCCTTTGATATGATGTGGCCAAGTAATTTTCCTTCTTCAAGGCCAAATAAGGACTTCTTGGGGTTCAAGGAAATGCCATATTTCCTGCATGTTATGAAAATTTGCCTGAGATGTTTGAGGTGTTCTTCATCAGATTTGGAAAATGGGGTTAAGTCATCAAGGTAGACAACTAGGAAGTCATGTATTTCTTTGGCGAAAGCAATATCCATTGCTCGTTGAAAAGTAGCACCAGTGTTTTTAAGTCCGAATGGCATCTTTACATACTTAAATGTTCCCCATGGTGTGGTAAAAGTTGTTTTGTCTTGGTCATCTGGGTGAACAAGTATTTGGTTGAAACCTGAAAAACCATCTAGTAAAGAGATTCTAGATGATCCCACTACTCTCTGCAATGTGTGGTCCATTTTGGGCAAAGGATAGTGGTATTTTAAGGAGACTTGGTTTAAGTTTCTGAGGTCTACACAAAGTCTAATCTCGCCTGTCTTTTTTCTCATAGGGACAAGATTGGATACCCATTCAGAGAATCTGATGGGTGCTATAATGCCTGCTTCAAACATCCTCTTTACTTCCTTCTCAATCAGGGGAAGAAGCATGGGGTTAGTTCTTCTAAGTTTCTGCTTGAAGGGTTTCTGGTTTGGTTTTAAAGGAATGGTGTGTTGGATCACCGAAGTGTCATAGGATTTCAGATCCTCATAGCTCCAAGCAAATACATCTTGGAATTCCTTGAATAAATCAATGTACTTGGGCTTTTGATCAGGTGGTAGATTTTTGGACAGTTTGATCATTTTCGGATTTTCTGGTGTCCCGATGTTGTGTTCTTCTATTTCAGTGTTTATGGGTTGCAATTTTGGTTTTCTGGGAACGTCATTAGAGTCAAACATGTCTTCTAGCGGGGTTAGACCAGCAGGCAAAAAATTGTCTTTTAGCTCAATGATTTCTGCCTCTGTTTTGTCTATTTCTTCTACTTGTGTTTGTTTCAGTTGTTCTATGTTTTGTTTGTCAAAAACAGTCGGTTTCAGAATCTGTCTGGCTGTTGCAATTGTTACAGCCTGCTGATTTTCATTTGTTTGCTGTTCTGGATCTGTCATGGCATCCATGTCAATGTCGATACTTGAAAACTCATGCTCAAGGGTGAGGAAATTATTAATCTGGGCATCATTTTCGAATACTTGCCAGTCTTTAACGTTATTTGGGACTGTGGGCCTATGTTTTATTTCAGTTGTGAAGTGATGGTTTGGGTCAAAGGGAAGCTTGCATGTACTAGCAAAGGTGTCTAGGCTATGTGCATGAATGTTGTGATTTCTGGAAATCTTGTCAAGCTTGAATTCAGTGAATGTCTGGAGTATGTTAGTAGCAGCAGTCCTATAGGCTCTCATTCTATTGTCATTGGTAACAAAATTACCTTTCATCTGTTGTATAACTAGGTCAGAGTCACCTAAGATAGACACTTTTACAGCTCCTAGAGTTTTTAGCAGTTTAAGGCCTAAAAGCAGAGCCTCATACTCTACCATGTTATTTGTGCATTTGAAGTTCAGTCTGTAGGCATGTCCTTCTGCATGGTTGTTATATGTGTTGTGAATCCAAACACCTGCTCCTACTCCTAACTTGTTGACAGAGCCATCAAACTCTAGGTACCATGTGATTTCTTGTTTATGGTCAGTATCAAGAGTTTGAGCTGTTTCAGGATTGGGCAGATTTATGTTTGGGGAACTTCTTTTGGTAGGCTAGTTGCATCAGCTGCTGTGACAATTTCGTGGGTATGTGCAACCGACTCTTCGTTGATGTGTGCTTGTTGCTCTAGAGTGAAGGACTCATTATCAATTGAAACATTTGTATCATCATTAAACCAAATAAATGAATCCATATCAGAGTGGATTGAGTAAATGGGAAAATTTTCAGGCTTACTTTCACTACTCACTACATACTTCACGAGCGTTTCTCTGTACAGTCTCTTTGGTTACCCAAAGACTGAAATAGTAGTGTAGGAAAGGTCTAATTGAAGGGATCCTTGGAGCTTTGCTCCCCATGATCTTGACAGGAGCATACCGTACTTTGGTGGAATGTCAGCGACCACTACATCCATGAGGATGGTCTTGTTGGGATATTGGACTAAGGAGACACACAAGTCTTTGATGAGGCCTAAACATTTCACTTGACTTGAGTCAAATGAGTACAGATCTTTGTAAGGTCTTGTAACATCAAGATTCAGTTTTTCCATAACTGCTTTGGGCATAAGATTGTGCGATGCCCCTGAGTCAAACATAGCATTGTGCAATACTTTTTCATGTATATGCAAACTGACATAAAAGGGTGGGACAGGTCCATGTGTTGATTTTCCGTTAACTTCTGGGCCAAATAGCAGCTCTGGGGTGTCGTCTAAAACATTTACATCATCCTTAACCTCTGGCATTTGAAGTGATCTTTGAATTTGCTGCCTATATACATTGTGTTTGGCCAATTCTGAGAGGGGAATGGATATTTTTAACTTAGCTATTTCTGTCTCTAAGTTGAATGGCTTTTCTAGTGGAGTCTTGGTGTTGATAACAGCAGTTTTTTCTGTTTCATTTGAATTATCTGCGTTTTGCTCTTGTTTATCACTGCTATGGGAAGTTTTTGCTTGCGGTTTTTCAACTTCAGGAGTACTTTTTGGGACGCTGTTTGAATTTTGTTTTGAGAAAGGAGGTGGCTGAGGCTGCTCAACAGAAGGCTGAGTGATGTGGGTTTGGGACAGTTATATCAGCTGGTTCTGTTACAACAGCTTTGTTTTTAATCTTGTTGGGTTGTTTGCCTTCGATTGTCTTGCCAGGCTCAGAGATGTCAATGGTCCTAGTTCTGAGCTTATACTGTTTGTGTACTTCATACAGAGCAGTATCATAACCCTGTTTGAAATCAAAAGACTCACCAGATTTAGTCTGAAATTGATTACAGTCATGTTCGTTTTGGTCTTCTTGTGTCAGGAAAGTTTGATGCTCACCCTTTAGATCCATTAAGTTCATGTGATCGTCTTCTGTTTGATTACCAGAGGTGGATCCTTCTACATAGTTGTCTTGGAAAGGGGGCCTAATTTCATGGTCTTAATTAGGCCTACCAGCATTGAAGTTTGGGTTTCTTATGGTGTTGGAATGCTGTCCTTCCCATGATGCTTTCCTCTCCACATTTTCTACTCTTTCTCCTAGCCTTTGCAGGCCATTGATAATAGCATCAAGCTTCTGGTCAAAGGCTGAGGGTTCTTCTTTAAAGGTAGTTCTTCTTTCGACTCTAGCTCTGTTTCTCTTAGCAATCAAATTGGCTTCTACGGTAACAGCAACATTTTGTGCATCCACAAGAGTTGCAGGGGCTCTTTCTTTCAACTGATATGCCATATCCGGGTCAGAACCGTCAGGAAATTTGTACAAGGCAAGGTCTGGTGGAGGCTTTAAGTTCTGTGGTATTGCATTGTAGACGTTATTGAATCTTGCACAGTACTCCAAAACAGTCTCTTGAGGACCTCGTTTGATTGTATCGTATTCAGCTAGTATGTGCAAGGGATCTTTCTTTTTCTCCCACCTGTTAGTGAAGGATTGGTAAAGCTCATTTGGGGTGGTTATGGAATTTGCGGCAAGTGATCAGAACCAAGTTCTAACATCACCTGTCAGACTCAGAACAAAAATTCTCATTCTTACACTATCATCATCTATCTCATAGTTTTCAAAATAATCTTGCATATTTTTGGTATGCTGAATGGCTGTGAAAGGACCGCTGCTGTCAAAATATGTGATTTTAGATTGGTACTCTTGAGGTAAAGCGCCAGCATTAGCAGGTAATTGCAGGGGTGCATATCTATTAGCCATATTGGTAGGTATAAGCGGAACAACGGAGATAAGTGGAACAACTGGAGTAACAGGGATAACGGGAGTAACTGGAATGCTGGAAACAACAGTAGTGTTAGCATGTGCAGTGGATGAAGGTGTGGAAGGAGTACTACGGGATGTAGATGATGAACTGATGGAAATAGGGGATGAACGGAGCAAAACCTTGATAGTAGTCGGAAAATAGCTGGGGTAAGTTGTTTTAGGGCTCAAATCAGCAAAATTTTCCTGTCTTTCTTGCTTCCTAATGATTTTGGGGATTATGTTAGGGTTTTCAAAAACCGCTGGAGGGTTGGGATCTAGATTTGACCTTGTATATCGTGGATTTTTCTTGGGAGCCAGCTTCTAAATTATTTTTTGGGTATTTTTCCTGAGAATGTTTTTGTAATCGACAAGGGACTAATTACAATATGGGACAGCTTGTTTGTAACTTAAAACTAGCATGAAGATTGACTGAAGCAACATTTATTTACTCCTGTTAATGCAAAGCAAAACAGTCTCAAAGGCTTCCTGGCTGACATTCAGGCTTCATCTGTAGTTTTAAGAGATAAACAACAATTCGAATGTTTGATTTATGGTCTTGGTAGAGCTTTCTTACCTTCTTTGTGAAACTATCTGAGGAAGTTCCCCAGCGGAGTCGCCATTATGTTATCACTTAGGTTGTCCTTAAGCTCCGGAAAAGGATACGGCCGAGGTAACCACAGACCAACTTTGGACAGCAGGTTCTAGCCAACCTGCAATCAGAGAGGGCTCTCTCTTTAAGATTTAGCTTTGTTGAAAAGGATTTTAGGCTAGGTCTCGAGTTCAGAGGGTTTTGTTTTGTTTTTGGTGGGAAAATTGAGGTCTTCATATAGAGAGGCAAGGCATAGTCTGGAAGTTTCAAACCATTGGGCGTGGAGTCGAGGATTCTGACTGCTGGTTCTTTCACTTGGTCACAACAGAGGGAAAATGGAGCAAGACAGCTGCGCAAGAAACAATGTTTCAGGTCTAAGTGATGGAAAGAAATGCTAAGCGATGAGGGGCAGTTAAGAATATCTCAATCAACTTAGCAGAGAGAAGTAACAGAGCGCTACCTAGGGGCAGTTAAGAATCCCTAGATAATTGGAAAACACAGGTGAATCGGGGTAAACATGAGCCAGAAGGAATTCATATTCATAACCAATTCATTCAGAGGAAAACATAAAGAAATAGCAGAAATTGAGCATAGAGAGTATTTAAACTAATTCTAAGATATTCTTTCTTTCTGCTATTTAGATAGTGATAACAATAAAACAGAGGTAAGATGCACTTATTGTTTCAGGCTGCAGCACAAGAATTCCATCTTCAGTCTCTAAAACATTCATTTACAACAAACAATTTGCTCTCCAAGCTTTCTGCAATCTTTGATTATAGAAACAGTCAGGTATACAGTGCGGGTCTCTAGTGAAAATTCTCAATTGACCAACCCTTAAAACTATACAGAGGGTGGTATATATAGGGAAAAACTATCTACAGAGTTCCTTTATTACATCTTGACCTAATCAGGTCATAAAAAATAATTAATTGACCTACTCCTATCTGAAATAAATGCATGAAAATATCTCAGGCTGCGCTGGGGGCGGCCGTATCAAAACTGAATAACTTATGTAGTCCTTGGTGGCTTGGTGCAGGTGCTTCTGAAATAAATGCGTATGGGTTTCTGCTTCTTTGCTGTCCTGTGGCTTTGAATGCCTTAATTGTGATTTGAGGGCAAGGATGGGCTTACGCCTCTTGATTTGACTTTCTGGGGGGCTCATCAATGTTCAGGTGCTTCGAGCCCCTAAAAAATCTTCGGTTGATACTCTTTGGCTTTTCTTATTCCTCTGATACTCTTTGGCAATAAACCGATGCTGTTCTGACGTGCTGGGGGTCTAAATCATCATTTAATGGCCGTTGTTCGGCCTCTGTATCCTCTGAAATTGTTTTCTGCTCCTTTCGGTATGCTCTGTGAAGAAAACGGATCATTTTTGCGCCTTTCGGGCTTCCTGGGGGCTGTAAAACGAAAAGATTCCCTGAAGATTCTCCATTTCGGCCTAAAAAATCCTGCGATGAGCTAGGTGCAAATCGCTCATCAAAAACTGCCTCAGAATCGGATTTCAGGGCTCCGAAGTGCGATTTTCGCGCCTTTGCGCCCATAAAGTGTTGATGACGTCAGCATGACATCAGCATGATGTGACATTGTACGGCAGGTGACATCAGCATGATGTCAGCTGATGACGAGGTGGCAGGATGACGTTAGCATGACGTCATCATGTACGGATGGTGACGTGGCAGGTATGGTGGCAGGGATACGTGGCAGTGACGTGGCAGGAGGCGACGCAGGTAGGTGACTCGACATGGTGACTGGGCAAGGGGGGTGACGTAAGCGGCAACTGTGCAGGGGGTGACGTGGGATGTGACGTCACGGGCGGTAAGCGGTTTTGTGGCGCACCGCTTATGGACAAAGGTGGTTTTGGGGGAGAGGGCTCCGCCACAGCCCAACTCTTGAAGTGTGGCAGGAGGTACGGTGGTAATACCGCCCATCTCCCGGACGCTAAACGTCGGGCAGGTCGGGGATGGGACGGCCCGCCCACCGTTGATCTGTGGGGCGGGTGATCCAACGGTTGGCGGGGAGTGCGATATGACAGAGGGATAAGGGGCGGCATATGCGCAGGAATATTCCCTTTTTGATTGTTTGCGGCGGCGGGTTTTGACTTAGGGAATGGGGTTTTGATGTGTTAAAAAGGCGCGGGTTAATATTTTATGTACAGAACGTAGGAAACAGGTGCAAAAATGGGTTTTTTAAGGTTTTTGAGGGGTTTTTGGGCTAGGGGAGAGGTTACTAGCTGACCAGATGTCAAACTAGCTCCTTAATGACTCGGATGGGCTAAAGATAGCCCCAAATGGACTGTGATTTCCCGGACTCAGTAGAATTATGGCTATAATGCCCGGGAGGGAGTATTTACATAAGGGAGTTTTATATACATGATTTTAATAGGGGAAGGGAAAAACTGATAGGGAGTTATATAATAAAGTTAGTAGTTAATATGGAGATGAACAGAGGGCGCTAAGGTATGAGACCTTAGGCTTTGTTGGGAAAAGAAGGCTCATAGAAGATGAGCGAGCAATGCTTGGGTGAAGCAGATCCTCACCAAGACGAATGTCATGGAAATGATGAAACTGAGAGGCTCAAGCAGATCTTGACCTCTTGGGGGATGTTAGTAAGTGACTTGGGGGAAATGAGAAGAAGGGGAGGTTAGTGAATTCCAGCTTGAGTACCTCCTTTGCATGCAAAACTACCTGATAACTATGATCTGAAAAGATAAGACATTGTGAGACACAAAATTGATCATCAATCATCATTCTGCCACCAAATAGCTACCTACCCAGCCTATTGTCCTAACATTTTTTCTTCTTTTCTGATTAGGGTGCACTTAGACTTGCAGACCCAGAATTACAATTTTTCTTTTGAATGTTTCCTATCTAAATCTACACTTATTTCTGCCAGGGCCCAGATTAAACAGTTGGGTCCCTTTGATTCTCTACCTATCTACAAATCTGCCAAGGTTAAACTGTTTGGACAGATGCATTCTCTATATTCTACAACAGGAAATTGAAACCTAGGGAGACCAAGATTAGACTGTTTGGACCTCCCTTAAATGAAAACTCTTCAAAACTGGAACAACTCATCAAAATGGAATCTCAGCAGTGGCATTTGGACTAGCCCACTCTCATGGTATCTTCTGGAAATATGGAACACTGCAGCTTGCAAAGTATGACATATTTGGCATGTAAAAATGTCAATCATGAAAAATGAAACCCTGTTGCAACAGGAGGCTAACAGTGGCTCCACTTGGGGATGGCCTTCCCTTGTGGAAGGCCAAGAACAGCAGGTCAGATTGCCTTGATCTTCTGTTTGTTGCTGTGGTCTGGGAAATTCTTCTTTGTTCTGGCTGTTAAAGATATGAAACTTTGAACTATGAACAACTCCTCCTCAACTGAGTTACTGTGAATTGTACAGCATCGCCTGCTTTCTTCTGCGTGCGTGATCTCTTATGTATAACGCTGCTGGAACATGCCTTTTAAAACAGTTTAGGGACATGGATCAAACTGCTGTGTTTGCCTTGCTTTTTCTTAGAGCAAGGTGCTGATATGAACTGAAAATTTTGCTCTGTTTTGATACTCTTGAGACTGGAAAATTTGCATTTCCTGCGTCCTCACCGAATTTACTGTTATTCCTCAAACAATCGGCCTGTTTATACAAAATAAAAACTGAGTGTTGGTATTTACAAATAATATTGTACAAATATATTTACAGAATTTGCATTGTTTCAACAACAAGGATCATGATAATGTTTCAACATCCTGCCATTCACAGGGCCTTCTTCAACAGTGCTGTCCTCCATAGATTTGAGAAAATAAGTGTTGTTTCCCTGAACAACAACAACAAGAAATGGACCTTTCCATAGAAACTCAAACTTTGCATGTTTGCCGTTGTCTTCTCTTCATGAATCCCACTTTAAAACTTTGTCACCGATACTGAAATCTTCAGCTTTAGCCCTCTTATCAAACATCTTTTTTAGCTTTTCTTGCAAAATTTGAGCTCTATCATAAACTTGTTCTCTGGTTTGCTGAAGGTGAATTGTCTGATTAATCCTTCTTTGAATGTCATTTGGTTCAGCCTGCATCTCTTGTAATAGCTTGATAGTAGGAATGCCCAGGGATGAAGGAAATCTAGCCTCCATGCCATATACTAGCTCATAAGGGCTCATCGCAATTGATCTTTTGCTTGAAAGTCTGTCTGCCCATAGGGCATTTACCATCTTTTTGTGCCAGTTCTTCTTGTTTTCTTCTAGCACCTTCTTTATGATGTTAATGAGGCTCTTGTTTGAAGATTTTGCCAATCCATTACCTTGAGGGTAATAAGCTGTGGAGTGGCCCATGGTAATATGAAATTTGTGGCAAAAATTGATCATCTTTTTGGATTTAAAGGCAGCGGCATTGTCAGTGATGATTTTCTCAGGGCAGCCAAATCTGGAAAGGATATTGCACTCAAGGAATTGGATAATGATGGTGTCATTGGCTTGTCTACAGGGAATGGCTTCAACCCACTTAGTGAAATATTCGGTGGCCGTTAGGATCAATCTGTGTTGTCCTGAGGAAGAGGGATGGATTTCTCCAATGAAGTCAAGACCCCATTGTTGAAAAGGTTTTTCGGTGGAGATGGGCTTGGATTCTAAGTTTTGGGATTTAGTTTGGATTCTAAAATGGATACTAGAGAAGTGGTAAGTTATTTCAATGAAAAGGCTTAAGTTCATCTGTCACTCTTTGAGATGTTTGCATTTGTATAGGTTTTTCTAGTATAAGTATTATATTTTGAGCTTAGTTCAAGGAGTTTTCTTCCAATATGTCTAATAATAATATGTTTTTTGGCAGTTGTCATGCTCAACACTTCTATCTGAAGTGGTAAGTAATAGGTACAAAGATCATTAAAGAATTTATTTTTGAAATTAGGTCTTTCCTTGATGTTGCTAAGAAGTCAGAGCACACATATATTCTTCTAGGTGATTTTTATGCTTGTACAGGTTACCTCCCATATGTCTTTCCATATGTACCTTGTACCTTGTTACCTCCAAACTTGCAAGTAAATTGTTACCTTCCATATGAAGAATTATCAACCAGTGAGATAGAAATCAATGTTTCACCTACCAAAGGTCCCAATGTTCAATCAAAAGCAGTACCCATAGCAGCAACTCCAGCTCCTATCGTAGATCTTCTTGGTTATTTGATAGGTTTAGGGAATGCACTTGTCCCTAGAGATTAGTGAGCAGTAGGCTCTGGGTGGGTATTAGATAGTCAATTCCATTTCATTTTGTAAATAACAAATGGAAAAAATTGGCTTTATCGTTGTTAGATGTGAATTGTATTTACTATGATAAGCGTCAACCTGATTAAAGCAACTTGTGATATCTGGTTAATGCTTTGTGCAGGCCTCCATTACCTATTTTACTTACATCATCAGTATGTCAAGCCCTTCAGATCAATGGGAAACTTATATGGCGCGATGATCAAATTTTTTATAGCTTGAAGCTTTAGAATAGCTCTTTTGCTCTTGCAGTTGTTGGAACTCTACAGGTATAGTTCATAAAATGTGAAAATAGTTGAGAAATTAGTTCTATCTACTGTAAATATTGCTAGTTTAATAGGATGTAGATGCACATCTATTTTGAGTCCTTTTCCTAAGTTTCGTTCCTGGTAAATTAGGTGCCACCATTGCAGCCTTGTAGCTCATTCCTACCAATGGTACTATTTCAAAACATATCTCCTGGACTGGCAAAGCTCTTTTGTAGGTGGAAGTAAAAAATAATCAACAACTTGTTTGGTATTTTAATGATAATATTTCATTTGAAATTTTCTGCACCGAGGATGGCAGGGTGGAGCGCGAAAAATTTCTAGACATAATAATGAATGATAGGATCTAGATTTTAAGCTTTGGAAGTTTTCTTCATTGAGGATGGCAAAATGGAGGGTGAAACATTTATATAGGTAATAATGAATGCTAGGACCATTCCCTCTTCGCCACTCTACCTGTGCCTTCGACTTTGTTGGATTTTTAGGGCTTTTGGGTCAAAAGGATTGGGCAGGATGGACAAGTCGAAGAGATCAAAAGGGGAAGAGGAAGAGCACATAGACGGTGAGCTTGTTCTCTCCATTGAAAAGCTGCAAGAAATCCAGGATGAGTTTGAGAGGGTAAGTTCTCATGCACTCTAAAAACTTCTTTTTGGGGTTATTTTATTTTATTTGTTTATTTTTAAATTGGTTTTTTTCTTATCTTTTTTTAAAACATTTTGCCCATTCCTTTCTCTATGTATTATTTTTTTGATTTATTGGTGCATCTGTGGATTGATTGAATTTTTGCTTGTCTGTGGGCTGCTTGAGAATGATTTGTTACAGCCCTTAAGAGCAGGTTTGAGGAAAAGAGTAGTTTTTTCAGTAAGCCCACACTTCATCTTCATATTCTTTCAGTCTTTTGGATATGGACATTTTGATTGGTTTACATATATTGTTTTTCCAATAGTGTCGGGAAAATTATTTCAAGGAAAAATTGAAACTAGAACATCCTCAAATTAGTTATTTCAGTTTTTTTGCCATATGCATTTATTGGTTGGGCGTGAGTCGGTAAAGCTCGGGGTTCAACAAATGTAATATCTTATGTGACAGTTCTTGATCAGTTATAGTCTGCCTGTTTACGATTAGGTTCGTAATGACCTGGTGACCTGAGGCTCTCTCAATGTATTATGCCGCACTCCTAAATCCCTTTTGGTCTCAATTACAGTCTGCACATTTATGATAAGATCATAGTGGCCTGGTCACCTCGGGTACTCTCGGCCTAGTCACTACCCCCAAAGGATCTAACAAGGTTGTTGGACTTAATGGCAAAATCTCGCAATGCTATTCGGAACTTGCCCTTAGGGAAGCGTAGACCTACCTTACCTATATGGTTGTGGACAGTTGGCTTATTCTTACATTCGTCTTTTTATTAGTTGCTAGAAATATTTCTTGGAGGAATTAGTGGATAGAGTTTAAGTTGGATTCAGGATGATAATCAGAGTATTCCTACATTACATATTTGTAATTTCATAGTTTCATTCAATTGAGGAAGAACCAGATTCATTGTATCACTTTTGTTTTCCCTTTCCCCACTTATATAGCGATGTTGCAGCTCTGGATTTTATTTTTCCCTTCTACTTTTTCTCTCTGAGATTGAATCTAAAGTTTCTAGTACCTAGCAGAGCCTATTTCTCTTCTATCATAAAATGAATATGTGTGTAAACCTATGTAGTTGATGAAATAAGTTTGGAGTGGATTGAAACAGTGAGATTTTGCTGTGGCGGTGGTGATGAATCATTTTTTCAATTGAGCATAACATGTCTATATGATATAATGAACAAAAATGGAAAACAAAGTGATATTTTTAAAGGGTGCATTGAGCTACTCTCTTTTGGCTATTCATCTCCAGTTATGTTGAATGTTAGAAATGGGGGCCAACTGCAAAACTTTTTTTCTTTCATGAGACTGCAGAAATTGGTCTCCAAATGAATTGAAAATGTCCTGGTGCACTCTGGGTTCTTCTATCACTAGTCTTACATGGGATGTTTCTATTCAAGTCATTCAGGTTATTATTTGTTTTAGTTATTATATGATGTCCAACTGTGTGGGGCCTTCTACATGGGTAAATTGCACTTGAGTACTATGGAAAACTGAGTCCTCAATTATTTTTTGTGCTTTGCCTTTCACTACAGGGTCTTTAACATTCATTACTGTTTGATACGTTGAGCATAAATATCATCTACCCTTCTTTGTGCCTTTCCTTTCATTACAAGGTCTTTAACATTTAATACTGTTTGATATGCTGAGCATTAAATATCATCTGCCCTTCACCATAAACCATAAAAAAATAAAGTTTTGTTTATATATAATTTATTTGAATGGAAAAAAGGGAGAGAGCTGTTGTTTCATTTTCTCTAGCACGGCATACACCAAACTATGAAACACATCATTTCTATTTTAATAGAATAAGCATGTAGTTCATCGAATTAAAAATCAAATTATATCAAAGCTACAAATCAGAACACCCATTTTTAAAAATCCCCCTATCAGGGAACAACATGGAAATATGCTTATTTCCATTAGAATTGAGTATCAAGGCTATGCTACGCAGCTTAATGTTATGAACATTGCAGCCTGTTTACATCAGATCACCATTGTGAACTAATGGCATTCTAGGAAGGTGTGTCCTCCTTGTGTACAATCTGAAACAAGTTCTTCATTAGATATATCAAATTTTATGATAATACAACATTCAATAATCATGTGATTCTGGATCCCATGAATAGTAATAATGAGATACATAGGACTAAGAATTGACAATGGTTGGCAATGTCTAATCTCAGTAATTAGGTAGGGAAGACTGCAACTGAAGAAGGTGATGATAGCAATCTGCAGCAGAAAGTCTCTGATCTGGGTCTTGTTCCAAGCATCTATTCTATAAATTCCTCAACAGCTCAGACACATTCAGCCCACTTGTCCTGATAAGGTGTCTAGTACTCCACACATCAACTGTAACCCCATGAACACCCCTAGACATCTCAGGAGCATGGTTCAAGCCACTAAGATTATGAGGGTAAATCTGAGGTGCACCAATGTGTTAACGGGAAAAGTGTCTACTCAGAACGACCCTATCCCACTAAGGTGTGACAGTGACCTTAGAAACAAACAGGGAAAACTACTTTCATATTCTTCTTTATGAACTATAAACGAAGAGGAATAGGATGAACCAACCTACGTCTTGCGCTAGTCCTTTGATCCAATCTCTCTCCTCCTTGACAGCTTCCAGCTACCTGCTCCCTTACTTGCCCAGCTTCGCCAAGTTCCTGTAAGATCACAAAAGAAGAAAACTACACAAAGACATGGATTTATATTCATAAATAGCTTACGATCAGATTTAAGCTAAACATACAAATGTAACAAACATCAATGATACACAGGCATGTAGGAGAAACTCAAATAGTTTTATTGATATAACAAGAAGATCCAGGAGGAGTTACAACTGATGATTCCTGATCCAGCATCAACCTCCCAGTAAAGGAGTCCCCTCTTCACCTCCAACAAAGCATAAATCACCCAATACTCTGATATCTATCTCAAAACCAACAACAATTCTCTGCAATGTACAAAATTCCAGCCTCCGGATCTCTGGGATGATGGATCCATATATAGATGTATGCAAAGAGGATGAGTCAGCTTGTGATCTGACTAGTGGCCTCTCTCTGTCAGTTCTTGTTTCCACTTGGAGACTGAGAGCCTCTTACTCATCCTTGGTCGAACTCAGTGAAGCAAGTGTCATTGGGGAAGATTCTGGAAGCTTCCATTGTCTGTCCACCTCGTGGAATGACACTGCCATTTTTCATTTCCCGCTCAACGCACCCTGGTAGTGCATTTAGGTGCGTTACAATGCACCTAGCTAGTGTACTTGGGTGCTATGCAACGCATCTAGCTAGTGGAGCAACAGAAAGTCTCTGATCTGGGTCTTGTTCCAAGCATCTATTCTATAAATTCCTCAACAGCTTAGACACATTCAGCCCACTTGTCCTGATAAGGTGTCTAGTACTCCACACATCAACTGTAACCCCATGAACACCCCTAGACATCTCAGGAGCATGGTTCAAGCCACTAAGATTATGAGGGTAAATCTGAGGTGCACCAATGTGTTAACAGGAAAAGTGTCTACTCAGAATGACCCTATCCCACTAAGGTGTGACAGTGACCTTAGAAACAAACAGGGAAAACTACTTTCGTATTCTTCTTTATGAACTATAAACGAAGAGGAATAGGATGAACCAACCTACGTCTTGCGCTAGTCCTTTGATCCAATCTCTCTCCTCCTTGACAGCTTCCAGCTACCTGCTCCCTTACTTGCCCAGCTTCGCCAAGTTCCTGTAAGATCACAAAAGAAGAAAACTACACAAAGACATGGATTTATATTCATAAATAGCTTAGGATCAGATTTAAGCTAAACATACAAATGTAACAAACATCAATGATACACAGGCATGTAGGAGAAACTCAAATAGTTTTATTGATATAACAAGAAGATCCAGGAGGAGTTACAACTGATGATTCCTGATCCAGCATCAACCTCCCAGTAAAGGAGTCCCCTCTTCACCTCCAACAAAGTATAAATCACCCAATACTCTGATATCTATCTCAAAACCAACAACAATTCTCTGCAATGTACAAAATTCCAGCCTCCGGATCTCTGGGATGATGGATCCATATATAGATGTATGCAAAGAGGATGAGTCAGCTTGTGATCTGACTAGTGGCCTCTCTCTGTCAGTTCTTGTTTCCACTTGGAGACTGAGAGCCTCTTACTCATCCTTGGTCGAACTCAGTGAGGCAAGTGTCATTGGGGAAGATTCTGGAAGCTTCCATTGTCTGTCCACCTCGTGGAATGACACTGCCATTTTTCATTTCAAGCTCAACGCACCCTGGTAGTGCATTTAGGTGCATTGCAATGCACCTAGCTAGTGTACTTGGGTGCTATGCAACGCAGCTAGCTAGTGGAGCAGCTGAAATGATCCTGATTTGACTGATTCTGGGCAGTTTCTAGTGGAGAACTTCTGGGAGAAGCTGTAATTTGTTGACCTTGTTCCTTTAGGGGTCGGAACCACACTTTTAGGGACTTAGGATCCCTTGGTTTATGGACATTTCATGCTTAGAGCTGTAAGGCACAAAAATGTCTATAACAGTTGCCCCCTAAAGTATGAGGCCGTTTATCGGGTGAAATGATTTATTAGGAGGATCCAAAGTTCTTTCAATGCTGGGAGGAGACCTGTAATAAGATACAATACAATACATTATCTTCATACTTTTTTCATGATCTAGCTGAGGCGGGCATTCCCATGCTCAGCTTTATAAATTCATTTTCATGTACATAGGACAGACAATCGTCTGATGGTAGACTGATGATTCTGATAGAGCCATCATCCTTTTGGTAGGATGATTATCTGTGCTGCAGTGCTGTGCATTTCAATGTCTTTATTTTCCTGAATATATATCGCAGCCCAGATGGATGAAACTAGATCTGGGGTCTTCAATCTCGTTCGATCTTCACTCGAAGTACAAGTCGATCCATGTGAGAAATGTCTTGAAGTTAAACATGGAAAGACATCGCTTGATTACTAGCCAATGATGTAAGCTGTTAACAAGCGCGAGAGGAATCACCGATGATGATGATGACCCTCAAGGTACTGCAGTACAATTCACGTGGTGTGAATAAAGGACCTCGCGTCGAACGCCATGCAAAATCTTTCGGTCGAAGGTCATTGATGTATACCTGTCGCCGGGAGTGAGAAACTTGCCATTGAGGCATGCAAGCTTCAAAGTACTGAAGGGGTTGTTCCTAGATCAACTTCTTGGATAATGAGTTGATGTCAACAAGAAGTGATCCGTCAAAGGAGGGCCTTAATGAATCCCGCATCAATGACACGGAACGGAGTAAATGATTTTGATGGAGGTGAAAACGATCTGATGATATATGGTTCAGGATGGCGGTCATGAAAGAATGAAGTATAATGTATGGTAGTGGATGGGACACGGGTGACCTCTCTGGATGACTTCTCTTGAACATGTCGGCGACACTTATGTGATGGATTGGTAGCATTTACCCCAAATATGGATGGTATGGCGTGACCATGGTGATGTGACCGGTGAATGAGACAACCCAACCCGACTCAGGCACGGAGTGGAAGTGTCATGTTCAAGAGCGACTTGCTACCAATAAAGATTCTTTGGGTTTTCTTCCCAATTTTTCCCCAGTCATTGCTGACCAGTACCTCTTTATTTTGTAAAGCTTGAGGAGGATAACATATGCTTGTTCTATAATTTTCCCTTCGGGCAAACCCATCGCCATGTTTTAACGAGCCTAGTGATAGTGAAACTTGTTCTCGTCTAAAGACAAGTTTGTCGCTATTAATCTTTTTAACGAGTTTAACGACAAAGATAACTCAGTCCTTTTCATTTTTAGAGAGTCTGAAAAGGTACGTAAAGGCAACTCCAAAATTCCTTTTTCGCCATCTAATCCCTTAAGTCCGAAAAAGTATAAAACAATACAGAAGGGATGAATTTTCGATAGTTTTAACGAGCCGAACAAAACAAGCGCTAGATCTTTTTGTGCAATAATCCCTTAGGTCCAAAAAGATTAAAATCTAGAGGAGGGATAGTACTTCCCGTCGCTTTAACGAGATAGAAGGCCAAAACTCGGCAATCTTTTCATATTTTACGAGTCAGTCGAAAAGAGCTTAAAGAAGACTCGTCTTTTGACGAACGAGTGATAAAATGTGTAGCAGCTGATTCCAGGTAAGGTTTGGAATTTTCCAATCACGGCAGTGTCACAAGGATGGCTAGTGAAATCACTCTTCGCAGCTGTTCCTCAAAATGGGTAAACAATCAAATGGAGGTGAATGATCGGCCAATGGAAAAGTGGAGGTGACGGTGCAAACACGACCAAGGCTTTAATGGCTGAAATGCTTCATTCACGGTGGTTATTTACCGGGGAATAGTTCATTTTTTAACGAGCTTAAACGCGGGTGGAAACATTTGCTCAGATCTTATGTTTATTTTTTAACGAGCTTGAACTATGTGCTAAAACTACTCGATTAATCCAGTCATATGATAAGAATGTCTCATATAAAAACTCGGCAATCTTTCGAGTGTTGCCCCACATCCTTTCTTTATGTAAGTTAGGAAACGACTAATCCTACGAGTTTAAAGGGTTAGAGATCCTAAAAATTTAAAAAAATAAATAGCCGCCCCTCGCTTGCACTCCAAAAGGTTTGCATGCCCCCAGGTATAAAATATGGTTTCAAGGTTACCCCTCAATTTGCAGACAAAACATTTGTTCTATTAGGAAACGCCCCCCTCTTACAGGTTACCCAAAGATTGTTCTATTCGCGGTGCAAACAAAACACTTCTTTGGCGATGTTGCTCGAAATAAACAAAGGTGAGTGACTATGCCCGCCAACTCACATAACTTTGACGAGAGAATCTTATTCTAGAATAACCCCTCTTCCACCGACGGACGGGGTACAGACTAGTCATATTCTCCCGCGGAAACCTATCTTATACCCGAAGTTTTCCTGTCGAAGCAGACCAGGATGCATGCCCCCTGGGTTTCAGTCATATCCCTCCGAATTACTCGCGCTCATTGGGAGGACGGACTGGGGATTGAGACATTTCTTGCGTGAAGAGACCATTTAGGGATGGTATATGACTATTTGCTATGCGTGATCCAGGAAATGAAAGTTGGTCCATGAGCTTGACCACTCTTCCTTCATGCGGAAAACACATTACTCTAAAGAGTGAGGAGATGATGGCTCCCATGCAATAAATATAGCCTCGTCCAAGGAGTAGGTTATAATCCAAGGGTCCTTGAACTACCATTACATTCATGCGAACTGTCTTCCTTCTCAATGTTATGGGCACATTGGGAAGGATCCCTAAAGGTCAACTGGTTCCTTTATCAAAGCCTGTCAGATTTCTCATCTCAGGCAACAGCGATGGCGAACCAAGCGCTTTCCAAGAAATAGAGGAAAGGATACTCACAGAAGCCCCCTCATCTATGATGGTACCAGCCATGACCATTCTATATATTTGAACGATAATTCGTAATGGTACACTTGCTGGTAAACGGGGTCTGCCTAGTTGATTCCAGTCGAAGGAGACAACTAGGTTGCTTGGAGGTGGGACCGAGTAGACGGCCAGGTATGGCTCTGACGAAATTCCCTCCTGCGGTAAGGGAATGGGTAGATTTCCCCCATGTTCGTCGGAGTCTGTGTTGATGAAGAGAATTTGGACGGTGTCATCCTTGTTCTCTTCAGTGACTGTATCATCCGAAGATAAAACCTCTGAAGGAAAGACCAGGTCAACTGCCGCCTCGACCTTTTGACTTTTGTCTGGTATGGATTCAGATGGTTTATCTTCAATGATAGGTGCTTTAGCCGACCACTTGAGCGGGCCACCTGGATTCTCAACTAGCAACGGAATCGGCAAGAGTTTTTTATATCCAGGAGGAAGTCGTAACGGTGAAACCAGACGATCATCCAAAACTCTTTTAGCTTCATCTAAGAAGGGACAACGGTGGATGGCATGATTGCCTTCGCATAGTTTACAAGGAAATCTAGCTTTCCCTTTTTGTCCTGGGGCTTCACTTTCGCTAGTTGACGGTGTGCTTTCAACATGATCACCAGAGGTTGATGACACCAGAATGTGCAAACGAGGAGACCAGTCCCTTAGTATCCGAGGGATGCAAGGACAATCTCTGTGAAAGTGGTCTCCTTTGCAAATGACACATGGCGATTTAGGCCTGGTCGGTGCAGTGTGTGGATTTTCGTTAGACGATACTCGTTTTCCCCCATTCGCCTTTGGCTCCTTCTTCTTCTTCTCCTTCTTCTCCTTAGAAACTTAGCTTTTGGCTTTGCCAGCCCCATCAAGCGAAGAGGAAGGAGGAGAGGAAGTAGAAGGCTGGTGGGCAACTCTGGACTCGTCTGGTTGCTAATTCGATTGTTCAGGAATAGTGGTGTTTTGAACGACATTGGTTGAGAAGAGCCATACTGGCAAGCCAATTGTTAGTCCTGGAAGCGACAATGTGGCCATATGGGGTGCACCAACATCTCCCCAAGAGGAGAAGGGACTAGGATTTCCACCAAGGGGAATTCCTTGGTTGGTAGACTCCATTTTGTCAACCTAAGATCAACGTAGGAAAAGGGTATGAATATTCCGTTTAAAATAAATTTTTAGACGCTTCGACACAACTTGTTTTTAAATTTTTAAGAGTCGAGAAAAAACAAAAGATGACTCTAGTCTCCTTCAATTTTTTATGAGCCTGAAGTGACAAGTGCTCAGATGGACCTTTTCCGTTAAGGAGTCTGAAAAGGAACGAAAGGGACTGCTCTGGAGATCTAGGTAGAGGGAGTACCAAACCAATCGCAAAACTGCAGAATACTTTTTACGGTACGGCAGTCAATCTTCCCGAATGCTGTGTTCGGTGCATTGCGATCAGTAGGGCGGCCGACATGGCTTCCTATGGATAAAAGGTTTTAAGCCTATAGGGGTCTCCCAATATATACTTGACGGTACGTGGGAGCACAACTCCGTATTGGCACTTATCATCTCAAAGTGGAGGAATCACCCAACCATCAGTGAGGACAACAGTTACCAGGCTTTACGACGCCGGAATACGTCTCTAGCCTAGACCTCTAAATGTTGTGCGTTAAGTTCCAAAGCGTTGTTAGATTCATTCAATTTATTTTAAGTTGATCTTTCTTATGAAGTTTTCCTTTTGGGTTCACCACGAGATGTAGATGTAATTCCTAAAATGCAATCTACAAGGGGAAAAGAAAGACACAATCTTTTCTCAAAGAGCAAAGAGCACACTGTAAATGCACTTTTCCTAAATCAAGCCAAACAAACTGTCAATATGCAAATGCACATGTGCATGTATTTGTTTTTCACTTTCTTAATATTGATGCCTAAAAAGAAAGTTGATGTACAAATCTGAATTTGCTTTCAAGTGACAAACACAAACAAGCTTCTTTTTGAAATCAAAAGGTAGAGATGATTACTACACTTTATGATTTTGAAATAAATACTCGTTTCGACACTAGAAAGTCACAAATTCAAACCAAAGGCGAAGGTAAAAGCATAATCGACTGTCAACAACAAATAAACTTTCTCCTATGATCAAAATCGACACTTGCGACAGATCTAAATCAAATGACGACAGTATGACTATTCTACTTTTTCAATGGAAAACTGTAAATGATGTAACAAACACACAAAAACATCTACAGTCTTTTTGTACAAAGGAGGCGGAATTAAGGCAAAGAAAAGGGGTTTTTAAACAGACACATACACTGATCACAGGCTGCAAAGATCAGAGACAAAACTGAAAAAATGAAGCAAAGAACCTCAGCTGCACAAGGCTAGGCTGATCAGCGCACCTGTTACACAGAGAAACTGGATTGCAACGCAGGTAGCCCTCTCGGGAACTGCGTTGAAATGTAGAATCTCTTCACAGAGCCTGCGCTGGGGCAGAAACGAGAATTCTATCCGGGTTCTGGGTCACGGTTTGCAGTTTAATCTATGGTTTTTGGCCGAGTAAAAGCAATCGATAATGCACAATCAGAGGGTAGATTTAAAGCAGGTCTAAGAGCTATCACAAAGGGCAATCAGATCATTTGTGAATCAGCTGTTCAGATCATAGACAGATCCAGTGAGTGGATTGAAGTAGCAGATGTCTACTTTGCATTTGTTAATGGCAAATGCAGTTCGATTGTTACTTCTATGTTTATGAAACAAACAACAAGAGAAACACAAACAAACTAACTAGACATGTTCCCCAGTAGAGTCGCCATTTTGTTAACGGGAAAAGTGTATACTCAGAACGACCCTATCCCACTAAGGTGTGACAGTGACCTTAGAAACAAACAGGGAAAACTACTTTCGTATTCTTCTTTATGAACTATAAATGAAGAGGAATAGGATGAACCAACCTGTGTCTTGTGCTAGTCCTTTGATCCAATCTCTCTCCTCCTTGACAGCTTCCAGCTACCTGCTCCCTTACTTGCCCAGCTTCGCCAAGTTCCTGTAAGATCACAGAAGAAGAAAACTACACAAAGACATGGATTTATATTCATAAATAGCTTAGGATCAGATTTAAGCTAAACATACAAATGTAACAAACATCAATGATACACAAGCATGTAGGAGAAACTCAAATAGTTTTATTGATATAACAAGAAGATCCAGGAGGAGTTACAACTGATGATTCCTGATCCAGCATCAACCTCCCAGCAAAGGAGTCACCTCTTCACCTCCAACAAAGCATAAATCACCCAATACTCTGATATCTATCTCAAAACCAACAACAATTCTCTGCAATGTACAAAATTCCAGCCTCCGGATCTCTGGGATGAGGAATCCATATATAGATGTATGCAAAGAGGATGAGTTAGCTTGTGATCTGACTAGTGGCCTCTCTCTGTCAGTTCTTGTTTCCACTTGGAGACTGAGAGCCTCTTACTCATCCTTGGTCGAACTCAGTGAGGCAAGTGTCATTGGGGAAGATTCTGGAAGCTTCCAATGTCTGTCCACCTCGCAGAATGACACTGCCATTTGTCATTTCCCGCTCAACGGACCCTGGTAGTGCATTTAGGTGCGTTGCAACACACCTAGCTAGTGTACTTGGGTGCTATGCAATGCAGCTAGCTAGTGGATCAGCTGAAATGATCCTGATTTGACTGATTCTGAGCAGTTTCTGGTGGAGAACTTCTGGGAGAAGCTGTAATTTGTTGACCTTGTTCCTTTAGGGGTCGGAACAACACTTTTAGGGACTTAGGATCCCTTGGTTTATGGATATTTCATGCTTAGAGCTGTAAGGCACAAAAATGTCTATAACACAATGGCATCCTCAAAATCTATTATAAACCACTCATCTGATTCAATGTTCTTCATCATGTTATCCCACTTGAGGTCCATGTGCATAGACAAAAGGGTGTGCAAAGACACCAGTGCCTTGGTCACAAATTTCAGAGCTTCCATAAGCTGTTCGGGTTTGGTGTTTGGGTTTGTTTGTATTTTTTAATTTTTATCTTTTTTCTTTAATTTAAAATCAACGACTATAAATGTAATTTTAAGGATTAACATAACTCTTCACTTGGTTTGGTGTTTGGGTTTGTTCGTAGTTTTTAATTTTTATCTTTTAACTTTTTTCTTTAATCTAAAATCAATGACTATAAATGTAATTTGAAGGATTGGCATAACTCTTCACATAATTTTTTAAAGTGTGCTAGCTCAATGGAAGAGTGACTGCTTTAGGAGGTAACATGAATTAATCAATGATTTTATAATTGATTTTTAATTAAATGTTCTTTATATTGATTTATTTCAATGGTGAGATATTTTTGGATTCATTGTTTTATATTGTCCCTAAAGAGACAAAAGTGATCCTTAAATAAATTTTTTATCATCTCTAGAGAGACAATAGCTAGTATTAAAGACATATTGTCTCTAATCCAAGTGTTGTCTTTAGAGGGACAAAAATGACATTGTCTCCAATGAGACAAAAATGAAATTGTCTCCTAAGAGACAATAATGGCTGTGTTATATACTCTCTTTATAGAGACAATATTTTTTAAGACAATAATCTTTAAAACAATATACTTTAAGACAATATTTTTTAAGGCAATAATATTTAAGACACTAATTTTTAAGACAATAATCTTTAAGACAATAAGACAATATTTATGACAAGATACGGGACCGGCGGGCCGCCCCAAAACAAGACCTTGTATGTCAGTACAACTAGTGGGGATTACGGGGGCAGGCCACCCAATGCGGAGCCGACCCCCACTCATATTTTTTTTGCCCTCTTTACTGATGTAACTAAGATTTATTTGCACAGCTAGGCAGATGAGTTATTCTTCTTCTTGGATTTCTTCATGCGCAAAGGGGCATAGTTATTTCTTCACGTGGAAAAAGAAAATTTTAATCTTTGTTATTATTAGAGTGAAAAATGTAAATATTTTTAAAAACAATCTTTGTTCTGATTATTTTTACTCTAACTACATCTTTATTTCCATTTTCAAGATGTCAATACTTTCTAAAAATACTTAAAAACAATGAAAGTCCCTCGTCACAATATTTAAAACTCTAATAATAATTCAAGTAAAACACATATCATCTCATTACCTCCTAAAAGCAGTCACTCCTCTTGAAATTGTCTTTCCTTTTGAAGTTTTTGTCTTCTCAGAGCCTTCTAGAGAACCAATTTTGGTTATTTCTTTAGTACTAGGATATTGTAGATGAAGCTATGTTGGGAATGATGGAATATATTTTTTGGCTAATCCCCCATTAAAAACACATTATGAGAAATATAACTACTACGCTTATATGCATGCATGTTAGCCATTTATTTGGTATATGCATATTTGGATCTATATTTTGAACTTATACAAATTATCCTTAATTATGGAAGTAGTGTTCATTGACTATTTCATTTAAAAAGAATAAATTGCAATTGGCCTTAACCCCATTGTTGAATGGTGATAATTTTGTCAAAATATTAGAAAAACCATGAAGAAAGTCTACTTAGAGCAAGGTGCTGATATGAACTGAAAATTTTGCTCTGTTTTGATACTCTTGAGACTGGAAAATTTGCATTGCCTGCGTCCTCACCGAATTTACTGTTATTCCTCAAACAATCGGCCTGTTTATACAAAATAAAAACTGAGTGTTGGTATTTACAAATAATATTGTACAAATATATTTACAGAATTTGCATTGTTTCAACAACAAGGATCATGATAATGTTTCAACATCCTGCCATTCACAGGGCCTTCTTCTACAGTGCTGTCCTCCATAGATTTGAGAAAATAAGTGTTGTTTCCCTGAACAGCAACAACAAGAAATGGACCTTTCCATAGAAAATCAAACTTTGCATGTTTGCCGTTGTCTTCTCTTCATGAATCCCACTTTAAAACTTTGTCACTGATACTGAAATCTTCAGCTTTAGCCCTCTTATCAAACATCTTTTTTAGCTTTTCTTGCAAAATTTGAGCTCTGTCATAAACTTGTTCTCTGGTTTGCTGAAGGTGAATTGTCTGATTAATCCTTCTTTGAATGTCATTTGGTTCAGCCTGCATCTCTTGTAATAGCTTGATAGTAGGAATGCCCAGGGATGAAGGAAATCTAGCCTCCATGCCATATACTAGCTCATAAGGGCTCATCCCAATTGATCTTTTGCTTGAAAGTCTGTCTGCCCATAGGGCATTTACCAGCTTTTTGTGCCAGTTCTTCTTGTTTTCTTCTAGCACCTTCTTTATGATGTTAATGAGGCTCTTGTTTGAAGATTCTGCCAATCCATTACCTTGAGGGTAATAAGCTGTGGAGTGGCCCATGGTAATATGAAATTTGTGGCAAAAATTGATCATCTTTTTGGATTTAAAGGCAGCGGCATTGTCAGTGATGATTTTCTCAGGGCAGCCAAATCTGGAAAGGATATTGCACTCAAGGAATTGGATAATGATGGTGTCATTGGCTTGTCTACAGGGAATGGCTTCAACCCACTTAGTGAAATATTCGGTGGCTGTTAGGATCAATCTGTGTTGTCCTGAGGAAGAGGGATGGATTTCTCCAATGAAGTCAAGACCCCACTGTTGAAAAGGTTTTTCGGTGGAGATGGGCTTGGATTCTAAGTTTTGGGATTTAGTTTGGATTCTAAAATGGATACTAGAGAAGTGGTAAGTTATTTCAATGGAAAGGCTTAAGTTCATCTGTCACTCTTTGAGATGTTTGCATTTGTATAGGTTTTTCTAGTATAAGTATTATATTTTGTGCTTAGTTCAAGGAGTTTTCTTCCAATATGTCTAATAATAATATGTTTTTTGGCAGTTGTCATGCTCAACACTTCTATCTGAAGTGGTAAGTAATAGGTACAAAGATCATTAAAGAATTTATTTTTGAAATTAGGTCTTTCCTTGATGTTGCTAAGAAGTCAGAGCACACATATATTCTTCTAGGTGATTTTTATGCTTGTACAGGTTACCTCCCATATGTCTTTCCATATGTACCTTGTACCTTGTTACCTCCAAACTTGCAAGTAAATTGTTACCTTCCATATGAAGAATTATCAACCAGTGAGATAGAAATCAATGTTTCACCTACCAAAGGTCCCAATGTTCAATCAAAAGCAGTACCCATAGCAGCAACTCCAGCTCCTATCGTAGATCTTCTTGGTTATTTGATAGGTTTAGGGAATGCACTTGTCCCTAGAGATTAGTGAGCAGTAGGCTCTGGGTGGGTATTAGATAGTCAATTCCATTTCATTTTGTAAATAACAAATGGAAAAAATTGGCTTTATCGTTGTTAGATGTGAATTGTATTTACTATGATAAGCGTCAACCTGATTAAAGCAACTTGTGATATCTGGTTAATGCTTTGTGCAGGCCTCCATTACCTATTTTACTTACATCATCAGTATGTCAAGCCCTTCAGATCAATGGGAAACTTATATGGCGCGATGATCAAATTTTTTATAGCTTGAAGCTTTAGAATAGCTCTTTTGCTCTTGCAGTTGTTGGACCTCTACAGGTATAGTTCATAAAATGTGAAAATAGTTGAGAAATTAGTTCTATCTACTGTAAATATTGCTAGTTTAATAGGATGTAGATGCACATCTATTTTGAGTCCTTTTCCTAAGTTTCATTCCTGGTAAATTAGGTACCACCATTGCAGCCTTGTAGCTCATTCCTACCAATGGTACTATTTCAAAACATATCTCCTAGACTGGCAAAGCTCTTTTGTAGGTGGAAGTAAAAAATAATCAACAACTTGTTTGGTATTTTAATGATAATATTTCATTTGAAATTTTCTGCACTGAGGATGGCAGGGTGGAGCGCGAAAAATTTCTAGACATAATAATGAATGATAGGATCTAGATTTTAAGCTTTGGAAGTTTTCTTCATTGAGGATGGCAAAATGGAGGGTGAAACATTTATATAGGTAATAATGAATGCTAGGACCATTCCCTCTTCGCCACTCTACCTGCGCCTTCGACTTTGTTGGATTTTTAGGGCTTTTGGGTCAAAAGGATTGGGCAGGATGGACAAGTCGAAGAGATCAAAAGGGGAAGAGGAAGAGCACATAGACGGTGAGCTTGTTCTCTCCATTGAAAAGCTGCAAGAAATCCAGGATGAGCTTGAGAGGGTAAGTTCTCATGCACTCTAAAAACTGCTTTTTGGGGTTATTTTATTTTATTTATTTATTTTTAAATTGGTTTTTTTCTTATCTTTTTTTAAAACATTTTGCCCATTCCTTTCTCTATGTATTATTTTTTTGATTTATTGGTGCATCTGTGGATTGATTGAATTTTTGCTTGTCTGTGGGCTGCTTGAGAATGATTTGTTACAGCCCTTAAGAGCAGGTTTGAGGAAAAGAGTAGTTTTTTCAGTAAACCCACACTTCATCTTCATATTCTTTCAGTCTTTTGGATATGGACATTTTGATTGGTTTACATATATTGTTTTTCCAATAGTGTCGGGAAAATTATTTCAAGGAAAAATTGAAACTAGAACATCCTCAAATTAGTTATTTCAGTTTTTTTGCCATATGCATTTATTGGTTGGGCGTGAGTCGGTAAAGCTCGGGGTTCAACAAATGTAATATCTTATGTGACAGTTCTTGATCAGTTATAGTCTGCCTGTTTACGATTAGGTTCGTAATGACCTGGTGACCTGAGGCTCTCTCAATGTATTATGCCGCACTCCTAAATCCCTTTTGGTCTCAATTACAGTCTGCACATTTATGATAAGATCATAGTGGCCTCGTCACCTCGGGTACTCTCGGCCTAGTCACTACCCCCAAAGGATCTAACAAGGTTGTTGGACTTAATGGCAAAAGCTCGCAATGCTATTCGGCACTTGCCCTTAGGGAAGCGTAGACCTACCTTACCTATATGGTTGTGGACAGTTGGCTTATTCTTACATTCGTCTTTTTATTAGTTGCTAGAAATATTTCTTGGAGGAATTAGTGGATAGAGTTTAAGTTGGATTCAAGATGATAATCAGAGTATTCCTACATTACATATTTGTAATTTCATAGTTTCATTCAATTGAGGAAGAACCAGATTCATTGTATCACTTTTGTTTTCCCTTTCCCCACTTATATAGCGATGTTGCAGCTCTGGATTTTATTTTTCCCTTCTACTTTTTCTCTCTGAGATTGAATCTAAAGTTTCTAGTCCCTAGCAGAGCCTATTTCTCTTCTATCATAAAATGAATATGTGTGTAAACCTATGTAGTTGATGAAATAAGTTTGGAGTGGATTGAAACAGTGAGATTTTGCTGTGGCGGTGGTGATGAATCATTTTTTCAATTGAGCATAACATGTCTATATGATATAATGAACAAAAATGGAAAACAAAGTGATATTTTTAAAGGGTGCATTGAGCTACTCTCTTTTGGCTATTCATCTCCAGTTATGTTGAATGTTAGAAATGGGGGCCAACTGCAAAACTTTTTTTCTTTCATGAGACTGCAGAAATTGGTCTCCAAATGAATTGAAAATGTCCTGGTGCACTCTGGGTTCTTCTATCACTAGTCTTACATGGGATGTTTCTATTCAAGTCATTCAGGTTATTATTTGTTTTAGTTATTATATGATGTCCAACTGTGTGGGGCCTTCTACATGGGTAAATTGCACTTGAGTACTATGGAAAACTGAGTCCTCAATTATTTTTTGTGCTTTGCCTTTCACTACAGGGTCTTTAACATTCATTACTGTTTGATATGTTGAGCATTAAATATCATCTACCCTTCTTTGTGCCTTTCCTTTCATTACAAGGTCTTTAACATTTAATACTGTTTGATATGCTGAGCATTAAATATCATCTGCCCTTCACCATAAACCATAAAAAAATAAAGTTTTGTTTATATATAATTTATTTGAATGGAAAAAAGGGAGAGAGCTGTTGTTTCATTTTCTCTAGCGCGGCATACACCAAACTATGAAACACATCATTTCTATTTTAATAGAATAAGCATGTAGTTCATCGAATTAAAAATCAAATTATATCAAAGCTACAAATCAGAACACCCATTTTTAAAAATCCCCCTATCAGGGAACAACATGGAAATATGCTTATTTCCATTAGAATTGAGTATCAAGGCTATGCTACGCAGCTTAATGTTATGAACATTGCAGCCTGTTTACATCAGATCACCATTGTGAACTAATGGCATTCTAGGAAGGTGTGTCCTCCTTGTGTACAATCTGAAACAAGTTCTTCATTAGATATATCAAATTTTATGATAATACAACATTCAATAATCATGTGATTCTGGATCCCATGAATAGTAATAATGAGATACATAGGACTAAGAATTGACCATGGTTGGCAATGTCTAATCTCAGTAATTAGGTAGGGAAGACTGCAACTGAAGAAGGTGATGATAGCAATCTGCAGCAGAAAGTCTCTGATCTGGGTCTTGTTCCAAGCATCTATTCTATAAATTCCTCAACAGCTCAGACACATTCAGCCCACTTATCCTGATAAGGTGTCTAGTACTCCACACATCAACTGTAACCCCATGAACACCCCTAGACATCTCAGGAGCATGGTTCAAGCCACTAAGATTATGAGGGTAAATCTGAGGTGCACCAATGTGTTAACGGGAAAAGTGTCTACTCAGAATGACCCTATCCCACTAAGGTGTGACAGTGACCTTAGAAACAAACAGGGAAAACTACTTTCATATTCTTCTTTATGAACTATAAACGAAGAGGAATAGGATGAACCAACCTACGTCTTGCGCTAGTCCTTTGATCCAATCTCTCTCCTCCTTGACAACTTCCAGCTACCTGCTCCCTTACTTGCCCAGCTTCGCCATGTTCCTGTAAGATCACAAAAGAAGAAAACTACACAAAGACATGGATTTATATTCATAAATAGCTTAGGATCAGATTTAAGCTAAACATACAAATGTAACAAACATCAATGATACACAGGCATGTAGGAGAAACTCAAATAGTTTTATTGATATAACAAGAAGATCCAGCATCAACCTCCCAGTAAAGGAGTCCCCTCTTCACCTCCAACAAAGCATAAATCACCCAATACTCTGATATCTATCTCAAAACCAACAACAATTCTCTGCAATGTACAAAATTCCAGCCTCCAGATCTCTGGGATGATGGATCCATATATAGATGTATGCAAAGAGGATGAGTCAGCTTGTGATCTGACTAGTGGCCTCTCTCTGTCAGTTCTTGTTTCCACTTGGAGACTGAGAGCCTCTTACTCATCCTTGGTCGAACTCAGTGAGGCAAGTGTCATTGGGGAAGATTCTGGAAGCTTCCATTGTCTGTCCACCTCGTGGAATGACACTGCCATTTTTCATTTCCCGCTCAACGCACCCTGTTAGTGCATTTAGGTGCATTGCAATGCACCTAGCTAGTGTACTTGGGTGCTATGCAACGCAGCTAGCTAGTGGAGCAGCTGAAATGATCCTGATTTGACTGATTCTGGGCAGTTTCTGGTGGAGAACTTCTGGGAGAAGCTGTAATTTGTTGACCTTGTTCCTTTAGGGGTCGAAACAACACTTTTAGGGACTTAGGATCCCTTGGTTTATGGACATTTCATGCTTAGAGCTGTAAGGCACAAAAATGTCTATAACAGTTGCCCCCTAAAGTATGAGGCCGTTTATCGGGTGAAATGCTTTATTAGGAGGATCCGAAGTTCTTTCAATGCTAGGAGGAGACCTGTAATAAGATACAATACAATACATTATCTTCATACTTTTTTCATGATCTAGCTGAGGCGGGCATTCCCATGCTCAGCTTTATAAATTCATTTTCATGTACATAGGACAGACAATCGTCTGATGGTAGACTGATGATTCTGATAGAGCCATCATCCTTTTGGTAGGATGATTATCTGTGCTGCAGTGCTGTACATTTCAATGTCTTTATTTTCCTGAAAATATATCGCAGCCCAGATGGATGAAACTAGATCTGGGGTCTTCAATCTCGTTCGATCTTCACTCGAAGTACAAGTCGATCCATGTGAGAAATGTCTTGAAGTCGAACATGGAAAGACATCGCTTGATTACCAGCCAATGATGTAAGCTGTTAACAAGCGCGAGAGGAATCACCGATGATGATGATGACCCTCAAGGTACTGCAGTACAATTCACGTGGTGTGAATAAAGGACCTGGCGTCGAACACCATGAAAAATCTTTCGGTCGAAGGTCATTGATGTATACCTGTCGCCGGGAGTGAGAAACTTGCCATTGAGGCATGCAAGCTTCAAAGTACTGAAGGGGTTGTTCCTAGATCAGCTTCTTGGATAATGAGTTGATGTCGACAAGAAGTGATCCGTCAAAGGAGGGCCTTAATGAATCCCACATCAATGACACGGAACGGAGTAAATTATTTTGATGGAGGTGAAAACGATCTGATGATATATGGTTCAGGATGGCGGTCATGAAAGAATGAAGTATAATGTATGGTAGTGGATGGGACACGGGTGACCTCTCTGGATGACTTCTCTTGAACATGTCGGCGACACTTATGTGATGGATTGGTAGCATTTACCCCAAATATGGATGGTATGGCGTGACCATGGTGATGTGACCGGTGAATGAGACAACCCAACCCGACTCAGGCACGGAGTGGAAGTGTCATGTTCAAGAGCGACTTGCTACCAATAAAGATTCTTTGGGTTTTCTTCCCAATTTTTCCCCAGTCATTGCTGACCAATACCTCTTTATTTTTGTAAAGCTTGAGGAGGATAACATATGCTTGTTCTATAATTTTCCCTTTGGGCAAACCCATCGCCATGTTTTAACGAGCCTACTGATAGTGAAACTTGTTCTCGTCTAAAGACAAGTTTGTCGTAATTAATCTTTTTAACGAGTTTAACGACAAAGATAACTCGGTCCTTTTCATTTTTAGAGAGTCTGAAAAGGTACGTAAAGGCAACTCCAAAATTCCTTTTTCGCCATCTAATCCCTTAAGTCCGAAAAAGTATAAAACAATACAGAAGGGATGAATTTTCGATAGTTTTAACGAGCCGAACAAAACAAGCGCTCAATCTTTTTGTGCAATAATCCCTTAGGTCCAAAAAGATTAAAATCTAGAGGAGGGATAGTACTTCCCGTCGCTTTAACGAGCTGGAAGGCCAAAACTCGGCAATCTTTTCATATTTTACGAGTCAGTCGAAAAGAGCTTAAAGAAGACTCGTCTTTTGACGAACGAGTGATAAAATGTGTAGCAGCTGATTCCAGGTAAGGTTTGGAATTTTCCAATCACGGCAGTGTCACAAGGATGGCTAGTGAAATCACTCTTCGTAGCTGTTCCTCAAAATGGGTAAACAATCAAATGGAGGTGAATGATCGGCCAATGGAAAAGTGGAGGTGGCGGTGCAAACACGACCAAGGCTTTAATGGCTGAAATGCTTCATTCACGGTGGTTATTTACCGGGGAATAGTTCATTTTTTAACGAGCTTAAACGCGGGTGGAAACATTTGCTCAGATCTTATGTTTATTTTTTAACAAGCTTGAACTATGTGCTAAAACTACTCGATTAATCCAGTCATATGATAAGAATGTCTCATATAAAAACTCGACAATCTTTCGAGTGCTGCCCCACATCCTTTCTTTTTGTAAGTTAGGAAACGACTAATCCTACGAGTTTAAAGGGTTAGAGATCCTAAAAATTAAAAAAAATAAATAGCCGCCCCTCGCTTGCACTCCAAAAGGTTTCCATGCCCCCAGGTATAAAATATGGTTTCAAGGTTACCCCTCAATTTGTAGACAAAACATTTGTTCTATCAGGAAAGGCCCCCCTCTTACAGGTTACCCAAAGATTGTTCTATTCGCGGTGCAAACAAAACACTTCTTTGGCGATGTTGCTCGAAATAAACAAAGGTGAGTGACTATGCCCGCCAACTCACATAACTTTCACGAGAGAATCTTATTCTAGAATAACCCCTCTTCCACTGACGGACGGGGTACAGACTAGTCATATTCTCCCGCGGAAACCTATCTTATACCCGAAGTTTTCCTGTCGAAGCAGACCAGGATGCATGCCCCTGGGTTTCAGTCATATCCCTCCGAATTACTCGCGCTCATTGGGAGGACGGACTGGGGATTGCGACATTTCTTGCGTGAAGACACCATTTAGGGATGGTATATGACTATTTGCTATGCGTGATCCAGGAAATGAAAGTTGGTCCATGAGCTTGACCACTCTTCCTTCATGCGGAAAACAAATTACTCTAAAGAGTGAGGAGACGATGGCTCCCATGCAATAAATATAGTCTCGTCCAAGGAGTAGGTTATAATCCAAGGGTCCTTGAACTACCATTACATTCATGCGAACTGTCTTCCTTCTCAATGTTATGGGCACATTGGGAAGGATCCCTAAAGGTCGTCTGGTTCCTTTATCAAAGCCTGTCAGATTCTCATCTCATGCAACAGCGATGGCGAACCAAGCGCTTTCCAAGAAATAGAGGAAAGGATACTCACAGAAGCCCCCTCATCTATGATGGTACCGGCCATGACCATTCTATATATTTGAACGATAATTCGTAATGGTACACTTGCTGGTAAACGGGGTCTGCCTAGTTGATTCCAGTCGAAGGAGACAACTAGGTTGCTTGGAGGTGGGACCGAGTAGACGGCCGGGTATGGCTCTGACGAACTTCCCTCCTGCGGTAAGGGAATGGGTAGATTTCCCCCATGTTCGTCGGAGTCTGTGTTGATGAAGAGAATTTGGATGGTGTCATCCTTGTTCTCTTCAGTGACTGTATCATCCGAAGATAAAACTTCTGAAGGCAAGACCAGGTCAACTGTCGCCTCGACCTTTTGACTTTTGTCTGGTATGGATTCAGATGGTTTATCTTCAATGATAGGTGCTTTAGCCGACCACTTGAGCGGGCCAGCTGGATTCTCAACTAGCAACGGACTCGGCAAGAGTTTTTTATATCCAGGAGGAAGTCATAACGGTGAAACCGGACGATCATCCAAAACTCTTTTAGCTTCATCTAAGAAGGGACAACGGTGGATGGCATGATTGCCTTCGCATAGTTTACAAGGAAATCTAGCTTTCCCTTTTTGTCCTGGGGCTTCACTTTCGCTAGTTGACGGTGTGCTTTCAACATGATCACCAGAGGTTGATGACACCGGAATGTGCAAACGAGGAGACCAGTCCCTTAGTATCCGAGGGATGCAAGGACAATCTCTGTGAAAGTGGTCTCCTTTGCAAATGACACATGGCGATTTAGGCCTGGTCGGTGCAGTGTGTGGATTTTCGTTAGACGATACTCGTTTTCCCCCATTCGCCTTTGGCTCCTTCTTCTTCTTCTCCTTCTTCTCCTTAGGAACTTAACTTTTGGCTTTGCCAGCCCCATCAAGCGAAGAGGAAGGAGGAGAGGAAGTAGAAGGCTGGTGGGCAACTCTGGACTCGTCTGGTTGCTAATTCGATTGTTCAGGAATAGTGGTGTTTTGAACGACATTGGTTGAGAAGAGCCATACTGGCAAGCCAATTGTTAGTCCTGGAAGCGACAATGTGGCCATATGGGGTGCACCAACATCTCCCCAAGAGGAGAAGGGACTAGGATTTCCACCAAGGGGAATTCCTTGGTTGGTAGACTCCATTTTCTCAACCTAAGATCAACGTAGGAAAAGGGTATGAATATTCCGTTTAAAATAAATTTTTAGACGCTTTGACACAACTTGTTTTTAAATTTTTAAGAGTCGAGAAAAAACAAAAGATGACTCTAGTCTCCTTCAATTTTTTATGAGCCTGAAGTGACAAGTGCTCAGATGGACCTTTTCCGTTAAGGAGTCTGAAAAGGAACGAAAGGGACTGATCTGGAGATCTAGGTAGAGGGAGTACCAAACCAATCGCAAAACTGCAGAATACTTTTTACGGTACAGCAGTCAATCTTCCCGAATGCTGTGTTCGGTGCATTGCGATCAGTAGGGCGGCCGACACGGCTTCCTATGGATAAAAGGTTTTAAGCCTATAGGGGTCTCCCAATATATACTTGACGGTACGTGGGAGCACAACTCCGTATTGGCACTTATCATCTCAAAGTGGAGGAATCACCCAACCATCAGTGAGGACAACAGTTACCAGGCTTTACGACGTCGGAATACGTCTCTAGCCTAGACCTCTAAATGTTGTGCATTAAGTTCCAAAGCGTTGTTAGATTCATTCAATTTATTTTAAAGTTGATCTTTCTTATGAAGTTTGCCTTTTGGGTTCACCACGAGATGTAGATGTAATTCCTAAAATGCAATCTACAAGGGGAAAAGAAAGACACAATCTTTTCTCAAAGAGCAAAGAGCACACTGTAAATGCACTTTTCCTAAATCAAGCCAAACAGACTGTCAATATGCAAATGCACATGTGCATGTATTTGTTTTTCACTTTCTTAATATTGATGCCTAAAAAGAAAGTTGATGTACAAATCTGAATTTGCTTTCAAGTGACAAACACAAACAAGCTTCTTTTTGAAATCAAAAGGTAGAGATGATTACGACACTTTATGATTTTGAAATAAATACTCGTTTCGACACTAGAAAGTCACAAATTCAAACCAAAGGCAAAGGTAAAAGCATAATCGACTGTCAACAACAAATAAACTTTCTCCTATGATCAAAATCGACACTTGCGACAGATCTAAATCAAATGACGACAGTATGACTATTCTACTTTTTCAATGGAAAACTGTAAATGATGTAACAAGCACACAAAAACATCTACAGTCTTTTTGTACAAAGGAGGCGGAATTAAGGCAAAGAAAAGGGGTTTTTAAACAGACACATACACTGATCACAGGCTGCAAAAATCAGAGACAAAACTGAAAAAATGAAGCAAAGAACCTCAGCTGCACAAGGCTAGGCTGATCAGCGCACCTGTTACACAGAGAAACTGGATTGCAACGCAGGTAGCCCTCTCGGGAACTGCGTTGAAATGCAGAATCTCTTCACAGAGCCTGCGCTGGGGCAGAAACGAGAATTCTATCCGGGTTCTGGGTCACAGTTTGCAGTTTAATCTATGGTTTTTGGCCGAGTAAAAGCAATCAGTAATGCACAATCAGAGGGTAGATTTAAAGGAGGTCTAAGAGCTATCACAAAGGGCAATCAGATCATTTGTGAATCAGTTGTTCAGATCATAAACAGATCCAGTGAGTGGATTGAAGTAGCAGATGTCTACTTTGCATTTGTTAATGGCAAATGCAGTTCGATTGCTACTTCTATGTTTATGAAACAAACAACAAGAGAAACACAAACAAACTAACTAGACATGTTCCCCAGCAGAGTCGCCATTTTGTTAACGGGAAAAGTGTCTACTCAGAACGACCCTATCCCACTAAGGTGTGACAGTGACCTTAGAAACAAACAGGGAAAACTACTTTCGTATTCTTCTTTATGAACTATAAATGAAGAGGAATAGGATGAACCAACCTGTGTCTTGCGCTAGTCCTTTGATCCAATCTCTCTCTTCCTTGACAGCTTCCAGCTACCTGCTCCCTTACTTGCCCAGCTTCGCCAAGTTCCTGTAAGATCACAGAAGAAGAAAACTACACAAAGACATGGATTTATATTCATAAATAGCTTAGGATCAGATTTAAGCTAAACATACAAATGTAACAAACATCAATGATACACAAGCATGTAGGAGAAACTCAAATAGTTTTATTGATATAACAAGAAGATCCAGGAGGAGTTACAACTGATGATTCCTGATCCAGCATCAACCTCCTAGCAAAGGAGTCGCCTCTTCACCTCCAACAAAGCATAAATCACCCAATACTCTGATATCTATCTCAAAACCAACAACAATTCTCTGCAATGTACAAAATTCCTGCCTCCGGATCTCTGGGATGAGGAATCCATATATATATGTATGCAAAGAGGATGAGTTAGCTTATGATCTGACTAGTGGCCTCTCTCTATCAGTTCTTGTTTCCACTTGGAGACTGAGAGCCTCTTACTCATCCTTGGTCGAACTCAGTGAGGCAAGTGTCATTGGGGAAGATTCTGGAAGCTTCCAATGTCTGTCCACCTCGCAGAATGACACTGCCATTTGTCATTTCCCGCTCAACGGACCCTGGTAGTGCATTTAGGTGCATTGCAACGCACCTAGCTAGTGTACTTGGGTGCTATGCAACGCAGCTAGCTAGTGGAGCAGCTGAAATGATCCTGATTTGACTGATTCTGAGCAGTTTCTGGTGGAGAACTTCTGGGAGAAGCTGTAATTTGTTGACCTTGTTCCTTTAGGGGTCGGAACAACACTTTTAGGGACTTAGGATCCCTTGGTTTATGGACATTTCATGCTTAGAGCTGTAAGGCACAAAAATGTCTATAACACAATGGCATCCTCAAAATCTATTATAAACCACTCATCTGATTCAATGTTCTTCATCATGTTATCCCACTTGAGGTCCATGTGCATAAACAAAAGGGTGTGCAAAGACACCAGTGCCTTGGTCACAAATTTCAGAGCTTCCATAAGCTGTTCGGGTTTGGTGTTTGGGTTTGTTTGTATTTTTTAATTTTTATCTTTTTTCTTTAATTTAAAATCAACGACTATAAATGGAATTTTAAGGATTAACATAACTCTTCACTTGGTTTGGTGTTTGGGTTTGTTCGTAGTTTTTAATTTTTATCTTTTAACTTTTTTCTTTAATCTAAAATCAATGACTATAAATGTAATTTGAAGGATTGGCATAACTCTTCACATAATTTTTTAAAGTGTGCTAGCTCAATGGAAGAGTGACTGCTTTAGGAGGTAACATGAATTAATCAATGATTTTATAATTGATTTTTAATTAAATGTTCTTTATATTGATTTATTTCAATGGTGAGATATTTTTGGATTCATTGTTTTATATTGTCCCTAAAGAGACAAAAGTGATCCTTAAATAAAAAAAATTTCGTCTCTAGAGAGACAATAGCTAGTATTAAAGACATATTGTCTCTAATCCAAGTGTTGTCTTTAGAGGGACAAAAATGACATTGTCTCCAATGAGACAAAAATGAAATTGTCTCCTAAGAGACAATAATGGCTGTGTTATATACTCTCTTTATAGAGACAATATTTTTTAAGACAATAATCTTTAAAACAATATACTTTAAGACAATATTTTTTAAGGCAATAATATTTAAGACACTAATTTTTAAGACAATAATCTTTAAGACAATAAGACAATATTTATGACAAGATACGGGACCGGCGGGCCGCCCCAAAACAAGACCTTGTATGTCAATACAACTAGTGGGGATTACGGGGGCAGGCCACCCAATGCGGAGCCGACCCCCACTCATATTTTTTTTGCCCTCTTTACTGATGTAACTAAGATTTATTTGCACAGCTAGGCAGATGAGTTATTCTTCTTCTTGGATTTCTTCATGCGCAAAGGGGCATAGTTATTTCTTCACGTGGAAAAAGAAAATTTTAATCTTTGTTATTATTAGAGTGAAAAATGTAAATATTTTTAAAAACAATCTTTGTTCTGATTATTTTTACTCTAACTACATCTTTATTTCTATTTTCAAGATGTCAATACTTTCTAAAAATACTTAAAAACAATGAAAGTCCCTCGTCATAATATTTAAAACTCTAATAATAATTCAAGTAAAACACATATCATCTCATTACCTCCTAAAAGCAGTCACTCCTCTTCAAATTGTCTTTCCTTTTGAAGTTTTTGTCTTCTCAGAGCCTTCTAGAGAACCAATTTTGGTTATTTCTTTAGTACTAGGATATTGTAGATGAAGCTATGTTGGGAATGATGGAATATATTTTTTGGCTAATCCCCCATTAAAAACACATTATGAGAAATATAACTACTACGCTTATATGCATGCATGTTAGCCATTTATTTGGTATATGCATATTTGGATCTATATTTTGAACTTATACAAATTATCCTTAATTATGGAAGTAGTGTTCATTGACTATTTCATTTAAAAAGAATAAATTGCAATTGGCCTTAACCCCATTGTTGAATGGTGATAATTTTGTCAAAATATTAGAAAAACCATGAAGAAAGTCTACTTGGCTTATAGGGCTCCACTAACATGCAAATATTGCATGATTGTATCCTGTAATATCCCAACATCAAAATTTTAATGAGATATGGTACACTCTAGGTGTTCTAATGAAATTCTTGCACTAAAAACACCTAACACAATAAAGATCTAAGAATGCAGTCTCTTCTTTATGTAAATAAATAGAAACAAAATTACATGTCCACACAAGACCTACTAAAGCCCGTGCCTTGGCATATATGGCTGCCCATCAACAAAGAAATTAAATATATTTATGCACAATTGTAGATCCTAGATGGATCCACTACACAAATTACTCCCATGGGTTTTCATACCTAGGATCAACTAGAACTAGCCTTGCCAAGTTCATAACAAAATCCAAATAGATAAATAACTCTCCTATCCCCTTTTATAGGCTTGATTGACTCTTTAGAGACTTTATTTTATTGTTTTCCCTTAAAAAAAAGGAAAATACAATGGGCCAATGCCATGGGCAACTGCCACATTAAATACCATGGGAAGATTCCATCCACTTTAACCATATCCATATATATATATATATATATATATATATATATATATATATATCTTACAAATCCTCCCGCCCAAAGACTGTTTGCCCTCAGGTAATCCACTTCTATCCACAAAAGAAGTATTTGTATATTGATACCAAGATCCCATACAACCCAATGTGTTATTCCATGCCTCCATTCTAAATATAAATTAATGGATCCTTTGATACCTGAATTGAAAACAATCCTTTGGTCAATCCTACCCCCAAAGGATTCTCCCAGATCCCAATGCCACCTATGTCCTAGGACATGTTGGTTATGGCACCACCTCAGCCCTCCATCATTGCTTGTGCTTGAGGGCCCAAGTTGCAATATGCCCTTGGCTAAGAGTATCCCGTCAATAGAGTTCCAACTCATAATCTCTCATAAATCCATCTCGTGGGAAGTATATAATGCATGAATCCCTGTACAAGGAATAAATCTACCATGTTGATGTTGCCTCATGCTCAACTCATGTTGCTACACCCGATCACCCATCATGATCCATTTGTATAACTCTTCCTTGGTATCCCCAATGTATAATGGCAGGTTGGTAGAGCTGCAAGCCTTATCTATGTACTCTTGTAGAGGGCTGCTCTACAACTCCCAAATGTACTCCTCTTCCTGCCTTCTGAGGGACTTGAGTTGTTCCTCAACACTAGACAACTGGGTCATTGATTCAACACATACCCCTCTGAGGTCCTCAAATTTCCTATTCTCCTGTAAGACAGTGTCTCACGCTACCCGAAATCTCTACTTCAACATCGTAAGATCTATCTTGAAATGCATGATCCTTTCTCAAAAGTCCTCTACTAGAAATTCTCATGCCCTGCAAAATGTCTCTATATTTGACTGCACCGGATGCCCCATGACCACAACTTTAAGTTGAACTTTTGTTTGACCCTCCATAAATGGCTTATCCTGCATACTATATTTGTCATGATACCCTGCATGATCATGCTCTTCATGTCAGTTTATTATTATTGGTTCTTCGTTTGGTTCTCCTAGAATGTCTTCTTCCTAATCTTTTTCATATATGGGGATAAGTTGTCCACCCTCTTTGATTTTCAAACATGGATGTATTGGTGGACTGTTATCTATACCTGATTGCCCATACTCTTTATGGAAATTCTCCTAGATATCTATAGACTCAACTACCTCATCGTCAGGACGAATTCCCTCCTTCCTTTCCCGATTTGCTTTGTCAAGTTGATTCATTTTCATCGACCTCTCTTGTAAGCTTCTCTGGAAAACATGGTGTTGTTGCTCACAATTTGTACTTGACTACTTGCATCCTTCATAGGTTCTCTTGTAAAAACCGGTGAAACCAACTATGGGTGAATCTTCATGGTCTTCCCTTGTTTCCTCTTATCACCTAGACATGAATGGTTAAGGGCCCAAGGTCCCTTGCAGATAAAGAATAGTCCTCTCATCCTTAGTTCATTCTTGATGCATATTTTGTCCTTGTTTCCTCCATCAATCCTTATCAACTGCTTCGTAGTGAGCAACCTTTTGAGTAATTTTATGTTTCTCCTGACAAACTTCTCGACTTGATCATAGGATCCTTGTGGTCCTTCCTCCAAATGGTCAACAATTTACATCTTAGTATCTTGCATATGTGAGCATGGCCTTCTAATAATAGAGACACAATCTTTTGCATGATTGTTTTGACATGGTCTGAATGAGCTGATGTAATACTGGTGTAAAAGTTATGGAGCAACTAAAAGATCAACTCATCACATTCCAAATTCAGTATGAATGTGCCAAAGTTGAATTCTTCCATGACTGTTAAAATTTCTGCATCGGTTCTAAAAGGTAGGAAGCATGATGTTATTCAACCCTTTAAGGCCTTACACTATCAACTACAATATCTCCTCATAAGATCATTATTGTAAGACAATACTTTGGATGTTAAAGCTATGATCTTGCTGAGACAAGAAGAAATTGTGAGCTTGACCTCTTCACAAGGATGCTCCAAGAGTTTGGATTGTATTAAAGGAAACAAAGATGGCTTGAGATTCCAACTGAGTTTCCTCCATTCTGGTTGTGCCACCTCTAAGAGTTGTGTGTCTAATTCCTCCAATTTCTAAAGTTCTATGGTTGACTTTGTTCATTGCAATTAAGATCCAAGTGCGAAGAACTTGGCTCCTCTTCCTTGTCCTTCCTTCACTTCCCATGGGAATTTTTCTTGCATAATGGCATAGACCATTTTTGAGAAAGACTTTCCATTATATTATAAAGTGGTATTGCTAAGAAAAGGCCCCATGCTTCTTTTATTTTATCTAGAATTTTGTCCAAAATTTTATGAGTGTTTTCTAGGGAAAGTCCCATCTCCCCTCAGACCAAAGCATGAATACACTAATTCTTCAATGGATTTCGCCCCAAGATAAGGTAAATACAAACTTGATTGGTAATAGTAAGATGATTGTTCCACCTCCTTCCTTTCCTATTCCCTTTTTTTTTTTAACACAAAATCTCCTTTCTATCGTCAAACTCCAAAATTTGACAAACCCCTTGTCAAATGCTAAAACCAATCAAAATTTTCAAAACTATAAACATGGTTTAGTCCATAACCCGTCATCTTTCATGCTTCCACACTGATATTTTTGAGCAGAAAATCTGTCTAGATGGAAAGAGAATCAATTTTCAGGTAAAGACTTGGATCTTCATACGCTAATCAAGAGTCTGTGGACCCAATGATTATGCCCTTGCGAGTGATCAATGGACCATGTCCGACATTGAATTTGATGTTAGAGCTTTCAAATGTATAGGCATAAGACTATATTCGACCATGATAAACCTCTACACCAATCCAACCACATAATGCAACATACTATATAACGAAAAAATCCATAGCATTACTTTATTTAATTATGGTGACCCACCACAAAATCTTTTGATGAAATATAATTTACTCGATTCCACAAAAACACGGTGTCTTTTCCTCTATTATTAATGTGTGAGTGATCTTGATGTAGCGAGATCAATTTATCTAATGTAATAAAACAAATACTTTGGTGTGCACCTGAAGAGGACCATGGTTGGCTCCTTGACTGACGCTATAGTAAAAATAATCTTGTCTCTTGTATTAAGAGTGATGACAACTTTGGCTCCCGTAATGAATCGATGGTGAATGCCAGGACCGAAGCCTATGAAACTTGCTCAGCTCCTTCTTGCGTTTAGAGGGTTGTGGTGATAGTGCAATGCCCAGGCTATGTCCACTTCCTTTTGCCTAGAATAGATATGGGGAAGCTAAACTCCTTTCTCTGCTCAGACAGTTGTCGTGATAGTGTTTTGGAAATGCGACCAATGCTCAGGCTATATCAACTAATCAACATGCAACACTCATACTCCCTTTCACCTTCCATTGAAATGAATTAGAGGCTGAAACCAATCTAACACCTCTACTCATTAGATGGCTCGGTGTTCATTTTAACACACAAAATTACCCTCCTCGTGACCTCGATTGCTACTGAGAAACATCACCCTTCAGATCAGCAATGCGACTGTTTGGTTATGAGTGCCTTGAATTCACTTCTATCAGTGGTATAGTCCCATGTGATTGATTCGATGGGTCTGCATAATTTTCGGCTGACCTCCTTGCTCTAGTGATTTGAATACTCCATTTCGTGGTGAGGTGCCTTCCGGAAGGTGAAATGGTGGATCAGAGCATTGTTGACCTGATCCACGGCTCAACAATGTCGGTAGAGTGTTTTGATGCAATCTATGCCTATGGCTATTGGTTCTATCCTCAATGGCCCTCAGATTCACTTGCTAAAGAAAAAATATTCGGCCTTCTCTCCCTATTTAACTTGGTCCCCTTTGATGAAAGTGTTATCACCAAAAATTGATCATCTAGCCTAATTTACTAGATGGATCAAAGTACACCATGTAAAGTCAATTTTACCATAGTAAAATTGCTTTCATTGTGAGAAATTACTTAATAAACCACCTTTGTTAAGTAATTTATAACTAAACCCATGAAGAATAACTAAATAAATCACTATTTATTTTATTTTCTTCTAGGAATAATTAATTAAACCATTGTTCAATTATTATTCCTTGTCATAATTGACCCAATTAAGAAAAATCAAAAGATGAATTATTAATTGTCTTATTTTTCTCTAGGAATAATTAATTACTCACTAATTAATTATTATTCCTTGTCAAATTTGACAAAACCCCTTAGGAATAATTAAGAAAATCATTATTTATTTATTATTCCTTAACCAATTTCTTGAGATGAAAAATAAATCATTTATTTATTTATTATTTCTAAATAAAAGTTTAAATACGTTTTCCCTCCTAACCAAATATAATAAATTATTCCAAGTGGTTATTCCAAGAATGGGGTTAACAATATTTTATTATTGTTCATTATTCTACTATAACTCAATATTTTGTTATAAATAGAGAAGTTTTCCATTCATTATTCACTTTCAATTATTTTCGTTGCTGCACTTATTGCTGTAACTCTTATTATTTTCATTGTCGCACACTATTTCTTTGCAATTTGAGTTCCCATTAAGCTCAAACATTTTATTTGTTGGGTTTTCACATTATAGAGGAGAGAGACTCTACACTAGCTGAATACATTTCAGGATAAACAAGAACCCATCCCATAGAGGGGGACTGGTAAATTTTATTTGTTCCCTTCACAGGTGTTATAATAAAATATATTCTTTGTATATTTGGTTTCCATTGGATGACTGGAGTTATTATTGTTTCTTGTTGTTGTTTAACTATGATTGTGTCATAGGTCGGGACTGTGCTAGGTTTTGTTTCTATCATTTGTTGCAAATCTACAATGTCTAGTAGCCATTTATATTGTTCAGACTATTTGTCATCCACAGTCCTAAGTGGGTTCCTTTCATACATCTTTGAGACGAAAACACTACAACAAAATTAGCAACTCCATTGTTTTTTTACTTCAGATCTAGAAACTTGGGTGGCCTTCAGTTTTCAGGTTAGTGTTCCTTATTTGTTCGGGCTCTTAATGTTATTTACTAGCTTTCTAACCCTAGATATGTCAAATTTCTAACTTCTATAAGTTTTCTGGTATTTTCCGCAGGTCATAGGAATGAGCTGCGACAGAGACGGTAGTTTTTCTGAGATTTTCCAACCAAGAATCAAGGATCAGAAATCACACTTTTTAGCCCAAAAAGTACGATGTCACGTCTAGAGTGCATATTTCACCCCAAAAACTGTGATCCCCCCTAAAAATAGCTTAGTACCTGCGATTTTAGGGTTTCTAGGTTTCTATTAGATCTGTTTCTGGGTTTTGTTAAGAGCTATGTGTTGGGTTGTTTGACCTCTGTCTCACCTTGCTTAGGCCTTGATCTACTCTCATTTATTCGTCAATGTGGAATTTAATCCCCTTAGGGCTTCTAGTATGCTTCCACCTTTATAGGAGGAGCTTAGCTCAGTAAGAAGTTTGAGTTTCTCGAGCACTTTCAGCCATATTTTCCTGATCTGTACCCTTTTCTTTTAGATCTCCAAAGATAGATTGTTTCTATCCATTGTTTCATATTAAACCTTGTTTGATCATTGGTCTTAGGGTCCCGCCCTAGGATTTACACCCATCTCCCTATCTTTTTGCAGCGATCTTCCTCTCTGGTTTTTTGTTGTTGTTGCACCACTTTCTAGTAGCCTAGTGTCATTTCATCTGAGTCACACTGACACTTAGATCCCTTGAACTTTTTAGTGTGTCTTCAGTCGATTTCACCACCAACCAGCACAGTATTTGCAAATTTAGTTTGGGTGGGGATTAGTTAATGGTTTTGCTGTTCATTTAGTATTGTTAATTTTAGTTTATTTTCAACAATATTTTTCCTTTTTTACAAACATGATCTGGGCTTAATCAATAAATACACTTGCACACACAAGCACACCTTAAGTGAAGGGCGGTTGGTTTACACCCCCAAGCCAAGACTGAACATAATAAATTTATCTCCCCTCATCGAGACAAAGTCATATTGTTGATCTCCCTTCACCATTTTCATATCACATGTGTCTTACCACCATTGTGCCACCAAGGCGTTTGTCATAGAGACTCTTATAGCTTCATCACCATTTTCCACTCGGGCATATTACTCCTCCCCACTAGGTTCAAGTTCATAGCCCTCTGAGTCCCCATACCGGCTCTTCTCCTGGTTCATCTGATTCCAAGCCTCCTTCACCACATATTGTCACCATGTTTGGACCCACAGCTGGTGTAGGAACCTAATCTGGTGTTGGCTCTAGTTCTACCCTAGTGATCACATCTAGAGGAGCAATCTCATGAACCATTAAGAAAACTCCCATACTCCCTTTTATGGCTCGCTTAAGTCTCCTGGATTTTAGCCAATTGATAAATGAACCAATACACCACGATGCTGGTTGGCATGCTATGCCAACTAAGCTTCCCTCAAATATCCTAAAGTTTGAGGATAATTTTGGAGAGGATCCTACTAATCATGTTCGCTCCTTCCACCTGTGGTGTTCATCCAACTCCATTACCAATGACTTCATTCGTTTTCGGCTGTTCCAACGCACGCTCAATAGAGACGCTACAAAATGGTATGTAGACTAGCTCACCACATTTCATTCCATTTTCGTGACTTTTGCTAAATTGTTCCTCTCATATTTCTAGCTACCTCTCCGATACGACACTGGAAAAAAGGTATTGACCTCATTTCGTTAGTCCTCTGCCCCTCACCTTTCCAACCATGTTCAAGAGTGGCGTATAAATAGGAGCACATGTAGTGCCTTGCACTTCGAAGACCGCATCTATCCATATTGGTTTCTCAGGAGCCTTTTAGCACACATTGGAAAAGATGTCACGTCCCATTTTCCTCAGACTCAGGAAGAAGCTCTCCAAACTGCTCTGAGATATGACCTGATTTATGTGCAATCCAATTCTATCTATATCGTCATTCCAAACCTTCCTCGTCCTAGAGATTCCAATGCACCGGGGGAATCTCACGTTGCTGATGGTATCGTTGGAACCCTTTCACATCCTTCCCCGTATACTCAACAAAGTTATGGCCATCCATAAGGGGGCACTAGTTCCTCCAACACTTATGCCCCTCCTGCTATCAACATGTTTTCAAAACCCCAAACTATCTACCAAACCATTGCTGCTCCTTATGAATAGTTGAGCACTCTAGCCCCTCAAGCATTAACCCCACAGCCTCCAATGCGTCCTCAGCACCCGCATCTACTGCCCCCTCAGGGTTAGGTTTTTGCACCTTAGAGTGCAACCAATCCCTTAAATTTGAAGAAAAATAATAAGTGGAAGGGTAACAATGGTAACAAGGGTAACTAGGGTAATCAAGGTAATCAACCTAGTGAATCCCAGGGGAACCAGCCTAATACCAATAACCAGCAACAAGGAAGCCAACCCAAGCAAAACAAGGCTATTCATATGAAGAAGCCTTATGCATGTTGTGGTGTACATGGCCATTATACACATGAGTGTCCTATCTTACCCCAGATGCACCAAATGTGGGAATCTCAAGTAGCTTCTAGAGGCCAACAATTGCCTCAGAATCCTGCACTATCTCAACCGACAGTGCTTACAAATCCTTTCCCTCAACAAGGATTTGTTTCTTCTCAACCTCACCCAGGTCAAGAAGCCCACCCTCCCCAACCTTCTGGTCCTAGTGACTACTAGATCCTCATGATGAGCTCTGATGAGGTTAATCCCTCTGATATCAACTTCCAAACTCGATCGCGTCAATATGATAAGCCATCAACTTCATCCACCACTGAGTCCAAAGCTAAAGCTTCTACTGAGCCTCTTACGACATCAAATGTTCCATTATAGATCCCTCAACCTAAAGCTGAGGCAATTCTCAAGATCCCAAAGGGACCATTATGCCATAACATGACTTCTAACCGAGTTGCCCATACATACAGTATAGTAGATGACTTGGCACAATCACCGGTCGCCATGTCGACACTAGATATACTCTAGTCATGCCCATCGCAAAAGAAAGATCTAATAACTTCTTTCGGCGTGGTAGATCCTTCTGACAATCGTTTGATTGTCTTCCTAGTTGATACATCAGAACATACCCCATTGCCTTGCTCCATTGCTTTCTAGGTACTAGTCTGATTCCGTAATGTCATCATCTCCCAATGCATTACTAACGATGGTGCATCCTATCATGGCTTCGTTGGTCCTTCCTAACATGACTTTAGGGATCCCCATATGGTACATTGATCCCCCTCCAAGCATTCTTCCTAGTCAGCTAAGACCTTATCGTGCTTTGACCCTGGTTCAACTAGTCCCTATGGCCCCTACCACTATTTTAGTTCCAGCACAACCTCAAGAGAAACCCACTCCTGTTGCAAAAGCATCTAGATAGGGGGGAAAGGCTAAGAGGAAAGAACCTAAGGACAAGGCTACCAAACCTCCTCGAGTCCCCAAGGCCCCAAACTTGTCACCTCTATGCGCTTTGTGTAAAGTTGTGGGGCACGTGACCAATAATTGTCCTGAGCTTCCTCATCTCAAACCTTTGGTTCATGAAATGTTCCCTGAGTCAAATATCCCTGAATTCCATGTTAACTTACTGGGTCCACGCAAGAAACTCAAAAATTTACGCAAAAATCACCCTTGTGCCCTGTTTGATCATCATGGTGACTACTCCCATTGTTGCCCTCATCTCAACGAATTTTGTGATTTCCTTAAGGCACTTCGCGAATACAATACCACTCATAATGGACCACCTTCTCCTCTTCCTGTGGAATTTTGTACCAATAGTAAACCAGAATAGGGGGGAATCCGGTCCCACCATCGTGATCCCTTCCCCAGATGTCGATATGACGAACACCACGAGCCATATCCTTTACCTGTCATCATCCTTGAGTTCCTCGTAGGCAATCCTTTCTGAGATTTCTGAGCACGCTTCTTTTCAACCTCTTTCAACAGAATGCCAGGTCTCAACATATATAGATCCTTCATCTACTATCTCATCGTCCACCACTCCATATGATGCGTATGTGAACCTTCTTTCTCAGGTTGATGCACTAGGTACCGTGCCGCATGATGTAGTCAATATTCGTCTCGTCTTCTCATCTTCCATTTTGATGAGGACATCATGGAAGTTATGTTTACCCCTAATTACCCTTACACTTAGGCAAGGGGGAATATTTTTTGGAGGATTCTAAAGGCCATTTCCTTCCTAATAATCCCAATGCAATCTACCTAAAGAAATTTTTCTCATAGCTTATCTCTTTGATTTTCATGTCTTTATTTCTGTCATGAAGTTAGGTAGGATGCATCATCTCATCTGTCATCTTTTGCACCTTTCAGATGGATCCATCATCCACACCATATATTGGTCATGTTGATGGTGTAAGTCGCTTCTCCAAGAATATAGCCTCGACAGCCTGGGCCATTTTAACCCCCTTTCATACATTAGTCCTTTCGAATGACATGTGCATTGGATCTGCCACCAATAACCAGGCCAAATATGATGCAGTGATAGGTTTGTTAGTCGATTCCCTTTCTCATCGCATCCTTCATTTTCATGTTCATTTATATTCCTTGCTACTTGTCATGCAATTGAAGGGTGTGTATCATGTGGATAACCAAGTCATATTTAGAAAATATCTGCATGTTAAGCTGTTGGTACGTGAATTTGAAACCATTACTTTTAGTCAAGTTCCTAGAGCCCAAAATAACTATGTAGATACCATTGCAAATAACATTCTAGATTGACTATGTAAAAATGCATAGTCATATTATGTATCGTATAAGTGTTTGGAGCCCATAGCTCTAAATACATCCGACATGCCCATAACATGTTACAAAAAGCAAAATCAAAGGGACCCACATGTCCCAAAATCTAGTCACTATCTGAAGGATCACACACCAAAGGCTCTACCCCACCTTCATGTAGATCATGTACTGCATGACCAACAATCACCATGCACTGCATGATACCTTGCCACTCTAAGGGAAGGCCATTACACTCATATATGTATCGATCGTCTAGCTCATGCCATCCGGACTCAGAAACTCTGGTCAAGAGTATGCCACATCTACGGTGTAGATAAACGAGTAGCACACTATCCTCTGGACCCTAACAAGATGACGATGTTCCCCAATTTGCAGGCACAGGTGCTGCAGCTCGTCCTACATTTCTTGCCAGTTTTACCAGTGCTATGTTTGCGTACCACATATTTTACACTTAGTACCATATACATGTGATAAAAATATGAAATGCACCATAAAAATAGCAACTTAATAATTACAATTTGGTCCCCTTGTTTCCCTGAGTGAAAGTGGCAAGTCGAGATCTCCCTAATAGTTCATCCCGTAATAAGGATAATCATCATTCTAGAGGGGCATCTAATACTAATGTGCAAAAAACACGATTTGGAACACCAGTCCTCCTCTCTGCAGTAGCTGCCCCCAGTGGCGGATCCTGCGCTCCTATGGGCCCCCATATCAGATCTATAGATGAGGAAGGATGGTGGGTATCTTCTCAAAGAAGAATGCGCACAATACTGTACGAAAAACATAGTCATGGCTCACATGCATAGACTTAACTATCATTTCACCGATGATAGCATCATCTTGGCCCACCCATAGTAGGTCCTAGCCAAAACACTCTCAACCAGCATCATCTGCCCACCAGTGATGTGGTGGAACGCATGGCTGCCCAAAACCCATAGCACCACTGTGGAAACAACCTATGTCTCTAGTCGGTCTAAATCACCAATCAGGATAGTCGTGCCCTTCACATGCACATCCTGTGAACAATGGTGCTCCACAAACTTTGTAATGTTCCTCCCACAAGGAAACACCAGATGTATATCCACCACCACTCTAAGCGGAGGGAGTCTGGTGAAGAAATAAATATCCTGTAAGGCCACCTACTTGAGTAAGGCCACCTACCTAAAAGTCGCAGATCCTAATTTTGATGGCCGGTTTATTCGTTATGATCTCCATAAGATTTAGGGCCTTTTCCTCCTCTCCAAATTTACCACAACTCACTTAAAAAATGAATTCCAATTGGAGGGAAAATGTCCTTTCATAGAAAAATCCACAATTTTTCTGTTACCCGCTTTGACCAAATAGTAGCTCAGCTTGACGAACCATCAACATCATTGGAAATCTCTCATCGAGTACTATAATGAGTCTTTCTCTGTTTTGGATGATTTGAAACTTCACTAGGAAGCCATTTTTCCAAGAAGGGTCACTTCTCGCCTCTCAAAATCAGATTTCTTCATATGCGACACTTTTAATTTGGGTACCACCTTCCCTTGGAACTTGTCATCTCACATGTCAATTTTCATCATGTGTAACCATCATTTACTCATTTTTTCATGGTCCCCACCGGGCCTATTCTGTGTGGCAGCGTCATCGAGTCACCCTTGTTCAGAGCATCCGCGATGAGTCACCCTTGCATCCATGGAGTCTGTTTCGTATCCCATTATATCATATCACAGTATTCCATCCATATTTTGATACTGTTCATCCCATCTTGTCCATTTTTGCCTCCAGTAATACTGTCTGCATCCCATCCGGAGTTGAGTCAATTTCTACCAGGTCAACCATACACTTTATGCTTTGACAAGGGAAGTCGTCTATTTGTCCTTCAATTTCTCATTTTCCATTATACCTGGTGTCAGCTCATCAGTCACATTACTATTTTCCCTCATACCTTAGTTGAGGATCCTCATTGTCTCACCTATCGTGGGCCCTGTTCTATCGAGATCAACTCATTTCTTCCATAAGAACGACCTAGAGGGCAGTGTATCTTGGTTCCAGCTTCCATTCTTTTTCAGTACTTTGGATCGCATAGAGGGACTCATTATCACCCTTTGACTTGGTTGTTTCATGTTCATGATCCATACAATCGATGGTCAAGTGATGCAGTAGATTGTACCAGTGGTTCCTAGGTGTGCGTGAGATATTTGAGACCTCATGAGGGGGTGGCCCTTCAGGTAGCCCGCCACATGCTCCAATGCATTCTTATTATGCTACAACCTTAGATGCAGTTACACAAATATAATGGGTTCGGTTCCTACCAATCACAGTGTTCATAGCATGCACATCTCCTTTAGATGATCCATTTAGTTTTGCACAACCCTTCCTTGTTCAACGGGGCTTCTTCAGTTGTTCTACCATCTATCCAACCCATTTTTTGAGGGAAGGGCCATTATATCTCACGTAATTAGTTCATATTATATTCAATCCTGGATCATATTTTTCCAAGTGCATTATATATATGGAACACATTGTATTATTTTCTGACTCAGTTATGCCAACATGTCATGTACCATTCAACATGTACTTCATTGCACAGTTTGATGTCTCTCATCACACCATTATTTTTGTACTAAGTTATCTTGGCAGGTATATGTATGCCTCCCCTGCCTCATTGAGGTCCAGTACCACAACATAAAAAGTGACTTGCATTGGTGTTGCCCCCTCTGTCCCTATCCTCTTGCTTAAGTTGTATTGGTCTCTCTCTCTCTCTCTCTCTCTCACACACACACACACAGACACACACACACACTCCACTTTGTTGTGTAGTGATTGTGTCTTACAACACAGTTCGGTCATATGTTTTCCTTCTAACACTCGTACGTTGGGGGAAAATCTATTATCACCAAAATATTGAATCGAACCACACCATGTAAAGCGAATTTTACAATAGTAAAATTTCTTTCACTGTGAAAAATTACTTAATAAACCACATTTGTTAAGTAATTTATAATTAAACTCATGTAGAATAATTAAGCAAATCACTATTTATTTGATTTCCTTCTAGATATAATTAATTAAACCATTGTTCAATTATTATTCTTTGTCATATTTGACCCAATTATGAAAAATCAACAGATAAATTATTAATTATCTTTTTTTTCTCTAGGAATAATTAATTATTATTCCTTGTCAAATTTGAAAAATCCCTTGGGAATAATTAAATAAATCATTATTTCTTTATTATTCCTTAACCAATTTGTTGAGATGATAAATAAATCATTTATTTATTTATTATTTCTAAATAAAAGTTTAAATATTTTTTCCCTCCTAACCAAATACAATAAAATATTCCAAGTGGTTATTCCAAGAATGGGGTTAATAATATTTTATAATTGTTCATTATTTGAGGATAACTCAATATTTTGTTATAAATATAAGGGTTTTCCATTCATTATTCACTTTTGACTATTTTCATTGTTGCACTCACTACTGTAACTCCGATTATTTTCATTGATGCACTCCATTTCTTTGCCATTTGAGTTCCCATTAAGCTCAAACATTTTATTTGTTGGGTTTTCACATTATAGAGGAGAGAGACTCTAAAGAAGATGAAGACGTTTGAGGATAGCGAAGAACCCATCCCATAGAGGGGGATAGGTAACATTTATTTGTTCCCTTCACAGGTGTTATAATAAAATCTAGTCTTTCTATATATAGTTTCCATTGGATTATTTGAGTTATTACTATTTCTTTTTTTTATTTAACTATGATTGTGGCATAGAGTAGGACTTTCTCAAGTTTTCTTTCTATCATTTGTTGCAGATCTACAATTTTTAGTAGCCATTTATATTATTGATATTGTTTATCATCCACAGTCTTAAGTGGGTTCTTTTCTTATATCTTTGAGAAGAAAACACTACAAGAGAAAGAATTCTGGAAAATGCATGGAGCAAGGACCCTTGAAACCCTCAGTCTTTGGAAAAGAAATGTGGCCTCCACGTGATCAATCTCCAAGTTTGGCTATGGGATCAACCTCAATCCTAGGATGAGCTTGATTAAACAATTTATATTCTTCCTTGGGATCAAGTTTAGAAACTCGACCTTCCAACCTTTGCAATTTGACCTCTTTTACCTCCAGTGAAATCAATCCACAAGTATTTCAAGGAGACACTTTAGATCTATGAGCAAGTTAAAAATGGCATCGAAAGGCAGGGTCTCCTCCTTAGATTTAAATGATCTAGCCTCTTTCCAATATAGATTATAGAAATATATTCATACCATTGATCTTGAAATGAAATTGATATAATCCAATATGATACTTGTGCTCAGAATTTAGCCTTTGAACCCTTGGTGTTAAAATTTAGAATTTAGAACGAGATGAACTCTTCCATTGGATTTCTATAGACCTGTAATCAAATTATAGTCAAGACGGTAGTAATTCCTACAACAAATCTCACAGCCTTGCAATACAATTGAAAAGAGACGCTCAAATCTGATAGGGGTTCGATCTCGACCCCGTAAACTTGAATGGATAAATATGGTAAAGCAGACCCAGGTCCAATCTAAAAATTTCGCAAAGTAATGTTTTCTCTTTTGTTTGCAATAAAATAATAACTCTCAAAATAATGCAAAAAATTCTCCTTCCAATTAACCAAAAAATAGAACCAACTAAGATGATATGAAATACCATCGAAGATGGAAATGTTGGCTAGAGTGAACCTAAATTCCACCAAAGTTCCCTGCATGAAATCTCCAAATAACCCTGCAAATAATTTAGAAATTTCCAATAAAACCCTCAGGCTAGCAGGATGCACAGCTCTGATACCACTGTAATTTCCCAATCATCAAAATTTTAATCAGTTCTGGTACATTGTAGGTGTTCTAATTAAATTCTTGCAGTAAAAACACTGAACACAATAAAGATCTGAGAATGCAGCATCCTATTTATGTAAATAAATATAAACAAAATTACATGCCCACAGAAGCACTACTAAAGCTCGTGCCTTGGCATGTATGGCTTCCCATCAACAGAGAAATTAAAGATGCTGAAGCACAATCTTAGATCCTCGATGGATCCACTAGAGCAAATACTCCCATGGGGTTTTCGTCTTTGGGATCAACTAGAACTTGCCTTGACAAGCTCTAAACAAAAGAAAAATAGATAAATAACTCTCGATGATTACATTGTTAGGCTCCTATCCCCTTTTATATGCTTCATTGAATCTCTAGAGACTTTATTTTATTGTTTTCACTCGAAAACGAAGGCGAATACCATGGGTCAATGCCATGGCCAACTACCATGGTAAATACGATGGGTAGATTCCGTCCACTTTAACCATATCCACAAAAAAGGAATATTATAAATCAATCGCTTCTTATTTGGTCTAAGAAGTTTATGTTTAGGAATTCCCCAAGATCCATAAAAGTAGAAACTTAATAGAAATTACTCATCAACACCACAAAGTATGTTATTTTTATTGAGAATATTGAGCACATGGAAAGATGCTTGTTAAAGTGGATGTTAGAGAAATCCCTAATGCATAGGTCTAACAATAACAAGAATTGTGTTACATTTTGGGTAATTTTCTTAAGAATACTAACTATGTCTTAAAAATGTAGCTCGGGGAATTAAATTTAAATAATATTCCTTATTGATTTTGGGATTGGGATGAGAGCGAGATAGGAGATATTGTCTATTCTAAAAATAAACATCTTTTCACTTGTATCTTTTCCATACATAATGTCTCTTTTTCATAAATTAAATGGACAACCTTCTTTCCTTAATTCTTCATGAGAAACCATCCTTCCAAGAGGCATTAAGGCCATTTCTAGACAAGTAAGGCCACCTACTAAGTCATGGATTTGAAATCCAATGACTCTGCTACGAGCTGACCAAGATTTAGTACCTCTTACTCTTCTCTAAATTCTCCAACAAATCAATCTACAAATGAATTTGAATTGTGGGCAAGAAGCCCTTTTGTAGGAAAAACTCTAGTTTTTTTTGGCCATTAGGAGTAAATGGTAGCTTGATTTGAAAAACCGTCAACACTGTTGGAATTCTCTCACCGATCTCTACAAGGGGTCTCCATCTTTCTCATAATTTGAAACTTTGCCACAAAGCCATTTTTTCCATGAGGTCTCACTTTGGCACATTAAATCAAATCTCTTAATATGAGTCACATGTACTCTCGTACCACTTTTCCTTTAAACTTTTGGAATTATGAGTCGAGTTCTGTCACAAGTAATCATTATTTACTCATTCTGTTATGGAGCACTATGAGCCTTTCCCATGTGGAAGCATCATATAGTCACCTTTGTCCAAAGCATTAGAGATGAGTCACCCCTACATCTATGGAGTCCATTCAAAGTCCAATTAAGTCCTGTTACAATATATTATCCATCTATGTGTCACATTCATCCCATTTTTCTTATATTTGACCTCCATCTATCCTCATGTGCCTTTGAAAATCCTCCATTTGCATAATTGACCATCCCTTATGGAATTGTGTCAGTCACTACGATGTCAACCTTGAATGTTATGCTTTGACAAGGTAAATCATAACTCCACGAATCCCCATATCTTCCAATTATCATCCCAGGTGTTAGTCGTTATTAGCCATAATACTATGATCCTTGTGCCTTTATTGAGGATTCATAATTGCCTAAACTCTGATGGGCCTACTTTTGTTAACATCAACACATTTATTCTAGGAGAGTAGTCTAGATGATGGCGTACCTTGGTTTCATCTTTCATCCTTTCTTGGTGCCTCTAATCAAGCAAAGCGAATCATTATTTCCCTTTTACTTGGTTTTTTCTCGCATGCTCAAATTCAACTCATTATTGCACGATCAAGAAACACACACTTGGTGGTTTAGTGATCTAGCATATTTTCCTAGATTTTCTAAGGTCTGTGTGAGATGTTCTAGACCTCATGAGGGGATGTCCCTTCAGATAGCCCCTCACATAGCTAGATGTCAGAAAATTATGATCTGGCCTCAGAAGAAGTTATTTTTATTTGAATGGCTTTGTTTCTGCCAGTTGCATAACTCACAACATGAACCTCCATTTAAAATGGTCCATTGAGATATTTAAATACCTCTCCTATTCATCAGGGCTTCTTTGGTTGTGATCTCCCCCCACCCCCCCCACCCTCCCCCCACCTCCCTTCACCACACCAACGTGGGGGAATTATGTCTCATGTCCTCAAATCAACATACTTAATTGTATCAATCCTTGCCACTGTATTCGAGGAAATTATGTATATGGGGATCATTATCTCATTCTATCATTTTTTGCCCCATTGATGCCAACATATCATGTATCATGTGCTATGTACCTCAAACCTAGATTGTTAGGCACACCATTATCATTTGTACTCGGTTATCTCATAGGTATGGGTATATCTACCTCGCCTTATTGAGATCTTGTACTCATCAATAAAGGAAACTTTTATCTCACATGTAGGTTTCAGCCCCTCCAACTTCACTCCTTCGTATTACTTGAGTGATCTCTCTCTCTCCCTATGACTTCCCTTCGGTGTTTTGCAAAAGTGAAGCTACAACATATTTCTGTCATACGATGTGCTCCTCAAACTCTTATGTTGGGCAGCAATCTGTTATCACCCAAAAAATGATCACCTAGTCATGTATTACTAGGTTGATCAAAATGCACCATGTAGGATAGGTTTTTACATATTAAAACCTTCTTTTACCTTAGGCAATAATTTAGTGAACCAATTTCCTAAAGTATGTCATTGCATTCTAGACTAGTACATGGAGGGGAATTTTAAGACAAAATAAATCTTTTGTCTTAAAATTTTCAATATGATGTGCTAGTAGAAAAGGTAAAGGATTAGGGGTTCGTATTTACGCTATTTATGGTTTCTTCGGGAAGTAGAGTGATGGAGGTTGACAACAACTAATGAGATTTAGGGCAATGGAGGCTGAAAAAAGAGGTGTCCATCGTGAGAGGAGTGATGGAGGCACTTTTGAAGAACGTTAATGGGTGGTTACATAGTTGGAGTATCCTTCGGGGTGTCCATCGATTGTGTTTTAATATGTGTTTTTTTACCGTTTTATTTATTTTGAACGCTACTTATATACATTGGTTGTTGTTATTAGCAAATTATTGTGCTATATTGGCAACATGGATTACATTCACTTGATGGATTGTTGAAAAATGTGGCAAGAAATTCTCAATTTGATTTTGCCTTGATTAAATTGAGAAAATTTGAATTTCCACATCAGCAGATAACTTGGATGCAATTAGATTGTATGACATGGTTTGTGTCACCCATTTTACTCAATCAATTCGAGTTGAAGGAGTTAGAGTTCAGTTAAGCATGTGTGATTTCTAATTTGTAGCAGTCAAATTCAGTTATCTCAAGTTGTTTTCAATTAAACTAGGTCTAACTGTTGGAGGAACTAGTGGAAGGCTAGTTGTGCAGTGAGACTTCAGTAAAATGCAATGATCATCTAGTTAAGTGATCAATCATCCCAAAATTGCTAGTGCATGCAAACAATTCGAGTTCCCCAGCTATGGTGGAGATTCCAAGGCAGTTTAATATTAGTTGTAGACTAGTCTTGAGCATACAGGTGTTTCATGCAGTCACATGATCAACTTTAAGAATTGTGCAATCCATTTTGCAAAAAAAACCTAAATAATAGGGGCCTAATTTCTCAAGGAATTGCACAAGGAAATAGGGGCTCAAGTAGAGTTAGAAATTGACAAAGTTTCCGTTTGAGCTTCTTAGTGAGTAGAGGGATAGGTTATTCACTTACGGGTTGTGCACAGTTGAGTAAATAAATTGTAATACATCTATATTCATAAGATTGATGCAAGAAGGCATTGGAGTTATTAGAAGATTACTTTCCCCGCGAAAAATATTGTGTGCATGTATTTTATTTCTTATTGCATCTTTGAATTTTTTGTTCTAAATTGTCAATTAACTTTCGTAGAGTAGTAGAGTAGGTCTATGTCTTACGATTTTGAAAAAAATTCATGATGAACTGCAAATCTACACCATAATTTCTACATCGTATCATAGTAGGATTCACATTAGAGCACGAATTTCAAATTTCTTCTCAAGAGGTTTGAATTTGCAGTTCAGTGTAGCAAGATCTCTTAGGAACTAAAAATATGACCTTCAAGGGGCTGAGGCTAGAGTATTCCTTGGAAGGCAACTCTAATTTCATTGGCTGCAAGGATCACATGGAGGATGTATTCGATGACAATGGATTGCTAGAATACATCAAGAGAGATGTTACAAAACCAGTAGAATCTAATGCCAAAAACCTTGCTCAGTCGAAGAAAGTTGTAGCCAAGGTGTGGATAATAATATTGGAGGGAGTATGAGACCACATTGTCAGCAACCTCCATGGGAAATAAAATCCTTATGGAATGTGGTAGGCACTCACAAATCTGTTCTAGAATAGTAGTGACCACAAAACGTTGGTGCTCAAGGATAAACTTTGAAATATCAAGATGTAGAAGAATGACTTTACCCTGCAATATCTGAGGAGGTTCACACAAGTTCATGATGAGCTTGCAGGAGTTGGTGTTACTCTTTCAAAGGATGACTTGGTAGGAATATCCCTTCTGGGCCTTACCAAGAGTTGGCATACTTATCAAGATTAAGTGAATGGGAGGGAGAAACTACCAAATTGGGAACACTTATGGTACGATTTGGTACAAGAGGAAATAAGGTAGAATACTAGAGATGGGACATCATCCAAGGGAAAGGATGAAGAAAAAATTTCATTGGTTGGAAAGGGAAAGAAGGGAAAAGGGGAAGAAATATCAAACCAAACAAGAATCCAACCAAGGGAGAAAGAAGAAAGATTTGTCAAAAATTAAATCCTTCCATTGTCACATATACAAGCACTATGCCACGAAGTGCCCATAGAAAGAGGCAAGTGAGAAGACCTTAGGAGGAGTAGTGGGTGAAGCCTTGGATTCATAGTTCGACCTTGACTTTACCCTTATCGCATGCATGTCCAACATAGTGATGGGGAGTGTGTGGTACTAGGACTCAGGTGCATTGTTCCACATGATAGGGTGTAGACACTTTTCAGTGACTTGGAGGAGAAAGATCTCCATATGTACATAAAGCTAAGGGATGACTAAAAGTACAACGTGACCAGTATTGGTACAGTCAACTTTCAGCGGGAGTCAGACTCCTCTCTCACGCTCAAGGATGTCATGTTTGTCGTAGGCCTAAAGAAAAATCTCATCTCTGTTGTAGTTTTGGAAGACCGTGGTTATGACGTGATCTTCAACAAAGGAAAAAAATTCCTGAGACACATAGCCACGAGACAGGTGAAGAAGATCGAGGTTTGTGTGAAGAATCTATATAAGTTAGATGTGGAATATTCTGTTGCATTAAAAACTAAGGAAGAGAAAGTGCAGGGCCATGATGTAGGTGAAATTTAGCACATAAGCCTTCGCCATTTGCATCATGGCACCTCGAATAGTATATAAAAAATATCCACTAGCCTCCCTAAAGGAGAACTTGAGCAGTAGGATGTATGCAAAGGATGTACATTGGGGAAGTACATAAAATCCAAATTTCATGATCGGGACAAAAAATCTCATGCAATCCAAGAAAGGATCCACTTTGATGTCTGTTGACCTCTCTTTATGGCCTACACTGCCCGACACAAATATTTTGTCCTTTTTATTGATGACTTCTCACATAAGTGGTGGATCTCTTCATGCGGAAGAAAGATGGGACATTCTCCAAGTTCATAGAATTCAAGGCACTGTTTGAGAAAGAAACCAACAAGAAGGTGAAGGCTCTCTATAGCAATAATGGAGATGAGTATGTTTTGAATGAATTTATAAATTTATGTGCGAAAGAAGGTGTTCGATGAGAGTTGACAACACCCCACAACCCAAATCAACTGGGTAGTTGAGAGAAATATCCATAGCATTTTGGGAGCAACAAGGGTGATGTTGCATGACCAAGGCCTACCTTTGCATTTTTCGGTTGAGGCATGCAATACAATAGTTTGTTTGCAGAACTGAAGTTCTCATCGGATTCTTGGCATGATATTACATCGGAGCAGGATTTCTTGGGAAGAAAGCTGAATGTGTCGCACTTCAAGATTTTTGGAGCCTCTGTTTTCCACCATGTCTTCAAAGAATCAAGGAAGAATCTTTAGTCAACAACAAAATTCGGGGTATTTGTGGGTTACACAAAAACTCCCCACAACTAACATGTGTACTTGCCATCACTCATAATGATATTTATGTGAAGGGATGTAAATTTTGATGAGGAGAAATCTCTGTGGTGCTCTCTTGAGAGGGAGCTTTATATGCCACCAAAAGATGAGATTTTACTCAAAAAGAGGAACCTCAAGAAGTTGTAGAGCAACCAGAAATTTTGGAGCAAAGAGTGGAGACATTCACTAAAGAAAAACCTCCAGAGAAGACAGAAAAAGAACTAAGGAAGTTGATAAATTTGTTCAGGATGTAAGGGAGAATGTGGGATATCCTTCAAATTTGCATAAGCAAAGGAAGTCACCTGAGAGGTACACTGGCGACATGGCTCTTATGACTGAGCTTATAGAGATTGAGCCATCCTATTTTGAGGAATAAATAGAGAAACCTGTATGGGTTGTTGCAATGGTGGAGGAATATGCATCCATTACAAAGAACCGTGTTTGGGAAAAGATCCCAAGAAGAACATATAAATCAATAATGGGTTTGAGATGGATCTTCAAGGTGAAACAGGGAACAAACGGAAGAATAAGGAAGTATAAGGCCAGATTTGTGGCCAAGGGGTACTCTCAAGTTGAGGGAATTGACTATGAGGAGACATTTTCTCTTGAAGTAAGGTACTCATCCATTAGATCAACTCTTCATCTCGCTACACAGATGGGGTAGAATATCCACCAGATGGGTGTAAAAACAACCTTTTTGAATGGGGTTATTAAGGAGGAGGTGTACATAGAGTAACAGAAAGGTTTTGGGACATTTGATCATGAGTCGCATGTGTGCAAACTCAAGTGAGCACTGTATGATCTCAAGCAAGCACCTCGTTCTTGGTACACCAATATCAATAGTTATCTCACCGGTTTGGGCTTCACCATAAGTGAGCCAGATGTAAACCTCATCACGTATGGATAGAAGGTAAATTTCTTATTATTGTCTTATATGTTGATAATTTTATTTTAACTAGTGATGGGACGTTGATCATATCTTGCAAGGAGGACCTTGCAAGGGAATTTTAAATGAAGGACATGGGTCTCACGCACTACTTTCTCGGGTTGGAAGTATGACAAGGTGATGGGTAATTATTTGTCTCTCAAGGCAAATATGAAAATGAGATACTGTAGAGATTCTGCATGGAGAGTTGTAAACCCATGGAAACACCTCTAACGAAGACTAGAGGAAGGAGGATGCCACTTCAAGTGAAGTGGATGCTACCATTTATCGACAGCTAGTGGGTCCACTCTTGTATCTTGTGAACACATGACTAGATATGTGATGTGCAGTCAACGAGCTAAGACATGCTATGGTTAGGTCAACCAAACTATTTTGGAAAGCAACTAAGCATGTTTTACGGTACCTCACATGCACTACCCAGTTTGGGCTACGGTATAGACAAGCAAAGGGAGTGAAGTTGTGAGGCTTCACAGATGTAGGTTGGACACGAAGTCCATTAGAATGAAAGAGTACATCAAGTGTAATTTTGAGTGTTGGGTTTATAGTTGTTTCTTGGTACGACAGGAAGCAAAGATCTGTGGTGGTTAGCTAGACAGAAGCATAATACATGGATGCAAGTGAAGAAACATGTGAAGCAATATGGATGAGAAAGATACTTGTTGGAAAATTTGGTCAGATGATGGATCCAATTGTGATAATCAAAGTTGCATCAATCTCTCCAAGAATCTTATATTTCATGATCAATTCAAGCATATAGATATCCAATATCACCATTTATGATACTATGTCTAGAGGCAGATGATGTTGCTACACTCTATTCTGATAGAGTAAGATGTTGACATTTTGACAAAATCTTTGTCAAGAGGGAAGTTCGAATTCCTTAGGTGAAGGATAGGGGTGGTTGATAATCCCTTTCTTGCAGAGAGGGAGTCTTAGAAAATGTAGCAAGAAATTCTCAATTTGATTTTTCCTTGATTAAATTGAGAAAAATTGAATTTCCACATCAATAGACAACTTGGATGCAGTTAACTTGTGTGACATGGTTTGCGTCACCTGGTTTACACAGTAAATTCGAGTTGGAGGAGTTATAGTTCAGTTAAGCATGTATGATTGTTAATTTGTAGGAATCAAAGTCAGTTATCTCATGTTATTTTAAGTTAAACTAGTTCCAACTACTTGAGGAACTAGTGGAAGGCCAATTGCGTAGTGGGACTTCAGTCAAACTCAGTGATCATCCAGTTAACTAATCGATCAACCCAAAATGGCTAATGCATGGAGAATTTGAGTTCCCCAGATGTGGTGGAGATTCCAAGGTAGTGTAACATCAACTGTAGACTAGCCTTGAGTCTATAGATGTTGCATACAGTCAGATGATCAACCTTGGGAATTTCGCAATCCATTTTGTAAAAATTCCTAAATAATAGGGGCCTAATTTCTCAGGGAATTGCGCAAGGAAATATGGGCTCAAGCAGAGGTAGAAATTTACTAAGTCTAGCTTAGAGCTTCTCAGTGAGAAAAGAGACATGTTATTCACCTGTAGGTTGTGCTCAATTGAGAAAATAAATTGCAATACATTTCTATTGATCATATTAGTGCAAACAAACATTGCGGTTTTTAGCATATTGTTTTCCTTAGGAAAAAAAAATTGTACATGTGTGTTGTTTCTTATTGCATGTATGAAATTTTGGTTCGAAATTGTCAATTAACTTCCAGAGAGTAGTAGAGTAGGCTTGTGTCTTATGATTTTGATTAAAACTTCATGACTAGTTGCAACTCTACACCATAATTTCTACAGGGATGGTGGAGGAAAATGACAGAAATTCGTTAGTAGACAATATGCCTACTTCAAAATATATATGACAACTTTTGCGAGAAGAAGACTTTGAGGATAAAAGATTGGATTTTCAAAGAATAAGTCACACAATTCACAAGGGCGGTAAGTTTGGTTGCAGGTGTGGAGGTAGATGGATTAAATGTAATTTTGGCTGCATGTGTGTAGGTAGACAAGTCACAGTTACTCCTTTGATTTTTGTCGATGATGTCTTACTATTTGGTAGATTGAGCTCTTTTGATCGGTCTTTGGACTCCTTATGAATAATATTAAATCTCATATGATTTATTCTTACCGATATGATGCATTGGTACTGCAGATTTATCATATTTTTGGTGTTATCTCCACTGCATTGGATGCAGATTTTAAATATCTTAGATTTATGCTTCAACCTAATTGTTATGGAATTAAGGATTGGAGTTGAATTATAAAGAAAATCCACTGTATATTTTTATCATGGGCACAAAAGAGGCTCTCCCTAGGAGGCAAGTTGACTCTAGTTCGAGTAGTCCTTCAGAGCATCTCTGTATATTGGCTTCATATTTTCGCTCTGCCTAAGAATATCATTAAATGTATCTTTCCAGCTTCATCTTGGCATGGGAAAATTTGTGTAGTAAAGGATAGAGTGGGCCTGGTTGTTGTTTACTCTGTATGGAGGCAATGGATGACCAGAATCATCTATTTCTTTGATTCTCTAGAGTAAAATCAATTTGGAATGGTGTATTTAATATGTTCTATTTACAGGTAGACTAGAACTACTCTTTTGTGGTTTATTGTATTTGGCACTATATTATTGAATATAAAACATTTGGACCACTTCCAATATACATTGGGGGTTCAACCCAAAGAATGCATTACTCTCCCAAGCTCCTTTGTTGTGATACATCCACCTCCGTCCTTGTCAAAAAATCTAAAGGCCTCCCTGAACTTAGACATAACCTCCATCCCATATTCCTTTAGTAGATAAAACCCTTCTCTCATTTTCTGACCATGCCAATCTACCCTCCATCCCATATTCTCTCACGAGCCCTATGTAAACCACCATTTCATTCAAGGATGGGGATTTTGATGCCTACTCTAACCATATTTGTTAGATACTTTCCCCCTTTTCTTGCTTATGGTTTCTTGAGTTGGCCTCCTCTAAATATTCCCTACTCTCCTTAAATTATTTGAAAGGTATCCTTAGGCTACTAACCCCATTTTACCAGAGATCCTTGACATGTCCCTTGAAATTTTGATTCCGCCCCATGAACTATTTTATGCCAGTGAGTCGAAAGCTTTAGATTTCTTTTCCACATATTCATTCATGACCAAACACTATACCACTAGTTCTAAGAATCTTATGGTTACTATCACCACAATAAATGTATATTGTATTTTAGAGGAGATAAGAATTATATACTGCCCTTTGGGAGACTCCAAAAATATTTTGATGCACCCTACTTGTCTAACACTCTAGTATACTTTATGACCTTAATTCCCATTCCATGTTCATCCATGTGGATGCACTTTATGATGTTCTAGGACAACCTAATGTCCTTGTCAACTCCCACTCATCTTCCTTGTCATGTTTTCTAGGACTTGTGTATCCAAAGAGAAATTTGGGAGATGAATGACATCAAGGTAGAAAATCAAGGGGTTTTCAAGTAATTTATTTAGGGTTCCCACTAGCATGGTCCCACCATATGATTCACCCAATCCCTGAATTGGGGTTTAGTGCTATTTCAATTAATTTTCAGATGATCATGGGGTGTCGTAATTCTAGGTTAAATGTTATGACTCTTCATAGGATATTATTGGAGATACTTTAGGAGACACCTCTTTGGCTAAAGGGTCAAGGAAGGATTTTGACTTCAATATCAAACCATCAACCATATCCTCAACATTTGTCCCATCAACCATATCCTCAACATATCGAACCAACAGTCAAGAAGACAATTGTGGTGAAGCATGGGAATCCTCTCTTGCCCACATTGTGTTGGCATTATGAATCAGGTTTGCCACTATGGCACAGGTGTTGTCCTTGATGGCAACTCACTCAAGTGGAAAATCATTGTTCAGGATCTCAAAATGATAGAAAAGGAGATACCCATAGGTGCGCTTAACAAAAGCTTCGGACCCATAGGTGTCCCGAACAAGAAGTGCGGACATACCCACAGGTCCTCCGAACAAAAGGTGCGGACGTCAAATTCACTCACTTTCATGCAGAGAAGCACACGCACGTGGGAATGTTTATGATTGGATGATGGTGTCGAGTCCGACAAGTTTGATCCTATGGTTTTGGTCCGTGGTATTGCATCTAAAATATTGAACGCCGGTTTTTGGGTCCCTTGTATTGGCTTTCTATGGTTTTGATCCATGGTTTGAGAAAGGGATTGCGTATAAAAAGGAAAGGAGATCAATTGGCTAAGCACTTATGTGCTGAATATCTTAAGAGGAACAGGATCTGAAATAATTGTAATCGGTTGGTGAGTTAGAGTTGAACCTGAGGATGAGAAGACAAATCAATTGAGGGGTCGTGATCTCTTTGGCGCATGATCAGATCTGTGGATCTGACAATTTGTGGCACATTAGAGGACTGATAATTTGGCTCTATTTAGAGGTCCGCAGGTGATCCATAGTGGAGGTGCGGTGGTACGCAGTCCAGTAGAAGGCGCAGGTGCGGAGGTGTGCAGACCAGCAGAAGCCGCAGGTGCGGAGGTGCGTAGTCGAGTAGACAGAGCAGGTGCAGAGCTACGCAGGCTAGACACAGAAGAACTGTGAATATTTGCAGGTTTCTATTGGTGAAGTTGTGGACTTTTCTTGAAATATTTGTTGGCTGCCCTTTGTCTATTTCTGCAAAATTCTGGGTTTAGATTACTGGTATTGCTTGTCTGGTTAATGCATTCTGAGAGGCTATTGGTTGATTCATTAGTTGATTGTAAAAGGAGATTGGTTGATTCACATATACTTGATGATTATTTGATGTTCATGGATCCAGTCTGAAAATTAATGAAACTTTGTCCTTGGAAGAAAAGAAGTAGGTCAGCACCTATGTACTAGTAGCTCAGCTAGTACAAGAGCTAAGGGGGTTGTAGCTCCCTTCCAGGAGAGTTTGGAAAATGAGAGAGGGTTGTAGCTCTCAGTAGGTTGTAGTCTGCGTACTGGTAAAGGACTGCACCAGTACAAAATCATTGTAAAAGAAGTTTCTAATTGAAAGAAGATAGAGACACATTGCAGCAGGTGGTTTTCACCCACATTGGGTTTCCACCTTATATCTGGTGTTCTTTGGTGTGACTGTCTGTTTTTCTTGTTCTTGTTAATTATTATATGGTACTGACATTCAAATTAATGGTCAACATCTGAAGAATAAATTGAAGTATAAATCTAGAGGGAATATTGAAAAGAATTTGATAATACTGATTCACCCGCCCCTCTCTCAGTATTATTTCCGACAATTGGTATCAGAGAAGTTCCTTCAGAAGAAGCTTGATCGCTTGAAGGAAGATCTATCATCATGAGCAACTATGAGAGAGAAGCATCAATCAGGCCACCGATTTTTGATGGGACAAACTTTGTATATTGGAAGGTAAAAGTCACTGCCTATCTTCAATCTCTTGGTACAGAAGTCTGGGATATCATAGATATAGGGTACACTTTTCCGTCAGCAACACCTACATATCTGACTGGCAAGAAGCAATATGAAACAAATGCCAAGGCTGTTAATACTCTATTAGGATGTCTATCTCAATCAGAATTCGTTAAGGTTATGCAGTATAAATCCGCAAAAGAAATATGGGACAAGATTGTTCTGAGCTATGAAGGATATGAACAGGTAAAATGAGCAAAACTTCAAACCCTTAGAATTCAATATGAAAATCTCATAATGCACAATGATGAAAGTGTGGCTAACTATTTCCTTCGTGTAGATGAGATTGTTAATTGTATGAAAAACTTGGGTGAAGAAGTAAAAGAGGCTGTTGTGGTTGAAAAGGTTCTAAGATCCTTGTCCCCTAAATTTGAATCTAAAGTTTCTGCAATAGAAGAAAACGAGAATCTACAAAACCTCACTATGTCATAGCTGCATGGAATTCTGACCGCTTACGAAATGAGGAAAGGAGGACCATCAGACAGAAGAGAAGCTGCATTCAAGGCTTCAGGCAAAGGAGATTACTATGAGTCAGGAAATCTATCAGAAGAAGACGAAGAATCAAATTTTTTCAAGAACCTTCAACGGGGTGCTGGAAGATTCAGAGGTAAGTTACCTTTCAAATTCTTTGCTTATGGAAGAGTCGGTCACTATGCTGCAAAGTGTCCTGATAAAGACAAGCTTGATAAAGGTAAGGAACCTGTCAGATGGAACAAGAAACAGAATGTAAATAAGAAAAGTTATTACACTCATGAAGACAGTGATGGACTTTCAAATAGTGACGGAGATGAACAAGGTAACAATTATAGACTCTTAATGGCTTTTGAAGATGATGATTTCATGGATGCTATAGATGAATAAGGTCTGTATGAAGAGATTTCTAAACTCAAAATTTGTTTAGAAGAGAAAAATATGATTATTGATACTCTGCAATTCCAACTGGCTGAAAAAGATAAACTTCATGAAAAGTTAGAATATGAAATTGTTGGTCTTAGAAAAGAGATTGAGAGAACAAAATCTCTTAATCTTAAATTTATTAAAGGATCTGAAACTCTAGATGAGATTATCAATGTGCAGCGTTCTCCACTAATCAAGACAGGTCTGGGATATAATGAAGAAGCATCTCAAGCATCCACCTCCAAAAGTTATCTTGATGCAGCAAGGAGGAGCGAGCAAAGGCCTAATAGAAATCATCAGGTAAATCAGGGACAGTTTACCTCAAGAATGGACAAAGACTATCAGGTAAATCGGGGGCAATCTTCTTTAAGGGAAAACAGAAGCTACAACCAACCTCCAGTAAAACCTTCTCAATTTTCCTCAAGAATGGATGTCAATAGAAACTACAATCATTTCGCTGGTAGATTTGATAATCACAAGAGTTTCTTCAATGGCCAATGTTTCTCTTGTCATAAGTTTGGCCACAAAGCAGCTCAATGTGTTGCCTATAAGACAATCATGACTAGAGAAGCTCAAAAACAAAGGAGCATGACTGGGATCGTGAAAAAAACTTACAATAACTTTTATGCTCTTGAAAATGAAATAGAATGCTCTATTTGTAACAACTTCGGTCATGAAGATTTTGAATGCAAGAGCAGGTTTCGGTAGATAACTCAGAAGGAGCAAGCCTCAAGTGTCAAAACATGGAGAATGAAGGAACCACAACCAGAGAGATGTGGTATAGCTTTATATGCAGAAGGGCAAGAAAATCAATGGTACAGTGGCAGTGGTTGTTCGAAACACATGACGGGTGATAAGGAAAAACTCCAGTCATATAGTGCCTTAGAGAAGGAGAAGAAGGTCTCTTTTGGAAATGACACCCCTGTGCACATAAAAGGCAATGGTTCTGTTTAGTTGAATGAAAAGGTCAAAGCTGGAAATGTTATGTATGTTGATGGGTTAAAGCATAATTTGTTGAGTGTAAGTCAGATGTGTGATCAAGGAACGGAGGTAATATTTTGATCAAATGGATGTAGTGTGCGTGATCTTGATACAGGAAAAACAGTGATCAAAGGCATAAGGACTACAAATAATTTATACATATTCAAAGAATGACAACATCAATGCTATCTGAGCAAGAATGATGAACACTGGTTATGGCACAAAAGATTGGGGCATCTTAGCTTCTCATAGATAAGGAAAGCATGTAAATACCAGGCAGTTCGTGGTCTTCCAGATATCAAAATTCTAGAGAATACAATTTGCAAATCATGTCAGTTTGGTAAGAAAACCAGAACTAACTTCCCTGAGAAGGAAGGATCAGCTAGCAGGCCACTTGAACTTGTCCATACTGATGTATGTGGCCCATCTAGGAAAATGTCACCTCAAGGAGAAGAATATTTTATATTACTCATTGACGACTTTTCCAAGATGTGTTGGATAGGACTTATGAAGCACAAAGACGAAGCCTTTGAAAAGTTCAAATCATTCAAAGCCTTGGTGGAGAATGAATCAGATCACAAAATCAAATGCCTCAGGTCTGATAGAGGTGGGGAGTTTACCTCGAATGAATTTTTCGACTTTTTTGAAGAACATGGAATAAGAAGGGAATTCTCTATAGCTAGGACTCCTCAGCAAAATGGAGTGGTGGAAAGGATGAACAGAACGGTTCAACAAATGGCTCATGCTATGCTTGATGAGTCTGGAACTCCTGCAACCTTCTGGGGTGAAGCCGCATTTGCTGCAGTTGTTATTCTCAACAAGACAAATATTCGGGTGAACAACACTCAAACTCCTCATGAGCTCTCGTATGGTGAGACTCCTTCGGTAAAACATTTCAAAATTTTTGGAAGCAAATGCTATATTAAAAATAATGATGAAAATCTTGGCAAGTTTAAACCTAGGTGTTGTGGGGAAAAGTATCCGACTCGGATGACCCTATCCCTACTCTAAGGGTGACAGTCCTTAGCAACAATTGAAAGTAAAGCTTTGATATTTCCCTTTATGAAAGTACAAAGAAGAAAGAAAAGATTGACCAACCGGTGTCTTTCGCTTTTGTCGATCCTGTCCTCTCTCTTTGTCTCTTGTTCCCAGCTCCTTGCTCCCTTTGCCGGCCCAGCTACACACAGATCCTGCACAAACAAGAGATGGAAACTACAAGAAACATGTACTCATAACTGATGCATGGATTAGAGTGAATCAGATATACAAGTAAATACAATACATCAATGCAATACAAGTATATAGGAGAACATTCAAAGCTTTATTGATAGAAGTAAAAGGGTTCTGAGAAGGTTACAACCATCAATGGCTCCAATCTAGCAGCACCTCCCCAGCAGCAAGAAATCTCCTCTTCACCTCTATAAAAGCAATCACCCAATAGTTCTAACTGTAAACCAACAACACTTCCTTGCTTTGCACAAAATTCCAGCCTCTTTAGACCTCATAGAAGAGCTCTATATATAGGAGATTTGGAGAAAGGATGAGTCAGCTTGAGGCTGGCATAAAGCTGACTAGTGTCCTCTCCCACTTTAGTTAATCTTCAGTTCTTGAGTCCACTTGGAGAATCTTGCTTCCACTTGGAGATCAAGACCTTCTTACTCATCATAGGGCGAATCCCTTGAGCCAAGTGTCAGTTTGGAAGCTTCCTGGGCAGTTGACACCTTGCAGAATGACTGTGCCACTTGGCCAATCTCGCCCAGCACAGGTAGCCTTCATTGGTTTTGACTTTCAGCGCAGGTACAAGGAGGAGCAGTTGACATTCAGCGCAGATGCTCAGTGGAGCAGCTGACATGATCCAAAAATAGCCTGTTTTTGAGTGTTTTCAGGTGGAGAACTGATAGGAAGTGCTGTGGTTTGCTGACCTTGTTCCTCTAGGGGTAAGAACAACATGTTTAGGGACTTTGGATCCCTGTAATTATCGACATTTCATGCTCCATGCTGTGAGGCACAAAAATGTCTATAACAGTTGCCCCCTAAAGTATGAGGCCGTTTATCGGGTGAAATGCTTTATCCAGAGGGTCCGAAGTTCATTCAAGTGCTGAGAGGTGCCCTGTAATACAATACAATACAATACATTATTTTTCATTCTGTTTTCATGATCTAGCTGAGGCGGGCATTCCCATGCTCAGCTTTATAAATACATTTTGGTACATAGAACAGACGATCATCTGATGGTAGACTAATAATTCTCTGCTGAAATTATCATCCTTTGAGTAGGATGATCATCTGTTGCAATGATGTACATGACAAATGCTTTTATATTTCCTGAATATGTATCGCAGCCCGGATGGATGAAACTAGATCCGGGGTCTTCAAACTCGTTCGATCTTCACTCTAAGTACAAGTCGATCCATGTGAGAATTTCACTGAAGTCGAACATGGAAAGACATCGCTTGATTACCGGTCAATGATGAAAACCGTTAACAGGCGCAAGAGGAATCACCGATAATGATAATGACCCTCAAGGTACTGCAGTACAATTCACGTGGCGTGAATAAAGGACTTGGCGTCGAACGCCACGCAAAATCTTCTGGTCGAAGGTCATTGATGTATACCTGTCGCCGGAAGTGAGAAACTTGCCATTGAGGCATGCAAGCTTCAAAGTACTGATGGGGTTGTTCCTAGATCAACTTCTTGGATAATGAGCTGAAGTCGACAAGAAGTGATCCGTCAAAGGAGGGCCTTAATGAATCCCACATTAATGACATGGAACGGAGCTAATGATTTTAGTGGAGGTGAAAACAAACTGTGATATATGATTCAGGGTGGCGATCATGAATGGATGAAGGATAATGTATGGCAGTGGATGGGACACGGTTGACACTTTCAGAATGACCTCTCTTGAACATATAACGACACTGATGCGATGGATCGGTAGCATTACCCCAAAATGTGGATGGTTTGGCGAAGACCATGGTGATGAGACCGGTGAATGAAACAACCCAACCCGATGTGGTACGGAAGAAAAGTGTCATGTTCAAGAGCGACTTGCTACCATTAAGCTTCGATGTTCTCCCAATTTTTCCCCAGTCATTTCTGACCAGTACCTCTTTATTTTTGTCAAGCTTGAGGAGGATAACATATGCTTGTTCTATAACCTGCCCTTCGGGCAAGCCCATCGCTATGATTTAACGAGCTTAGCGATAGGGAAACTCGTTCTCGTCTAAAGACAAGTTTGTCGCTATTTAATCATTTTAACGAGTCTAACGACAAGGAAAACTCGGTCCTTTTCATTTTTAGAGAGTCTGAAAAGGTACAGAAAGTTAACTCCATAATTCCTTTTTCGTCATCTAATCCCTTAAGTCCGAAAAAGTATAAAACAATACAGAAGGGATGGGTGTTCGGTACTTTTAACGAGCCGAACAAGACAAGCGCTCGATCTTTTTGTGTAATAATCCCTCAGATCCAAAAAGATTAAAGTCTAAAAGAGGGATAGCTCCTCCGGTCCCTTTAATGAGCTGGAAGGCCAGAACTCGGCAAACTTTTCATATTTTACGAGTCAAAAAAGAGCTCAAAGATGACTCGTCGTTTGAGGAACGAGTGATAAACAAGGATAGCAATTGATTCCAGGTACAGGTTGGAATTTTCCAATCACGGCAGTGTCACAAGGATGGCTAGGTGAAATCACTCTTCGCAGCTATTTCTCAAAAGAGGTAAACACACAAATGGAGGTGAATGATCGGCCAAATGAACAGTGGAGGTGGCGGTGCACAAACACGACCAAGGTTTTTATGGCTGATGAATTTACGATCTCAAAAGGTTATTTACCGGTTCATTTTTTCTGAATGAGCTTGAACTCTGAAGGGAAGCCTGCTCATAAACTTATGTTTATTTTTTAACGAGCATGAACTATGCGCTAAAACTGCTCGGGTCTTGTGTTTATTTTTTAACGAGCATGAACTATGTGCTAAAACTGCTCGATATACCAGTCATAAGAACGCCTCCTGTGAGATAGCTATTTTTTAAGGAGCTTTACCTCACGAAGCTATGCTCCAATTTTGGCAAGTTTTTACCTTTGCCCCACAGGCTTTCTTCATGCAAGGTCGGAAACGGCTAATCCTACGAGTTTAAAGGGTTAGACCTACAGGTTTAAAGGGAGGACCTAAAAATTTAAAAAATAAATAGTCACCCCTTGCTTACATTCCAAAAGTTTGCATGCCCCCAGACATAGGATAGGATTTCGAGGCTGCCCCTCCTCTCCCCTACCTCTGCTTTTCTTTGGGTGTTCACAGCTACTTGTCATCTTGCTAATCTAATGTTAACGATACTAGTCTTCTCGTTATTTTAAGGGGTCTTATGCGGTACTTGTCTTCCCGTCGGCCCAACTTTTAACGAACAGCTATTTGTGACAAGAGAAGAACACTACTCAAAGATAAAACATTGGTATATTTGAGGGAGGCTTGCTTCTTTCTTATTATCCGAAGATGGTTCTATTCGCTGCCGCAAATCAATCTCTTTCTTCGACGATGTCTATCATTGGGTTTACTCAAAGATGGTTACCCCTTGTCACAACAATATAGTCTCCTTCTTTGGAGGCTGCCCCTACTTATCCTTCAAAACATTTGTTTTAATGGGTGAGGCTTGCTTTTCTCCAAAGATGGTCACTACTTGTTACAATAAAGGGAATTCCTACTTGGGCAGTGCCCACCTATTTAGACAAAGGTGAATGACTCTTTTGCCAAACACATAACTTTAACAAAAGAATACTATTCCAGAACAACCCCTCTTCCATCCACGGACGGGGTACGGACTAGTCATATTCTTCTGCGGAAATTCTACCTTATACCCGGGGTTTCTTCTGCCCGGAGCAGACCAGGGTGCATGCCCCCTGGGTTCCAGTCTTTCTTTCCGAATCACTCGCACTCATCGGGAAGGAGGACTGGGGGTGGAGGCGAATCTTGAGTGAACAGACCATTTAGGAATGGTATTTGACTATTTGCGATGCGAGATCCCGGAAACGAAAGTTGGTCTACGAGCTTGACCATCCTTCCTTCGTGTGGAAAACACATTACTCTAAAGAGTGAGGAGACTATCGCTCCCATGCAATAAATATAGTCACGTCCAAGGAGTAGGTTATAATCCAAGGGTCCTTGGACGACCATCACGTTCAAATTAACGGTCTTCCCTTTCAATGTAACAGGCACATTGGGGAGGATTCCTAAGGGTCGACTGGTTCCTTTATCAAAACCTGAGAGATTTCTTAACTCAGGTAAAAGCGCCGGGGAACCCAGTGCTTTCCAAGCAACAGAGGAAAGGATACTCACAGACGCCCCTTCATCAATGATAGTACCAGCCATGATCATTCTATAGATCTGGACAATGATTCTGAATGGTACACTGGCTGGTAACCGGGGTCTGCCTAGTTGATTCCAATCAAAGGATACAACCAGGTTGCTTGGTGGTGGGACCGAATATACGGCCGGATATGATCCTGATGATGTTCCTTCCTGCGATAAAGGAATGGGCACATTGCCCTGACGCTCATCAGAGTCGGTGCTGATGAAAAGAATCTGGATGGTGTCATCCTTATTCTCTTCAGTGAGGGTGTCGCATGAAGATGACTTTTCCGTGACGATGTCATTTGAAGATGAAACTTCTGAAGGTAGAACCGGGTCAACTGCCGTATCGACCTTTGGACTTTCGTCCGGTCTGGATTCAGTAGGTTCATTTTCAGTGACTGACGCTTCAGCCGACCACTTGAGCGGGCCAGCTGTATTTTCAACCAACGAAGGACTTGGCACGAGTTTTTTGTATCCAGGAGGAAGTTTTACCGGTGAAACCGGACGATCTTCCAAAACTCTCTTCGCTTCGTCTAAGAAGGGACAACGGTGGATGGCATGACTGCCTTCACACAACTTACAGGGGAATCTTACTCCCCCTTTTTGTCTTGATCCTTCACTTTCACTGGTTGACGGAAAGCAATCAACCTGATGGTCAGAGGTTGATGCCCCCGAATTGTGCAGACGAGGGGACCAGTCCCTTAGTATCCGGGGAATACAGGGACAATCTCTGTGGAAATGGTCTCCTCTACATATGACACATGGCGATTTAGGCCCAGTCTGTGCAGTGGGTGGGTTTTTGTCAGATGTCTTTTGCTTGCCCCCAGTCGCCTTAGGCTCCTTCTTCTTCTTTTCTCTCTTCTTCTTTTCCTTCTTCTCCTTGTGAGGCTGACTTTTGTCAACTCTACCTTGCGAAGATGAAGGATCAGAGGAAGTAGTGTAAGAAGTGGAAGGCTGGTGGGTAGTTCTAGACTGTTCTGACTGTCGATTCGACTGCTCAGGATTAGTGGCGATCTGGACTACATTAGTTGAAAAGAGCCATACAGGTAGGCCAATTGTCAATCCTGGAAGTGACAATGTCGCCATATGAGGTGCACCAACATCTCCCCAAGAGGAGAAGGGATTTGGACTTCCGCCAAGGTTGCCTCCTTGGTTGGTGGGCTCCATACTTTTCAACTGAAAGATCAACGTGGGAATAACAGGTGATTTTGTTCCGCTTAAAATAAATTTTATTAACGACGCTTTTAGACACAAACTTGCTTTTTCATGTTTTAAGAGTCGAGAAAAAGCTAAAGATGACTCTAGTCGCCTTCGATGTTTTAACGAGCCCGAAGTGACAAATGCTCGGTTGGACTTTTTCAGTTATAGAGTTTGAAAAAGGCCAAAAGAAACTGCTCTGGAGATCTAGGAAGAGGGTGTGCCAAACCTTTCGCGAAACCACAGAATACGTTTTACGGTACGGGTGGTCGATCTTCGTGAATGCTGTGTTCACTGCATCGCGATTAGTAGGGCGGCCGACACGGCTTCCTAAGGATAAAGGATAAAAGCCTATAGGGGTCTCCCAATATACGCGACGGTATGCGGGAGCACAAGTCCGTATTAGTGCCACCGACTCTCAAGAGGAATCACCCACCTTCGTAGAGATCGACAGTCACTATGTTTAACGACGCCGGAACACGTCTCTACCTAGACCTCTAGATGTTTGCGTTATGTTACAAAGCGTTGTTATGTAAATTGGGTTTATTTTAATGTTGATCTTGCTTAGCAGTTTGCCTTTAAGGATCACCACGAGATGTATATATACAACTTCCTAAATGCAATCTAAGATGAGAAGAAAAACTTTTCAATCTTTCAACTTTGAAAACCTTAATCTACTGAGGGAAAAGAAAGACACAACTTTTCGCACAGATCATAGAACACACACTAAAATGCAAATTTTCCTAAATCATCAAGCACACATTCAAATGCAAAATGCACAATGCAGATATTTCTTTTCTTTTTCCTTAATGTTGATGTAAGACAGAAAGGAAACTGTTGTATAACTTCGAATCTAATTTCAAGCGAAAATAAACAAGCTTCTCCAAAATCAAAAGACACCTTAAGATTGACTTGTTTAGACACTGGAAATGTATAGATTCAAACCATAAAATGAAAAACAAACAAACTCAAACAACCATGAACAGTAATAAAACTAGCTCTTAAGACCACTACGACACTTTTACAGTTCAGGATCTAAGAGGTCACAACTATACTGGTTTGCTTTTCACAATGGGAAACTGTAACTGAAACAAGAAATATTGAAAGAACAATCACAGTTTCATCACACAACTGAGGCGGAATAATGTCAAGGAAAGTTGGTTTACAGCAAGTACAATGACAAGCAATCAACAGCAAAATAACAGTGAAAACAGGGCTCAGACATAGTGGGAAACCTCAGGAAGACATAGCCTAACTGGATCAGCGCAGGCTCTGGTCTGTCAAATTGACTCTCAGCGCAGTTCCCGAAGGGAGTACCTGCGCTGGAATGCAGACTGCCTATGGACAGCCTGCACTGAGACACGAGAGTTGCGTTTACAAGGATTTCCGGGTCATAAAAAGCTCAAAAATTCACTGTTTTTGCTGAAATAAAAAGCTATAGGTCAAGTACAAGCTAAGGGATGATCAAGAGGATGAAAAGCTATCACAAAGAGTACAAGAGTCTTTTGTAGATCAGCTCTTCAAATCATGAATCTGCTCAGTAAATGAGCAAGAGTAGCAGCCCCTCTACTTCGCTTTTGATATAGTCAAAAGCTTTTCGATTTGGTACTCTTTGGTTCAGGAAATGAATAGCAAAGATACTACAAACACCAACAAGATACTAGGCTCCCCAGTGGAGTCGCCAGTTTGTTGTGGGGAAAAGTATCCGACTCGGATGACCCTATCCCTACTCTAAGGGTGACAGTCCTTAGCAACAACTGAAAGTAAAGCTTTGATATTTCCCTTTATGAAAGTACAGAGAAGAAAGAAAAGATTGACCAACCGGTGTCTTTCGCTTTTGTCAATCCTGTCCTCTCTCTTTGTCTCTTGTTCCCAGCTACACACAGATCCTGCACAAACAAGAGATGGAAACTACAAGAAACATGTACTCATAACTGATGCATGGATTAGAGTGAATCAGATATACAAGTAAATACAATACATCAATGCAATACAAGTATATAGGAGAACATTCAAAGCTTTATTGATAGAAGTAAAAGGGTTCTGAGAAGGTTACAACCATCAATGGCTCCAATCCAGCAGCACCTCCCCAGCAGCAAGAAATCTCCTCTTCACCTCTATAAAAGCAATCACCCAATAGTTCTAACTGTAAACCAACAGCACTTCCTTGCTTTGCACAAAATTCCAGCCTCTTTAGACCTCATAGAAGAGCTCTATATATAGGAGATTTGGAGAAAGGATGAGTCAGCTTGAGGCTGGCATAAAGCTGACTAGTGTCCTCTCCCACTTTAGTTAATCTTCAGTTCTTGAGTCCACTTGGAGAATCTTGCTTCCACTTGGAGATCAAGACCTTCTTACTCATCATAGGGCGAATCCCTTGAACCAAGTGTCAGTTTGGAAGCTTCCTGGGCAGTTGACACCTTGCAGAATGACTGTGCCACTTGGCCAATCTCGCCCAGCGCAGGTAGCCTTCATTGGTTTTGACTTTCATCGCAGGTACAAGGAGGAGCAGTTGACATTCAGCGCAGATGCTCAGTGGAGCAGCTGACATGATCCAAAAATAGCCTGTTTTTGAGTGTTTTCAGGTGGAGAACTGATAGGAAGTGCTGTGGTTTGCTGACCTTGTTCCTCTAGGGGTAAGAACAACATGTTTAGGGACTTTGGATCCCTGTAATTATCGACATTTCATGCTCCATGCTATGAGGCACAAAAATGTCTATAACACTAGGGTAGATGAAGGCATTCTCCTTGGTTATTCTCCTAATAGCAAAGCATACAAATGTTACAATAAAAGGCTTGGAAGAATTGCCGACAGCATTGTTGTAGTGGCGGATGAAGAAGAAAACACTCCTAGGTAGGTAAGATCTGAAGACTTCGAAGATGATGAGGACTATCCATCAACATCAAATCAGATTCATGAGGAAGAAGAAACCCATGAGGCACCAGAGGAACAAATAAGGATAGAAGAGGACTCCATCCAGGTATGTTCAAAAGAATCATCCAGAATCTCAAATTTTGGGGCAAAAGGAGGCAGACATACAAACAAGAAGAATAATTGCAGAAGCTTCAAGCTATTTGGCATTACTTTCCTCCACTGAACCAAAAAATGTAAGAGAGGCATGCAAAGATGAATGCTAGGTCAAGGCAATGGATGAAGAACTTGAACAGATTGAAAGGAATAACACTTGGTAATTGGTTCCTAGACCAAAAGATAAGAATGTCATAGGGACAAAGTGGATTTTCAAAAATAAACTAAATGAAAATGAAGATGTGGTTAGAAACAAGGAAAGACTTGTTTGTAAAGGATATGTGCAACAAGAGGGCATAGACTTTGAAGAAACCTTTGCACCATTTGCTAGACTTGAGGCTATAAGAACGTTTCTTGCTCTCTCTAGCTTTCAAAAGTTCAAAGTATTTCAGATGGACGTAAAATTTGCCTTTCTGAATGGAGACTTGAATGAAGAAGTGTACATTGAACAATGAGATGGGCTCATCCTTGGAAATGATCCGAATCTTGTATGCAGGCTCAAAAAGGCTCTCTATGGTCTTAAACAGGCTCCTAGGGCATGGTATTATCGGTTGGATAAATATCTTCATCAACAAGGTTTTATAAAAGGATCAACTGACAGCAATCTATATATAAAGGTTGATAATGAAAAGTTGCTAATACTTGTTGTGTATGTAGATGATATCATCTTTGGTAGCAATGAAGAAGACATGAGTCAAAAGTTTTCCTTGGTGATGCAAAAGGAGTTTGAAATCTCCATGATTGGTGAGCTCACATATTTCCTTGGTTTGCAATTCCAACAAAACAAAGACGGTATTTTTTTTTATCACAAACCAAGTATCTCAAGCAGACCTTGAAGAAATATGGGATGGAGGATTCGAAAGCAGTATGTACCCCTATGGTGACAGGATGCAGCCTCAGCGTGAATGATGAGTCAGCAGCAGTACATCAACCAACCTATAGATCCATGATTGGAAGTCTGCTTTATTTGACAGGTACCCGATCAGACATCATGCATGTAGTGGGAATTGTTGGAAGATTTAAGGCAAATCCAAAGGAAACTCATCTTCAGGCAGTTAAGAGAATCTTTAGGTACATTCAAGGAACTCAAAACTATGGCTTATGGTATCCTAGAGATACAGATATCATGCTTCATGCTTATATAGATGCAGATTGGGCCGAAAGCGTGGATGACAGGAAAAGCACTAGTGGTGGTGCATTCTTCATGGGTCCTAGATTAGTATCTTGGTTCAGCAAGAAACAAAGCTCTATTGCATTATCTACAGCTGAAGCAGAATATGTAGCTGCTGCATCTTGCTGCACACAACTCCTTTGGATGATGCAAACATTGCAAGACATGCAAATCACTTGTACTCCACCTATCTCCATCTTCTGTGATAATACAAGTGCAATCAGTATTTCAAAGAATCCTGTCATGCATTCAAAGACCAAGCACATACCAATCAAGTATCATTTTCTTTGGGAACAAGTGCTTGAACAAAAGGTCAAGTTGGAGTATGTTCCCTCTAAGGAACAAGTTGCTGATATACTCACCAAACCGCTGCCCAGGGAGACCTTTGAATACCTCAGGCAAAAGCTAGGGGTAGTTGATGCATCATCTTGCTGTTGAATCTTGTTTGTTTCAGAGATTGTTGGTTCTATGCGACTTTCATAAGGGTATACGCATACATTCGCTGGTTTATGGATTGGTCAAAGACCAAATGGCACAGGTTCAGGGGGAGCATATATTCTTCTAATAATGCATTGTTGGCATTATTGTAGAAGATCTTGGAGGAGCATGTACAGAAGGAGTTCATGGATGTTGATCTGAATATTTCTGCTAATGTTTTGTCTCTATGTCTTATATTTCTTTTGTCAAGGTCATGTAACGGCCTATGTCCGGGATGGATGATGTAATGCACTTGGTTGTCATATGTAAATTTCTGATGTAACCCCAATTGGTTGGGAGAATGATCCCCACTTGGCTGGGTCATGAATGTATGTATAGAATCTTTTGGTGATAGGAAGGTCATTTGGTGTATGGTGGTTTATGGTTCTTCTTGAAGAAAATTTCTTTTACAGATCTGGCCTACAGTCCGGGGGAGCACGATCAGCACAGCAGAACAGAGTTTTTCATCATATTCTCAGGGGGAGCATAACCTTTTGCCCTTGATGACAAAGGGGGAGAATGACTTTGAGGATCTTGGGGTTGCCATCAAGTCCAAAGGGGGAGATTGTTGGCATTATGAATCAGGTTTGGCACTATGTCATAGGTGTTGTCCTTGATGGCAACTCACTAAAGTGGAAAATCACTGTTCAGGCTCTCAAAATGATAAAAAATGAGATACCCGCAGGTTTTCTTAACAAAAGATGTGGACCCGCAGGTGTCTCAAACAAGAAGTGCTTACATACCCGGAGGTCCTCCGAACAAAAGGTGAGAACGTCAAATTCACTCACTTTCATGTAGAGAAGCACGCACACATGGGAATTTTTATGATTGGTCAATGGTATCTAGTCCAACGTGTTTGATCCTATGGTTTTTATCCGTGGTATTGCATCTAAAATATTGAACCCCGGTTTTTGGGTCCCTTGTATTGGTTTTCTATGTTTTTGATCCATGGTTTGAGTAAGGGCTTGCCTATAAAAAGGAAAGGAGATCAATTGGCTAAGCACTTATGTGTTGAATATATTAAGAGGAACAAGATCTGAAATAATTGTAATCGGTTGGTGAGTTAGAGTTGAACCTAAGCATGAGAAGATAGATCATTTGAGGGGTCGTGATCTCTTTGGCGCATGATCAGATCTATGGATCTGACAATCTGTGGCACATTGGAGGACTGATAATTTGGCTCTATTCGGAGGTCTGCAGGTGATCCATAGCGCAGGTGTGGTGGTACGCAGCTCAACGACAAGATCAGGTGCAGAGGTATGTAGTCCAGTAGAAGGCGCAGGTGCGGAGGTACACAGTCCAGTAGAAGGCGCAGGTGTGAAGTTGGGCAGACCACCAGAAGTTGCAAGTGCGAAGGTGCACAGTTCAGTAGACGGATCAGGTGCGGAGGTGCGTTTTCGAGTAGACAGAGCAGGTGTAGAGCTACCCAGGCTAGACACAGAAGAACTGCGGATATTCGCAAGTTTCTATTGGTGAAGTTGCGGGATTTTCTTGAAATATTTGTTGGCTGCCTTTTGTCTATTGCTGCAGAATTCTGAGTTTATATTACTGGAATTGCTTGTCTGGTTACTACATTCTAAGAGGCTATTGGTTGATTCATTAGTTGATTGTAAAAGGAGATTAGTTGATTCACATGTACTTGATGATTATTTGATGTTCATAGATCCAGTTTGAAAATTAATGAAATGTGGTCTTTGGAAGAAAAGAAGTAGGTCAGCACCTACGTACTAGTAGCTCAGCTAGTACAAGAGCTAAGGGGGTTGTAGCTCCCTTCTAGGAGAGTTTGGAAAATGAGAGAGGGTTGTAGCTCTCTGCAGGTTGTAGCCTGCGTACTGGTAAAGGACTATACTGGTACAGAATCATTATAAAAGAAGTTTCTAATTGAAAGAAGATAGAGACACATTGCAGCAGGTGGTTTTCACCCACATTGGGTTTCCACCTTATATCTGGTGTTCTTTGGTGTGACTGTCTTTTTTTCTTGTTCCTGTTCATTATTATATGGTACTGACATTCAAGTTAATGGTCAACATTTGAAGAATAAATTGAATTATAAATCTAGAGGGAATATTGAAAAGAATTTGATAATACTGATTCACCCCCCCCCCCTCTCAGTATTATTTCCAACACGTTGTTCAGGATATATATCAATCTATGAATGCCTCTACACTCCACCAACTGTGCATCAAAATTTTTTTGTTTACCCCATTGTCCACCAAGATGGATACACATTGTCCCAACATTGTGCCTCTGATTGCCAAAATTGTAAAATTGGGATTTTCCATGTCAAAATTTTAATTCAAGACTGACCATGCATTGGAAGGCAATTAACACAATATTAGGAGATAAAAATTGAATAATTGACACAATACCAAATAGAATACCTATATCGATATTTGTCTCACAAGGTATCTAGATGCTAGTTGAGAAAGTTCACACAAAGAGAGAAAGGCAATGTCATGATACATTGTTCAATTTGTAATCAAGAGCATTATCTTAGATAATGGAGAAGTAACATTTAGTTTCCTTCTCATATACAAAGGAAAAATTATGAATCAATGTCAAATGAATTTTTTGAATCAATTTTGTTGTAAAGGGTGTTAGAAAGCTTGCATTGTAGGCAAGGCCCTCACACCATACTAGATTGTGTTAACCAAAGCATGTTAACCATGTCCAATGATCTCAAATTTCATGAGCATGTTCAGTGAGTGACCATAAATGAGGGGTGCCAGAGTGGCTAATAATTATAGCTTATAGTGGATGATTGTCATTGTACATAACATATGTGGTCCAAGTCATTTGTTTGGTGCCCAATATTGGTGAATCATTCTATTACATCATGGTAGCATATCTTGCCTTTTTTAAAGCAAAAATATATCGAAAATAAATTAAGTTGTCTCATGCAAATGTTCAATATTGTTGTGTTGTGAGTGGTTTTCATATTATATGTATCATATATCTATAATCACTTATTTCAAGCCTACGTTAAGAAATAAACAAAGAGGTCCAGGGCCTTTTCATAATAAGGACTCCCACCAACTCCTCTCCTCATAGAAATCTTTCAAACGTTAGCCCATAAATCAAACACATGCCCTTGCTTCTCTAGTTTAGAAACCCTTGGATGGATATGACAGTGAACTCCTCCCAACCACTTCTTTAACCATCTATTGAATGCCTTTGATTGGTATGTGTAAATGATTTTGATTGATTCCTGGAGAGGTGTGAAATCTAATTTTGCATTGACATAATACAAACACCAAACTTAACCTGTGGTAGCCAAAATTTTAGCCTTACAACTCTCTCATCCAATATTAAATACTTCACTAATCAACCAAGGGGTAATATCCTTAATGATATATTAAATATTAGAAGCATTCATATTAATTGAAAAAATAAAAATATTATTTAATATTAAGTTATATTGCAGGTAGCTACCAAGTTGACATATGAGACCCCCTTGTTTGTGAGACAAGGGATGCCCTCCATTCAATGCTTTAACTATTTAATCTATGGATGTGTACATACCTTAATTTCCATTGGATTGAATCCTGTGACCTTTAAAGAGGAAACACTTTAACACAAATCGAACATGTAAATAAACACTTAATTTGTATATGTATCAAAGTTACTTTGAGAGTTGCATGGAATGCTTAATTTTGTATAGAAGCAAGGGAAAACTTGAATAGTTGATCACAACAAACATGTATGGTCAATTATGATTATCATAGGCATATTAGTTTGGTTTTCCCAATACAAAACTTGCACACTTTGTTACTACTGTTAAAGGCATGTCATGATGGTTTACTGGTGTAACATCATGTACATTTAGTTGTGTCTATTAAAGGTATGTTAGTTCAATGGAAAAACAAATGGTTTATCAACTTGGTCAGCTTAGTGAGCTATGTGTTAATCATCTCAATGAACAAAATATAAGGTCAATTAGCTTAGCCATTGACATGCACATTCCATTGTCACTATTAGTGACACATTAGGTTGGATATTAATATGTATTTTTGATTAACATTATCTAGGAGATTAACCGAATCAACATGCATGTTTGACTACAATTGTGGGAGATATGTTAGATAGGTCAACCCCATCAACAACATTTATGTTCAATTGCACATGTTAGAGGCATGACACAATGGTCAATTGATTAGTAACATGTAAATTTTGGTTATCACTATTAAAGTTGTCTTAGGTTGGTTAACTTGTTCAACGACTTGTATGTTTGGTTACAATTATTAAAGCCTCACTTGATTGTTTAATGCAGTAAATGGAGTGTAAGTCTAGTTACCATTGTCGAAGGCATGTTTTGTTGGTTACATTAGTTAACATCATATACATTCAACTATTAAACCAAGAGGCTATTAAACCCATTTAAAGTAGTGCATAACATCGATGGGGACTTGCTTATTGTATTGTGTGTGAGTATAGTGTGTTATTTTTTTCTGTAAGTCGAAGAGTTTTCATTAATCAAAAAGAATGTACAAGGGTGTCAAAATGCATGACTTATAATTATTTATATATTTAATGTAATATGCCTTTCATTAAGAAGAGGAAACAGACTTTGGGGGATAGGGGAAATAGCGTTGTTTAGAGGAAACGTCGAACTCATCTATCTCTCCTTCACTCTCCCTTCCCTATCATTAGCATCCCTCTCCTTTTTTTCTTTATCCACCAACACCAATAACAGACTTTTTGTTAAGAAGTAGCATTGGATGACTCAGGACGAGGGTTAGAGCTCATATGTTTATCTTGGGTTTCTCCTTGGGGTTTTTGAGCTTACATATATTGCTTTAAATTCTTCGTAAACGTCCCAACAATATGCTTTCCCATCTCTTGTTCATGAAACTTCAGCTTGTGAGCACAATATTCAACCTAAATTTCCTTTGAAGATTCATGTAGCCATTTTGCACCGAGGCCTATTCCTAGGGGGAGATTGGGAGGATCTACATTTGTCAATAAACCCTTTTATTACTGTACCATGCCACTCCAAACTTTATAGCCCATGTTTGTAGCCAAGATATACCCTCTTCCATATGTAAACTATTTATCAAATTGATAAAAAGAGAAGACTGAGCTCTTCCATGAGCTTCTATTTTAAGATGAGAATGACAGTGAAATGTTCATTTTTAATTATACACCTAAACAAGCTTAGAGACCCTTCCACCTCACTGGCTTAAAATTTGGACTCAAACCATGGTAGAATGTGACATTTTGAAGCGTGTCACTCTAGTCCCTTTAAAAAGGAGTAACATGACACATTTTGTGAAAGAGAAACAAGAGACTATCGCCTCTTGCCCCTTTGAAAGTGGTGAAACTTTTTAGAAAAAGGGTAAATGTCTAAAAACATCATGGAAAAAGGTTTCCAAAAATTTGAGAATGATTCCATTTTATTGAATCACTACTACAAGAGACTATCGCCTCTTCCCCCTTTGAAAAAGGTGAAACCATAGTTTCTGTCTTTGGAAGATTTGATGGTTATTGAAACAGAGTAAATTAAAGGAAAGGAAAAACCATAGTAAATTAAATTCAGTTTAAATCCATCAAATAAAATAGACCTCTTTAACTAAGACTAATTCTATCCTAGCTTTACTTGATGGAATGCAAATTTGGCAGCTATGAAAAATAATGTGCAGCATGCACTGAGCATGGGCACTAGAAATTACTAATTAGAGTATATAAAGGTTTTTTAAACCCAAGATGTAAAAATCATATAAAAAGTGATGGCTCTAGGCTAAACCCACGTGTGTGTCTTGATTGCCTCAATGAGTTGATATGAGAAGAAATGTTGAGATGCATTTGGCTTAGACACCAATAACAGTCATACCTATTTAAATGAGATTTTAGAACATTGTGTTTTAGATTCAAGATCCTTGAAATGATCTTTATTTCTCATGAACACCCTTTCCTTTGATACCAAAATCTCAGAGACGTAGAAAGGTTGATCCTTTACCTTCAATAAGCATCTACCTGATGGAAAATCACTAACACTACTTTTCAAACCCTCTTGATTGATGTCCAAGGGCCGAGGATACTTCACCTTTTGTAGCCTTTTATACTTCTCTGTGAGACAGACAAAGGCCTAATACAAGGCCGAAGGCATGTCAATGAGCACAAGAATAATATTATATATATGAGCTTAGATGCTTGGAACTTTATAGCTTCAGATATGATTTTATATAAACTTGCAACACATAAAGAATTCTGAGTGAGACACTATCTCCAAACCAAATTCAATTCAAGGGTGATTTCATAATAGAAGACTTGACCCTAAATCAACCAAATATTCCTGGCTGTAGTCATGAAAAAAGACCTTAGATATAGGTCATTTGACCAACAATTTGACATAGATCTCTCTCCTAGAGATGCTTGATTGATGAGGCCTTGATCTCATTTCCTTTCTGGGATCTGCAACCTAGAATTTTGCAGTAGGAGTTTCAGTGCTTCACGATAACTGATCTTTGAAGAGGCAGGAGGTCAATGTTGTCAGAAAAATTCTTGTGATTTCTTTCTCCCTTGCTTGGGCTTGCCCTATCCTTAACTCTGATACCTTGCCCTCACCTTAAATTTGATACCTTGTGGCAGGGCAAGCTAAACATGACAACAATGTAGATTCCCGTGCTGTCTATCCTTTAGCTTCTAAAAAATCATATGTTTTATTGCCAATTTCTACTAAATTTAAAATTGACATACTGATCTGAGAAGAGAGTTTGCAATGCTAATAACCTCTTCTTTAGTCTATGTTGGCACACTCGAGTCTTGTTAAAGAACCAATTGTTTCTTGTGCAAAATTCAAAGCAGATGACAAAATACAACATGTTTTTTAAGAATCAAAACAACTTCTAGAAGTGCTATGACATTAATCCAACACAATGTTTATAAACCAATTTGTACTAATGGACACAGGATGTGTAAAATGTATTCTTTAACAATTTTTTTCTCTGTCAGTTTGTTAAAATCTTACAGCCTTACTCCTATCTTGAAGAAAGGGTACTTGCTTCCCTTTCACTTCATAGGTATATGAAAACCCAGTTTTTTAAGCACCCATAACCATGAATATTATACCAACTCCCTATGGTTAATGCATCAATAATGTAAGTGTAACACTTATCCATGTGGTAGTCATAAGGCATTTAGGTAAGGTTTTAGTAACACTGGCATCCCAGACCATTAAGATCTATCCATGGCCTCAAAATGATGTATTTCCTTTACTTAATAGAACACTCATCAATTCTCTCCCCTAATCATCAAATTTTTTCTCTTCATTTTGAATGAGAAATCAATCAACAAGTCACCATTTTAAATGTTAGATCAAAATATGTTTAGCTTCTCTCTTGTTCTTACAGTTTAGTATTCTCGCTACTTCAGAATCATGAATCTTAAACACAGTCTCATGATGTGCATTCAGGGAGGCATAATTCACCCTTGCTTTGCATCAAATTACCCTCGTAGCATTCCCTTTACCTTTACATGCCTTAATGCAAGGCATGCCAAGTCGGTACCTGCTCAGTTAAATTAGTAAGTTGAGGGGCGTCATATATACTCAACACTACCTGCCTGTTCTTCCTCTTCCTATGTCGTAGCGTATGAACAGTCAGCCAAACTGGTGAGGATCCCCATTAATAATAACATCTATGTTGGCATCTAAATCCAAATGACGTGTTTCCCTTAATTATATGTTTTGGTTTTTTAACCAAAAAGGCTAACAAAGATAGAGACCGTCAAATTTGTTGACTTCCAGCCCTTATGCCCATTTTCATCTAGGTTTTTACCATGTCAGTGTCCCTTTCTTTCTCAAAACTGCATGAAATTAGTTGATCTATCCATTTCGTAATGCCTTTGGTAAATTTTTCTATCAAATGCTCTGATGTATATATAATATCTAAGGGTTTTTTTGGTTATTGCTGACTTCATATATTTCTGCTAACTGTGATATGGGTTTGATGTAGAGGATTATGATTAAGGGTTGCATTAGTCGATATCTATTTAGGAGGAGGAGAAGGAGAAAAGTGGTGTTAGGGTTGAGAGTTAAAGATGCCTGTGAAAAGAGGAGGTGTGTGGAATGGATGGTGGCAGGGCTACTAGCATGGTAGAAATGGAGGATGGGGAGGTCGGGGTTTTCATGGTCGAATAGCTGCGGTGGGCTTCCTTGCTATCTTTGTGGTCATGCCATTGGTTATTCTGGTAGCTAGGTTTCGTCACTCTGCATCTGCATCTACAACTGGTAAGCTTCTTCCTTCCCTCCTCCCTCGCTGGTAAGCTTCTTCCTCCCCTCCTCCCTCACTGGTAAGTTTCTTCCTCCCCTCCTCCCTCGTCAGGTTGCTTCAGTCTCTTTTTTTGGGGTGGGTCAGCGTTTAATTTATCTTTATTATCAAGCATGCCCTTTCTTAATCTGGTAGTATTACAACATTCAAGTAAGATCTCCATTACAATGAAGTGTAGTCATCTTTTACTATTTTAGAAAGATCCATTTCATTGAGAACCCATTGAAAAATGTATTTATGTGATTTGAGCCTTGACTGGGAATTATCATCACCCCCGGTTAACCATTGAAACAAGATGCCATGGACCTGCTTCAAAATTTGATTTTCCTTCACCACCCCCGATTAACTATTGAACCAAAACCCCATGGACCTACTTTGGAATTTGATTTTCCTTTTAGCTTTTTTCGCAGGATCTGAAGGCACAGATGTTATCAAACATACTTTCCTCACTTATTGTAAAATGTTTAGCACCTCTAGAATTTTTCCAGACATTTTGTGGGTTTTCTTTATAGGTTTCCTGTCATTTGATATGTGTGAAGCTGTGAACTCCATCTCTGCATTAACACGGTACAATACCTACCAGGAGAAAGATTCAAAGTTTGTACCTCTCTCATGCAAGAGCAAAGGTTTTACCAACTGCCCCTACGGTAATTTCCCTTGCCAAAGATAATGAAACCATTCATCCTGATAGCAAGAAATAACAATGCTCTTTCCATTTTTTAACAAAGGGAAATGCATATGACTGGTAAATTCACTGGGCACTCCTCATTCTGATTAGGATGGTACTAAGTGTGCACTGGATTCTGCATAAGCTGGATCAGTATTATAAAAATATATTTGTTAAGAGTTCAGTTCAACATCTTACTCATGGGAATTGAATCTTGTGGGAATTGAATCTGGGTGGGAAGGGTAACAATCATTCTTCCCATCCACTCATTATCCAAGCCAGACCCACTTTCCATCCGTAAAGCTAAATCCACTTCTCATCAGTCAAGCTAAAACCAGTTCTAATCCACCCAACCTAGACCCAATTCACAATGACAATCTTGTTCACCAACTACTTTCTGCTATACATAACATTTTCACACTATTCCCACAGTGTTCAAGGCACATTGGTCAAAACAAACGATAGATATTATACACACCATTTTATTATTGATGTGTAATGAAATCTCGATCTTAGCGTATGCATGATAGCAAAGCAACCCTCTTTTTAGTGTTTTAGAATTTTTATAGATATTCTTCTCCATCAAGTCTTTCTACCTAAGCTTTTATGTGTTTTTTGTCATTTAAAACAACAAGGCACAACTTCTCAGTAGATGGATCTATTAGAATGGTATTCTCTTTCCACATCTTGAAAACCAATTCTATTTTCCTATGGCCATTTTTTTCTTTTTCAAGATCTGGGCAATGCACTTGCACTTACGTTAGTCTAATCCCAGAAAATAGATAGTGTCCCTAAACTAAAATTTAATCAACCTGAGTGGATTGAAATAGAGAGGAATTATTGACTCTCTATTCCCAAAGGAGGCAAGTATAAGAAACATGCTTCATTTGGATATCTTAAATTTTATTTCTCCCCTATTGACGAGAGAATTGAAAATAAATTTTGTTTACTGGGCAGGTGACTGATGTCATAATAGCAAACATAGAGGACTCAGGAACTCTAAACTTAAATATTGTTGGAAAAAATGATTTATCTTCCTCATGGGTATTAGAAAAGCCCTCCGAAGTAAACCAAAGGGATATTACTAACTCTGAGGTACGATTGGTGAAGATTTTGGTTATTTTCTCTATTGAACATGTAAGGGAACCTATGTGATGATGATCTATGTAGTTGAGTAGGGTTGTATTAAGCAGGAAGTGAAAACTGACATTGGCAGGGGTACTTCTCTATTTCTAATGGTGTACATCAAGCAGAGGCAAACGACTTCTGGAGATAGCTCGGAAAAGTTACATTCACAACAAGGTGGTGTGATCTTCAATGAAGAAGGCAAGGAAAATCCTAAGGGGGGTAAAATGATTGACGAGGTGCCGAAAAAAACTTCCAATGACGAAGAACTTCTTACAAGGTTTTAAGAGGATGACACAAGAAGTGAACATCAAGACGTCAAAGAGAATGCTCTTGATGGTAAGTTTTGATTTTCCCTAGTTAACTGATATATGATGTTGGTAGCCTACTGTCAGGTAATGTCTAGTCAAACTCCTAGAATAATGATTGTTGTAATGCAGACCATTTGTAGCTTGAATAAAGTCCAACAAAAGTTTTTCGGAGGGTAAAATTCTTTGCTACACTAGACTGCTACTTTTTGTTCTTATGGAAAAGGGAATTGTTATATTATTTTCCAAAATCCTTTTTGAATGTTACTTCTCCAATAGAAAAATTTTATATTTCTTAGATTTTACAATAGTATGCTTTAATTTATAGTGGTTTAATGCTTACAGCAATTGAGACAAAAGAGGAGGGAGCAAAGGTCAACAGAGCTGATTCAACAGGAAGAAGAAAAACGAGTTGAGCTTGAAAATGCGGCAATTAAACGTTCCAACGAGGTAGATTTTGTTGTCCTGGGAAAATACAACATTTGGAGGCGGGAGAATGAGAACGACAATTCTGACTCCACTGTGAGGTTGATGCGAGACCAACTGATCATGGCTAGGGTGTATTCAAGAATTTCCCAGGCTAGGAATAATCTTGATTTATACCATGAATTGATGTTTCGTATTAAAGAATGTCAGTGTACATTGGGTAAGGCTAATGCAGATTCTGATCTACCTCAAAGGTAATAGTTTTCACATTGCCTACTTCTAAATCAAGAGTACTAAGTGCTTCCATTTGCATTTGGTGTTCATATCATTTGTTTCTTTTAAAGTTGTAGTCTGTGTGTCAATCTTTCTGCTTTTCACTCTCTTTTTCATGGTTGATAATTGATATGAATGTTTTAGTGCACCTGAGAAAATCAAGGCTATGGGTCATGTCCTATCCAAGGCTAAAGAACAATTTTATGACTGTGGGACAGTAACAAAGAAGTTGTGAGCCATTCTTCAATCTGCAAACGAGCAAGTAAGGACCTTGGAAAAGCAAAGTACATTTTTAAGTCAGCTAGCAGCAAAGACTGTTCCCAAGGGTCTGCGTTGTCTGTCCATTCTATTGACCATGGATTATTACTTTCTTGCCCTTGAAAAGTGAAATTTTATAAAAAGGACAAGTTGGAGGATCTAACTCTTTATCACTATGCATTATTTTCTGACAATGTATTGGCTACATCTGTGGTTGTGAATTCAACTGTCATGAATGCTAAGGTGAAGTGTTATTAATTTAAATTTCTCTAAAGTTTGGAAGTCAAATAGTTTTTCTTAATTTTACATTTAATATTTGGATCTCATTGTAGGTGATTTACATGTCTTTACAGGAAGCTAAGAAACATGTATTTCATCTCATCACAGACAAGTTAAATTTTGGGGCCATGAAAATGTGGTTTTTACTTAATCCCCCAAGGAAAGCTGCGATACATGTAGAAAATGTTGATGATTTTAAATGGCTCAATTCCTCCTATTTCCCTATGCTTCGCCAACTTGAATCTGTAGCTATGAAGGAGTATTATTTCAAAGCAGATCACTTGACTACACTCTCAGCACGTTCCTCCAATTTGAAATATATAAATCCAAAATATTTATCCATGCTAAATCATATTCATTTCTATCTTCCACAAGTTTATCCCAATAAGGACTAGATCCTTTTCTTGGATGGTGATATTGTGGTGCAGAAATATTTGATGCCCTTCTGGGAAGTATATCTTCGTGGAAAGTTTAATGGTTCAGTGGAAACTTGTGGAGAAAGCTTTCGCTGGTTTGACAAATACCTTAATTTTTCCAATCCGCACATAGCCAGGTACTTTGATCCTAATGCTTGTGGTTGGGTGTATGGGATGAATGTATTTGATCTCAAAGAATGGGAGAAACAAGATATAACTGGAATATATCACAAGTGGAAGAACACGGTAAGTGTATAGTCTGGTTTATTTATGTTAATTCCTGATGATGTTAAGTGTATAGTGTGGTTTTTCTTTGTTTGATTTCTAAGTTTTTCTTTTATTGTATGTCAAAATGAGGATAAAGTGTTGTGGAAGTTTGGAACACTACCCCCTGGATTGAAATTTTTATGGGTTGACCCATCCTTTGGACAAGTCTTGGCATGTGTTGGGTTTAGGATATAATCCTAGCGTTGACTGTTTAGAGATTGACAATGCAGCTGTTGTTCATTACAATGGGAACATGAAACCTTGGTTACAGCCGGCAATGATGAAGTGCACGCCTTACTAGACAAAATATATAAAATATGATCATCATTTCTTACAACAGTGCAATATAAATGAATAGTTGTGACCTCAATATTCATACTGCAATAGATTGTCAAATATAAAGTGTAAAGACCCTTCATTCTGGTTGATAATTCATTCTAATTCATTTGTTTTTGGAGTTCCACAGAACGTCTCTAGTTTATGGCTTAATGAGTCAGGTTTTTGGAGGTGCAGTGGCCTAGCAAGTTTAAGATTTACAAATTTTATGTCCTCATTGTATTCCTACATAGTTGGAAGTAAACTCCTATATAAGTATTCTTTTCTTTGTTAGTAAATATTTCTCTTTCATCAAGTAATTACACAAATTGTTCTTCCAAGAACACAAAGAAGTACAAGACACAAAGATTTAGGCTTTCAAGGCAGGCCAAAACCTCTCAATAGGGGAAAACCCAACAATCCTCCTCTTATTGAATTTATTCAAAATGAGATATCCAACACAAGACCAAAGAGTCCCTCCAAGTCAACCCTCCTCTTTAAGTCAAGGTCAATAATTGAGTCTCTACCTAATCAAAGTCGAAAGCAGCTTCTGAATTTTTGTCATTATTGTAGGTTTAGTATGTTATTATAATACACTGACTTCCAATTATAAACTCTTTGCCTTCTATTACTAATCTTCAGCTACAATAGCAAACCCTTGACTCTTTAATACAAATATTCAGATCCTGCTACAAATAGATAGCTTTAGATTGAGATTTGGCTTATTCACAGACTTCGTTTCTTCAAGTGTTGTAGACTTCTTTTTATCCTCAGTTTTTCTTCTCCCGTTGGATTACAGACTTCGAGCTTTTTCACTTTCTTGGTTGCAACCCAAAGGAGGTCGAATATAGGCTAAAATTCCTGGATATCATTCTCTATGAGATTTGACTTAACTAAACAAAGAGTGACTATGGCTGGATTGTTTCCTTTGTAATGTTGAAATGTCCTACAATCTTTTCCTGTGACAAGATGTAATAGCCCTAATTGGAAAACACTGAAACTAGCTCAATTCATTGTTTAACTGCCATGACCAATTCCTTCATTTTCCCATAGCAACTATGCTGCAATAGTCTCACATGGAGCGAGGGTTAATTTGCACATGGACATCTCTCTTTTGACAATGAAGACAATGTGCTAGGATCTCATCTAATATATGTTCCTAAGATATAATAAACTTATGGTGTATGAGTTATGATCATTCTTACTCCTTAGTTATATTATATGTGCTCCCTGTCTTTGTGCTTATGGCTGAAATAAATAACTCTCCATTAAATTTCTATTAGCATCATTCATAAACTCTTGATTGATTGATGCTCTATGAAATGCATCAACTCTGAGCTACTCATAATCCACTTTCTTGTTGAGTTAGAGATCAACTGCCACGGTTCAAGAGATGTTGCATTTCCTCAAGGAGTTGCTAATTTGGTTTTTGTACGACTGTTAAGAATTTCTCTCTCCTTGCTTGGAGTGTTCTTAAGCATTCTTGGGTGGATTTCTATGTACTAGAGTCGTTTCCCTCTCCCCTAAGCATTATTTTCATTTGCTGGGGTGAGTTTGAGCTCGATCTTGGTTGTCTAAGAAGCCATAGGTACTAGACAAGGCCATACATAATTGTAGGAGATCATTGGCTTTCCAATTTCCCTTCATTCCTGTAAATCCATCGAATACATGGGTGCTGAAATCTACAAGGCAAAGATGTTATGAAACCACCTCAAGAAAAGATAGAAAAGATAGATCAACGCCTTAGAATTCAGCCTCTTCGAGGGGGCAACCTCCTTTACATTACATAGATGAACAATTCTTGGATGATACAAATGACAAAACCTCCTTTCTATATATAAGAGTCTAAGGAGTCACAATATAATCCAGCCGACCTAACAATAATAATATAAAGCCACAAAAATAACAATAGAGGGATTCTATGGGGCAGAGAAATAACAATATGGGGGTAATAGGGGCACAACAATATAAATAAGGGGTATAACTACAATAGTAATGGGGTAATCACTAGTATTATAGTGACCCAACATGCCCCTCTCCTTCAAAAAAGTGTTTTCCTCAACGCTTGAGTAGTTCTGGCTACTTCTGCATAAAATTCTCATCCTCCCATGTGGAATCTTCAGCGGATAAGTTCTTCCACTTGATAAGATACTCTGAAATTGATGATTTCGTAGCTGTCGAGTTCTTGTTTCTGTGACTGCTTCCGGTTCCAATATAATTTTTCCTTCCTCGTCAAGTTCTGGCAATATTGTTTGAATTGGGAGCTTGTCACCTATAACCTTCTTTAAACATGAAACATGAAAAACTGGGTGCAATCGAGAAGCTGCAGGAAGCTCCAATTTGTATGCCATAGTACCAATCTTTTGCAACACCTTTTACGGACCATAATACTTTGGTGATAATTTATTATCCTTCTTAGCTTGCTTTAGGGACATTTTCTTATATGGTTGTAGCCGTAGGAATACCCAATCACCTACATCAAAACTTCTTTCACTGCGATGTTGATCTGCCTGTTGTTTCATTCTATTTTGTGCCAACACGAGGTTATCCTTTAAGAGTTGGAGGACTTGTTGTTGATGTTCGATGTGATGTTCCACTCCTGAACCTTAGAATTTTCTCTTAAATATGATGTGATGGATGGTGGTTGATACCCATAAAGTGCCATAAATGGGGTCATTTTTGTTGCTGTATGGAAGGAAGTGTTATACCACCATTCAGCCAGAGGCAACCATTTGACCCATTGTGTCTGTTTATCAGATACAAAGCAACAAAGATATCCTTCCAAACATTTGTTTACTATCTCAGTTTTCCCATCAGATTGAGGATGATAAGATGAGCTATGAGCTAACTGAGTACCAAGACAAGAAAATAATTCTGTCCAAAAATTTCCAGTGAAAATGGGATCTCTGTCACTTACAATAATCTTTGGGTTTCCATGTAGCTTTTGAACTGTTTCCATAAATGCAGTAGAAACTGTACTGGCTTTAAATGGATGTGATAATGCACAAAAGTGTGCATACTTGGTAAGTCTGTCAACTACCACCATGATGACACTCTTTCCCTCAGACTTGGGTAAACCTGTGATAAAATCCATTGAAACCTCCTCCCAACGTTGGCTTGGAATGGATAAAGGTTGTAATAGACCCGGTGTCTTAATTGTTTCAACTTTATTTTGTTGGCAAACCAAACATTCCGCCACAAACTTTTGAATATCTGATTTAAGGCCATCCCAAAAAAATTCCTTCTTAACCCTGTGGTAAGTTTTTAAAAATCCTGAGTGCCCTCCTAAGGGAGAAGTGTGCAATTCCATAAGAATCTTTTGTTTTAGCTGGAATTCTTACAGAGGTATAAGCGATCTTTGTACCATAACGAATCATTTTGCCAGCTAAATGTATCAGAAGTACTGGAATCTTGTTGTAGCTTTCGAATAAGTGCCCACACTTCTTCGTCATTCTTCCATTCCTCCCTTGCTTCATTTATCCAATCTGGTTGGATAATAGAAATGGCACACAACAATGCTTCCACATCCTCATCCTTTCTTGAGAGTGCATCTGCCACCACATTTTGCTTCCCTTTTTTGTAGATGATTTCAAAGTCATAACCCAACATCTTTGTGACCCACTTTTGTTGCTCTTCAGAGGATAATCTTTGTTCTAAAAAGTATTTAAGGCTATCATGATCCGTTTTTACCTTGAAGTGTCTTCCCATTAGGTAGGGTCGCCATTTCTTAAGTGCATGGAGTATTGCCAACATTTCCTTCTCATAAATAGCTTTGCTTAAAAACTTTCCCTTGATTGGACGACTTTCAAAAGCAATGGGTCTTTCATCTTGCATTAGAACAGCACCAATTCCATTTCCTGAAGCATCACATTCCACAATAAAGGTTTTTGTGAAGTCCGGTGTAGCTAAGACCGGTGCTTGGCACATTGCCTCTTTAAGATGTTCAAAGGCCTTTTTTGCTTCCGGAGTCCATGAAAATGAATCTTTCTTCAATAATGTTGTTAGAGGTGCTGCTATTCTCCCATAATTCTTAACAAACTTGCGATAATACCCTGTCAACCCAAGAAATCCTCGCAGATGCTTTATGGATGTGGGGATTTTCCATTCCTTAATGGCTTTAATTTTGCTAGGGTCTACCTTAACTCCTTCATGAGATACAATATGACCCAAATATTCCACCTCCTGGACTCCAAAGAAACATTTGGATCTTTTTGCATATAATTGTTTCTCCTCCAATAGTTGTAGCACCCTGTCAACATGTTCAACATGATCCTTCCAAGACTTGTTGTAGATTAGTATATCATCAAAAAATACTAACACAAATTTTCTAAGGAATGGTTTGAAAATTGAATTCATCAAACCTTGAAATGTTGAAGGTGCATTGGTAAGGCCAAAAGGCATGACCAAAAATTCATAATGACCCTCATGAGTTCTAAATGCTGTTTTCAGAATGTCTTCAATCTTCATTCTGATTTGATGATATCCCGAACGAAGATCCAACTTGGTGAAGTAAATTGATCCATGCAATTCATCCAGTAATTCATCAATAACAGGAATGGGGAACTTATCTTTAATAGTGAGCTTGTTGAGCTCCCTATAATCCGGACACATGCGCCATGATCCATCCTTCTTGTGCACCAATACTACTGGAGCTGAGAAAGAACTTTGACTTGGTTGAATTATACCAGCCTCTAGCATTTCTGCAACCATACGTTCAATTTCACTTTTTTGGGCATAGGGATATCTGTACGGCCTGATGTTTGGAGGAACACTTCCTGGAATCAGATGAATAGCATGATCATGATCACGCATAGGTGGGAGACCTTTGGGAGTCTCAAATACCTTGGAATGATTGTCCAGGACTTTTTGGAGATCTGGAGAAATAGATGATTCCAATGTGGAAACATCTAGCGAACATAATTGTGCAATTACACCTCTTTGCTCCTTTTTAAGAAGCTTAGTCATGCCATTAGAGCTGATTATCTTTCCTGGTTTCCCTGCAATACCCCTTAATTCAACTTCCTTTCCTTTCGTAGAAAATTTGATGAAAAGTTCTTGAAAATTAAAAGCTATTGTACCCAAGGATTGTAGCCATTGGACTCCTAGTACAACATCAGCACCTCCCATTGGAATGGAAAGCATTGGGCTAGTCAATACATATTCTCCCATGGATAGCTTGATATTATGGCACTTTCCAGAGCAATTTATTGTTCCTCCATTTGCAATCATCACTTGACACTCTGGTGCTGGATATAGGAAGCAATTCAATTCTTTTGCTACCCTACAATGAATAAAATTGTGGGTGCTTCCTGAATCAATCAACACTATTACCTTTTTCTTCTTGATTTGTCCTTCTATCTTGATGGTTTGAGGAGTGGTAATTCCCGCCAATGCATTACAAGATATGGTCAGATTTATTTGTTCTTCATCTAGGCTTTGTTCCTGGAGTATATCTTCTTCTTTTGACCTTTCTTGCTCCTTTTCTTCTTCCTCTTCACAATCTATGTAGAATAATTTCTTCTCAGCACACTTATGACCTTTAGTGTATTTGCTATCACAACTGTAACAAAGCCCTTTTGCTCTTTTTTCTTCCAATTGTTGTGGTGTCAACCTTATAGGTTGTGGAAGACTAGGGGCAACAACACTTCCGTCTTTATAGTTGTGAGTGGTATGCTTCCTGGTTGCCATAATTTTGCTTTCCATTTTTCTTGCTAACCTGAATGCCTTCTCTAATGAATCAGGTTCCCAAAGGTGAACATCATGTTGGATATTATCCTTTAAAGACCCTATGAACACATCAATCCTATGCTCCTCTGGAATATCTTTTACCCTTATGTTCAATTTTTGGAACTCCTCAATGTGCTCCATTACTGAACCCTTTTGTTTGAGACTTATCAATTGGCTAAAAAAAGTGTTGCTTTTTGTATCTTCATAATGTGCTATCAATTCTTCCGTAAAAATTGCCCAAGTGATAAATTGTTTACGAGAGCAAAGCCATTGATACCATACAAACTGATTTGGTTCCAAATATACAGTTGCCATACGTACCTTTTGTGCGTTTTGCACATTATTGAGATCGAAGAATTGCTCCATCTGTAATATCCATGTGGCGGGATCCTTGCCATCAAACTTCCTCATATCGATTTTTGGAATATGGTGATTCTTCGATCCAACATTAGCGTCTATGGAATCATGATTAACATTTCTTTTGTTCTCATCATGAGTTTCCTTTACTACCTTTTCACCATTAGTGACCCTTTCTTGTAGCAACTTCTTCAATTCTTCCATGTCTATCTTCAAATCTGCCATCGAATCCTCCATCTTAGCTTCCATGCCCTTTATCTTAGATTCCACGCCATTTATCTTAGATTCCATGCCACTTATCTTAGCTTCTATTAGCTTTTGTGAGTGTGACATTTGTTGCACTTGTTCTTGTAATTTTGATATATCATGTAGCATTTCTTCCTCTTCTTCATGAGTCATGCTAGAGCTTTTAGGTTCCTTACTAGGTGTTTGCATTTTCTTTCCTTGGGGCATCAGTTACCGATAATAATGCTTTACTATGCCCTTTGAATTCCGTTAAACCAAGCTTACACAAAAATTTAAAAAAAAAAAAAACTACACACCTTTTTTCACTTTATAGAAGCCTGATATTGAATCTGATGTATCTCTGTAATTTTGGATCATCCAGTTCTAAAATTGCTACCTGTAGTCGCCTTCTGTGTCCTCTTTCCAATGCCGCAAGTCTGAGCCAAATTGGATTCTCCAAGGAAGAGTTATGTGAAATCTCCCACAGTGACATGCTTTTAGACTGGTTCAGTAGAGTGAACTTGTATGACGTGCCATGAGTCACTGTTTCAACCTTTGAATCTAAAACACACATACAAGATACTGCAGTCCGTCCTCTTTCTGTACCTTCTTACGAAATTTCAATCCGATCCCTAGAGAGAAAGTTATGACGATTTTCCCCAGGTCACCTGTTTTGAATGTAATTCAGGAGTCTGCAAAAAGACCAACTTCCTCAGATCATATCTCTGCAAATATCGCGCAAAAAGCTCAAAAATTCGGACCCAAGGTTCAGCGTGATTTCTTCTCAGATGGGTTTTTCTTGTGACTTCTGAAACGTCACAGAAAAATAGTTATAGCGAAAATTCCACGATGACCTGTTTGGAGCAGGGAAACGCTAGAATCCAAAGCTTTGATACCAAATGTTATGAAACCAGCTCAAGAAAAGATAGAAAAGATAGATCAACGCCTTAGAATTCAGCCTCTTCGAGGGGGAAACCTCCTTTACATTACATAGATGAACAATTCTTGGATGATACAAATGACAAAACCTCCTTTCTATATATAGGAGTCTAAGGAGCCACAATATAATCCAGCCGACCTAACAATAATAATATAAAGCCACAAAAATAACAATAGAGGGATTCTATGGGGCACAGAAATAACAATATGGGGGTAATAGGGGCACAAAAATATAAATAAGGGGTATAACTACAATAGTAATGGGGTAATCACTAGTATTATAGGGACCCAACAAAAGAATTCTTGATGTGTATTTATGGTAGAATGTAATTATATTATAATGTTGTTATATTGATTTTCATTACTTGAGTGATTCAAATTATATGTTGTTCCATTGGTATTAGGAATCGTTACATGAGAACCCATTAACTACAATTATTCACCAATAATATCCAGAGGTTTTTTTTTACTAGAATGATGATTGTCATGTATGATGTATAATGAGGATAAGGTTGAAGAAATGAATGACAAAAATTGCATTCAAGGGGCAGTGTGGATGAAAGTTGTACTGTAGAAAAAGAAAATACGATAGTATGGACAAATATGGATAAATTCTGATGAAGAACATGCAACATCAGCCAACTTTGATGAAAACACAAAGTGTGAACAGTTTGAGCTGTCTGATTTCGCACTCATTGCATATTCAACTGGTGGATCTGTATCTTCTTGTATTGATAATATGGAAGATCAAGATTACATACAACAATGTATACACACTTTTACCTTAAGGCAAAGTGTTGGGCAAAAGGCCCTCAAGGAAAACTCCCTTGAGACAAGTATCAAGTCAGTGAGCAAAAATTGTTGTAAAGATGCTAGCAGTCAATTGTCCAAGGGTGATTTTTGGATTCCCTCACAAGAACTAAAGATTGTATCCCACTATACAAAGGATCTTCTCTCAACTAAGAAGGGTATGCTAATAAATGCTTATGGGAAAAAGTCACAATACATTTATCTTTGGTTGGGAGTTTATCCATATTGCACATGATGTAAATAGTTATAATGTCATGTTGAGTAGATTTTTGGCACACGTTTAAGAAGGTATCATTATCAAATGGGGGCTAGAAATCTAAAATGTTATCCATTGAATTACATATAGGATTATATTTGTATAGATGGGAAGGTTGATATAGTTTGAGCTTGTAGGAATTAATTATTGGAGAATACCCTATTGCAAAGGAAGCTTTGGGTTGAATTAAATTTGATGAACCTACTGTAGAATATGTGAGATAATTTTTTTATTTTTAATATATTTTTGCCTTATACTATTTCTTATGATGGATGGAATATGATATGTAGGAAGATTTTCACTCTATAGAAGATATTCATGGCCTTGTGTATGGTCAAGAAGATTCCTAAACCTCAAATGACGAAAATTTTCTATTTAAAGTTAACAAAGATATTTTGGATATTAGAAAGTAATTAGTATCATGCTTATGCATGGTACAAGCTCTATATCCTCCAGAAAAGCTACAATAAATACTTAGCATAGAAGGATTTGTAGCTAATGGCATCATCTAGACTGTTGGCTACCATTGTGAAATGGGATGAGGGAAATGTGGAGAAAAATCATATTCTAGAAACCATTTATCTTTGGTTGGGAGTTTACCCATATTACCCATGATGTAAATAATTATAATGCCATGTTGAGTAGATTTTTGGCACACCTTTAAGAAGGTATCATTATCAAATGGGGGCAAGAAATCTAAAATTTTATCTATTGAACTAGATATAGGATTATATTTGTCTAAATGGGAAGGTTGATATAGTTTGATCTTGTAGGAATTAATTATTGGAGAATACCCTATTGCAGAGGAAGCTTTGGGTTGAATGAAATTTCATGAACCTACTATAGAATCTGTGAGCTAAATTATTTTTATTTTTAATATATTTTTGCCTTATACTATTTCTTATGACAGATGGCATATGATATGTAGGAATCTTTTCACTCTATAGAAGTTATTCATGGCCTTGTGTATGGTCATGAATATTCCTAAACCTCAAATGAAGACAATCTACTATTCAAAGTTAGCAAAGATATTTTAGATATTATAAAGTCATTTGTATCATGCTTATGCATGGTACAAGCTCTATATCCTCCAGAAAAGCTACAATAAATACTTAGCATAGAAGGATTTGCAGCTGATGGCATCATCTGGATTGTTGGATGCCATTTCTATTATGCCCTATGATCACAAGCATGGGGCTCACCATTTTGAGCTGGAGAATGAGAAGGAAAGAAGTTCAATAATGGCTAGTCTTCTAAGTTTTGGGATTTAGTTTGGATTCTAAAATGGATACCAGAGAAGTGGTAAGTTATTTAAATGAAAAGGCTTAAGTTCATCTGTCACTGTTTGAGATGTTTGCATTTGTATAGGTTTATCTAGTATAAGTATTATATTTTATGCTTAGTTCAAGGAGTTTTCCTCCAATATGTCTAATGATAATATGTTTTTTTGCTAGTTGTCACGCTCAACACTTCTATCTGAAGTGGTAAGTAATAGGTACATTGATCATTAAAGAATTTATTTTTGAAATTAAATATTTCCTTGATGTTGTTGAGAAGTCAGAGCACACATATATTCTTCTAAGCACGTTTTATGCTTGTACAGATTACCTCCCATATGTCTTTCCATATGTACCTTGTACCTTGCTACCTCCCAATGTACCTTGTTACCTCCAAACTTGCAAGTAAATTGTTACCTTCCATATGAAGAATTATCAGCCACTGAGACAGAAATCAATGTTTCACCTACCAAAGGTCCCAATGTTCAATCAAAAGCAGTACCCATAGCAGCAACTCCACCTCATGTCCTAGATCTTCTTGGTTATTTGATAGGTTTAGGCAATGCACTTGTCCCTAGAGATTAGTGAGTAGTAGGCTCTGGGTGGGTATTAGATAGTCAATTCCATTTCATTTTGTAAATAACAAATGGAAAAAATTGGCTTTATTGTTGTTAGATGTGAATTGTATTTACTATGATAAGCGTCAACCTGATTAAAGAAACTTGTGATATTTGGTTAATGCTTTGTGCAGGCCTCCATTGCCTGTTTTACTTGCAACATCAGTATGTCAAGGCCTTTAGATCAATGGGAAACTTACATGGCGTGATGGTCAAATTTTTTACAGCTTGAAGCTTTAGAATAACTCTTTTGATCTTGCACCTGCTGGACCTCTACAAGTACAGTTCATAAAATTTGAAAATAGTTGAGATATTAGCAATATTTAATGTAAATATTGCTAGTTTAATAGAATGTAGATGCACATCTATTTTGAGTCCTTTTCCTAAGTTTCGTTCCTAGTAAATTAGGTGCCACCATTGCAGCCTGGTAGCTCAGCACACACACTGATACCAATGGTACTATTTCAAAACATATCTCCTGGATAGGAAAACGCTCTTTTGTAGGTGGAAGTAAAAAATAATCAACAACTTGTTTGGTATTTTAATGATAATATTTCATTTCAAGTTTTCTTCACTGAGGATGGCGGGATGGAGCGTGCAACATTTATGGACGTAATAATGAATGATAGGGTCTAAATTTTAAGCTTTGGAAGTTTTCTTCATTGAGGATGGCAAGATGGAGCGTGCAACGTTTCTGGAGGTAATAATGAATGCTAGGACCATTCTCTCTCTGTGTTGGGTCCCTATAATACTAGTGATTACCCCATTACTATTGTAGTTATACCCCTTATTAATATTGTAGTGCCCCTATTTCCCCCATATTGTTATTACTGTGCCCCATAGAATCCCTCTATTGTTATTTTTGTGGCTTTATATTATTATTGTTAGGTCGGCTGGATTATATTGTGACTCCTTAGATTCCTATATATAGAAAGGAGGTTTTGTCATTTGTATCATCCAAGAATTGTTCATTTATGTAATGTAAAGGAGGTTTCCCCCTCGAAGAGGCTGAATTCTAAGGCGTGGATTTATCTTTTCTATTTTTTCTTGAGCTGGTTCCATAACATTTGGTATCAGAGCTTTGGATTCTAGGGTTTCGCTGCTCCAAATAGGTCATCGTGGCATTTTCGCTATAACGTTTTTTCTGTGACATTTCAGAAGTCACAAACAAAACCCATTTGAGAAGCAATCGCATTGAACCTTGAGTCCAAATTTCAGAGCTTTCTGCGTGATATTTGCGGAGATATGATCTGAGGAAGTTGGTCTTTTTGCAGACTCCTGAATTACATTCAAAACAGGTGACCTGGGGAAAATTGTCATAACTTTCTATCTGGGGATCGGATTGAAGTTTCATTAGAAGGTACAGAAAGGGGACAGACTGTAGTTTCTTGTGGGTGTTTTTCAGATCCAAAGGTTCAAACAATGACTTGTGGCACGTCGTACAAGTTCGCTCTACTGAACTAGTCTATAATCAAGTCACTGTGGGAGATTTCGCATAACTCTTCCTTGGAGAATCCAATTTGGGTCAGACTTGTGGCATTGGAAAGAGGGCATAGAGGGCTACTACAGGTCACAAATTCAGAACTAGATAATGAGAAAGTACAGAGATACATCAGAGGCAATATCGAGCTCCTACAAAGTGAAAAAAAGGTGTGTAGATTTTCTTTAATTTTTGCTTAAGCTTGGTTTGAAAATTTATTTTGAAGGAATTCAAAGGGCATATTAGAGAATTATTATCGGTAACTGATGCCCCGAGGAAAGAAAATGCAAACACCTAGTAAGGAACCTGAAAGCTCTAGCATGACTCATGAAGAAGAAGAAGAAATGCTATATGATATATCAAAATTACAAGAACAAGTGCAACAAGTGTCACTTGCACAAAAAGCAACAGAATCTAAGATGGATGGTTTAAGGAAAGATATAGAAGCTAAGATGGATGGTTTAAAGAAGGGTGTAGAAGCTAAGATGGATTTTTTAAAGAAAGGCGTAGAAGCTAAGATGAATGGCATGGAAGCTAAGGTGAATTGCATGGATGCTAAAATTGATGGCATGGATGATAAGATGGAAGAATTGAAGATAAATATGAATAAGTTGCTACAAGAAATGGTCACTAAGGGTGAAAGGGTACTAAAGGAAACTCATGATGAGAACAAAAGAAATGTTAATCATGATTCCATAGACTCTAATGTTGGATCGAATACTCACCATATTCCAAAAATCGATATGAGGAAGTTTGATGGCAAGGATCCTGCCACATGGATATTACAGATGGAGCAATTCTTCGATCTCAATAATGTGCAAAACACACAAAAGGTACGTATGGCAACTTTATATTTGGAACCAAATCAGTTTGTATGGTATCAATGGCTTTGCTCTCGTAAACAATTTATCACTTGGGCAATTTTTACGGAAGAATTGATAGCACATTATGAGGATACAAAAAGCAACACTTTTTTTAGCCAATTGATAAGTCTCAAACAAAAGGGTTCAATAATGGAGCACATTGAGGAGTTCCAAAAATTGAACATAAGGGTAAAAGATATTCCAGAGGAGCATAGGATTGATGTGTTCATAGGGTCTTTAAAGGATAATATCCAACATGATGTTCGCCTTTGGGAACCTGATTCATTAGAGAAGGCATTCAGGTTAGCAAGAAAAATGGAAAGCAAAATTATGGCAACCAGGAAGCATACCACTCACAACTATAAAGATGGAAGTGTTGTTGCCGCTAGTCTTCCACAACCTATAAGGTTGACACCACAACAATTGGAAGAAAAAAGAGCAAAAGGGCTTTGTTACAGTTGTGATAGCAAATACACTAAAGGTCATAAGTGTGCTGAGAAGAAATTATTCTACATAGATTGTGAAGAGGAAGAAGAAAAGGAGCAAGAAAGGTCAAAAGAAGAGGATATACTCCAGGAACAAAGCCTAGATAAAGAAGAAATGAATTCGACCATATCTTGTAATGCATTGGCGGGAATTACCACTCCTCAAACCATCAAGATAGAAGGACAAATCAAGAAGAAAAAGGTAATAGTGTTGATTGATTCAGGAAGTACCCACAATTTTATTCATTGTAAGGTAGCAAAAGAATTGAATTGCTTCCTATATCCAGCACCAGAGTGTCAAGTGATGGTTGCAAATGGAGGAACAATAAATTGCTCTGGAAAGTGCCATAATATCAAGCTATCCATGGGAGAATATGTATTGACTAGCCCAATGCTTTCCATTCCAATGGGAGGTGCTGATGTTGTACTAGGAGTCCAATGGCTACAATCCTTGGGTACAATAGCTTTTAATTTTCAAGAACTTTTCATGAAATTTTCTGTGGAAGGAAAGGAAGTTGAATTAAGGGGTATTGCAGGGAAACCAGGAAAGATAATCAGCTCTAACGGTATGACAAAGCTTCTAAAAAAGGAACAAAGAGGTGTAATTGCACAATTATGTTCGCTAGATGTTTCCACATTGGAATCATCTATTTCTCCAGATCTCCAAAAAGTCTTGGACAATCATTCCAAGGTATTTGAGACTCCCAAAGGTCTCCCACCTATTCGTGATCATGATCATGCTATTCATCTGATTCCAGGAAGTGTTCCTCCAAACATCAGGCCGTACAGATATCCCTATGCCCAAAAGAGTGAAATTGAACGTATGGTTGCAGAAATGCTAGAGGCTGGTATAATTCAACCAAGTCAAAGTTCTTTCTCTGCTCCAGTAGTATTGGTGCACAAGAAGGATGGATCATGGCGCATGTGTCCGGATTATAGGGAGCTCAACAAGCTCACTATTAAAGATAAGTTTCCCATTCCTTTCATTGATGAATTACTGGATGAATTGCATGGATCAATTTACTTCACCAAGTTGGATCTTCGTTCGGGATATCATCAAATCAGAATGAAGATTGAAGACATTCCGAAAACAACATTTAGAACTCATGAGGGTCATTATGAATTTTTGGTCATGCCTTTTGGCCTTACCAATGCACCTTCAACATTTCAAGGTTTGATGAATTCAATTTTCAAACCATTCCTTAGAAAATTTGTGTTAGTATTTTTTGATGATATACTAATCTACAACAAGTCTTGGAAGGATCATGTTGAACATGTTGACAGGGTGCTACAACTATTGGAGGAGAAACAATTATATGCAAAAAGATCCAAATGTTTCTTTGGAGTACAAGAGGTGGAATATCTGGGTCATATTGTATCTCATGAAGGAGTTAAGGTAGACCCTAGAAAAATTAAAGCCATTAAGGAATGGAAAATTCCCACATCCATAAAGCATCTGCGAGGATTTCTCGGTTGACAGGGTATTATCGCAAGTTTGTTAAGAATTATGGGAGAATAGCAGCACCTCTAACAACATTATTGAAGAAAGATGCATTTTCATGGACTCCAGAAGCAACAAAGGCTTTCAAACATCTTAAAGAGGCAATGTGCCAAGCACCGGTCTTAGCTACACCGGACTTCACAAAAACCTTTATTGTGGAATGTGATGCTTCAGGAAATGGAATTGGTGCTGTTTTAATGCAAGATGAAAGACCCATTGCTTTTGAAAGTCGTCCAATCAAGGGAAAGTTTTTACACAAAGCTATTTATGAGAAGGAAATGTTGGCAATACTCCATGCACTTAAGAAATGGCGACCCTACCTAATGGGAAGACACTTCAAGGTAAAAACGGATCATGATAGCCTTAAATACTTTTTAGAACAAAGATTATCCTCTGAAGAGCAACAAAAGTGGGTCACAAAGATGTTGGGTTATGACTTTGAAATCATCTACAAAAAAGGGAAGCAAAATGTGGTGGCAGATGCACTCTCAAGAAAGGATGAGGATGTGGAAGCATTGTTGTGCGCCATTTCTATTATCCAACCAGATTGGATAAATGAAGCAAGGGAGGAATGGAAGAATGACGAAGAAGTGTGGGCACTTATTCGAAAGTTACAACAAGATTCCAGTATGTCTGATACATTTAGCTGGCAAAATGATTCGTTATGGTACAAAGATCGCTTATACCTCTGTAAGAATTCCCAGCTAAAAAAAAAGATTCTTATGGAATTGCACACTTCTCCCTTAGGAGGGCACTCAGGATTTTTAAAAACTTACCACAGGGTTAAGAAGGAATTTTTTTTGGATGGCCTTAAATCACCAGGTCTATTACAACCTTTATCCATTCCAAGCCAACGTTGGGAGGAGGTTTCAATGGATTTTATCACAGGTTTACCCAAGTCTGAGGGAAAGAGTGTCATCATGGTGGTAGTTGACAGACTTACCAAGTATGCACACTTTTGTGCATTATCACATCCATTTAAAGCCAGTACAGTTTCTACTGCATTTATGGAAACAATTCAAAAGCTACATGGAAACCCAAAGATTATTGTAAGTGACAGAGATCCCATTTTCACTGGAAATTTTTGGACAAAATTATTTTCTTGTCTTGGTACTCAGTTAGCTCATAGCTCATCTTATCATCCTCAATCTGATGGGCAAACTGAGATAGTAAACAAATGTTTGGAAGGATATCTTCGTTGCTTTGTATCTGATAAACAGACACAATGGGTCAAATGGTTGCCTCTGGCTGAATGGTGGTATAACACTTCCTTCCATACAGCAACAAAAATGACCCCATTTATGGCACTTTATGGTATCAACCACCATCCATCACATCATATTTAAGAGAAAATTCTAAGGTTCAGGCAGTGGAACATCACATCGAACATCAACAACAAGTCCTCCAACTCTTAAAGGATAACCTCGTGTTGGCACAGAATAGAATGAAACAACAGGCAGATCAACATCGCAGTGAAAGAAGTTTTGATGTAGGTGATTGGGTATTCCTACGGCTACAACCATATAAGCAAATGTCCCTCAAGCAAGCTAAGAAGGATAATAAATTATCACCAAAGTATTATGGTCCATACAAGGTGTTGCAAAAGATTGGTACTATGGCATACAAATTGGAGCTTCCTGCAGCTTCTCGATTGCACCCAGTTTTCCATGTTTCATGTTTAAAGAAGGTTATAGGCAACAAGCTCCCAGTTCAAACAATATTTCCAGAACTTGACGAGGAAGGAAAAATTATATTGGAACCGGAAGCAGTCATAGAAACAAGAACTCGACAGCTACGAAATCGATCAATTTCAGAGTATCTTATCAAGTGGAAGAACTTATCCGCTGAAGATTCCACATGGGAGGATGAGAATTTTATGCAGAAGTATCCAGAACTACTCAAGCGTTGAGGACAACACTTTTTTGAAGGAGAGGGGCATGTTGGGTCCCTATAATACTAGTGATTACCCCATTACTATTGTAGTTATACCCCTTATTAATATTGTTGTGCCCCTATTGCCCCCATATTGTTATTACTGTGCCCCATAGAATCCCTCTATTGTTATTTTTGTGGCTTTATATTATTATTGTTAGGTCGGCTGGATTATATTGTGACTCCTTAGACTCCTATATATAGAAAGGAGGTTTTGTCATTTGTATCATCCAAGAATTGTTCATTTATGTAATGTAAAGGAGGTTGCCCCCTCGAAGAGGCTGAATTCTAAGGCGTGGATTTATCTTTTCTATCTTTTCTTGAGCTGGTTCCATAACACTCTGCCACTCTGCTTGTGCCTTCAACTCTGTTGAATTTTTAGGACTTTTGTGTCAGAAGGACTGGGCAGGATGGACAAGTCCAAGAGATCAAAAGGGGAAGAGGAAGAGCACATAGATGGTGAGCTTGTTCTCTCCATTGAAAAGCTACAGGAAATCCAGGATGAGCTTGAGAGGGTAAGTTCTCATGCACTCTGAAAACTACTTTTTGGGGTTATTTTATTTTATTTATTTATTTTTAAATTGTTTTTTTTCTTATATATTTTTAAAATATTTTGCCCATTCCTTTCTCTATGTATTATATTTTTGTTTTATTGGTGCATCTGTGGATTGATTGAATTTTTGCTTGTCCGTGGGCTGCTTGAGAATGATTTGTTATAGCCCTTAAGAGTAGGTTTGAGGAAAAGAGCAGTTTTTTCAATAAACCCACACTTCATCTTCATATTCTTTCAGTCTTTTGGATATGTACATTTTGATTGGTTTACATATATTGTTTTTCAAATAGTGTTGAGAAAATTATTTCAAGGAAAAATTGAAACTAGAACATCCTCAAATTAGTTATTTCAGTTTTTTTGCCATATCCATTTATTGTTTAGGCATGAGTTGGTAAAGCTCGGGGTTCAACAAATGTAATATTTTATGCGAAAATTCTTGATCAGTTATAGTCTGCCTGTCTACGATTAGGTTCGTAATGACCTGGTGACCTAAGGATCTCTCAGTGTAGTATGCTACACTCATAAATCCCTTTTGGTCTTAATTACAGTCTGCATGTTTATGATAAGGTCATAGTGGCCTAGTCACCTGGGGTACTCTCGGCCTAGTCACTGCCCCCCAAAAGATCTAACAAGGTTGCTAGATTTAATGGCAAAAGCTCACAATTCTATTTGGCACCTGCCCTTAGTGAAGGGTAGACCTGCCTTACCTATATGGTTTTTGACAATTGGCTTATTCTTACATTCATCTTTTAATTAGTTGTTGGAAAGATTTCTTGTAGGAATTAGTGGTTTCAGTTGGATTTTGGATGATAATTAAAGTATTCCTACATTACATGTTTGTAATTTCATGGGTTCATTCAATTGATGAAGAACTAGATTCATTATATCACTTTTTTTTCCCTTTCGCCACTTATATAGCGATGTTGCAACTTTGGATTTTATTTTTTCCTTCTACTTTTTTTCTCTGAGATTGAATCTAAAGTTTCCAGTACCTAGCAGAGCCTTTTTCTCTTCTATCATAAGATGCATATGTGTGTAAACCTATGTAGTTGATGAAATAAGTTTGGAGTGGATTCAAACAGTGAGATTTTGCTGTGGCAGTGGTGATGAATCATTTTTTCAATTGAGCATAACATGTCTATATGATATAATGGAGAAAAATGGAAAACAAAGTGAATTTTTTAAAAGGTGCATTGAGCTGCTCTCTTTTGGCTATTCATCTCCACTTATTTTGAATGTGAGAAATGGGGGCCAACTGCAAAACTTTTTTTCTTTCATGAGACTGCAGAAATCGGCCTGCAAATGTATTGAAAATGTCCTGGCACACTCTGGGTTGTTCTGTCACTAGTCTTACATGGGATGTGTGTATTCAAGTCATTCAGGTTATTATTTCTTTTAGTTATTATATGATGTCCAACTGTGTGGGGCCTTCTACATGGGTAAATTGCACTTGGGTATTATGGACAATTGAGTCCTCAATTATTTTTTGTGCTTTGCCTTTCACTACAGGGTCTTTAACATTCATTATTGTTTGATACACTGAGAATTAAATATCACCTACCCTTCTTTGTGCTTTTCCTTTCACTAGAGGGTCTTTAACATTCAATACTGTTTGATACATTGACCATTATATATCATCTGCCCTTCACCATAAACCATAAAATAATAAAGCTTTCTTTATATATAGTTTTTTTGAATGAAAAAAAGGGAGAGAGATGTTGTTTCAATTTCTCTAGCGTGGCATACACCAAACTGTGAAACACATCGTTTCTATTTTAATAGAATAAGCATGCAGTTCATCGAGTTAAAAATCAAATTATATCAAAACTACAAATCAGAACAGTCATTTTTAAAAATCCCCCTATCAGGGAACAACATGGAAATATGCTTATTTCCATTAGAATCAACTGTCAATGCTATGATACGCAGCTTAATGTTATGAACATTGCAGCCTATTTACATGAGATCACCATTGTGAACTAATGGCATTCTAGGAAGGGGTGTCTTCCTTGTATACAATCTGAAACAAGTTCTTCATTAGATATATCAAATTTTATGATAATACAACATTCAATAATCATGTGATTTTGGATCCTATGAATAGTGATAGTGGGATACATAGGACTAAGAATTGACCATGGTTGGCAATGTCTAATCTCAATAATTAGGCAGGGAAGACTGCAACTGAAGAAGGTGATGATAGCAATCTGCAGCAGAAGGCCTCTGGTCTGGGTCTTGTTCCAAGCATCTATTCTATAAATTCCTCAACAGCTCAGACACATTCAGCCCACTTGTCCCGATAAGGGGTCCAATACTCCACACCTCAACTTTAACCCCATGAACACCCCTAAACATCTCAGGAGCATGGTTAAAGCCACTAAGATTATGAGGGTAAATCTGAGGTGCACCAATGGCATCCTCAAAATATATTATAAACCACTCATCTGATTCAATGTTCTTCATCACGTTATCCCACGTGAGATCCCTGTGCATAAAAAAAAGGCTATGCAAAGACACCAGTGCCTTGGTCACAAATTTCAGAGCTTCCACAAGCTTTTTGGGTTTGGTGTTTGGGTTTGCTCGTAGTTTTTAATTTTTATCTTTTTTCTTTAATTTAAAATCAACGACTATAAATGTAATTTTAAGGACTGCCATAACTCTTCACTTGGTTTGTTGTTTGGGTTTGTTCCTAGTTTTTAATTTTTACCTTTTAGCTTTTTTCTTTAATTTAAAATCAACGACTATAAATGTAATTTTAGGGATTGGCATAACTCTTCACATAATTTTTTAAAGAGTGCTAGCTCAATGGAAGAGCATCTGCTTTAGAAGGTAACATGAATTAATCAATGATTTTGTAATTCATTTTTAATTAAATGTTTTTTATATAGATTTTTTTCAATGGTGAGATATTTTTGGATTCATTGTTTTATATTGTCTCTAAAGAGACAAAAGTGATCTTTAAATAATTTTTTTAATGTCTCTAGAGTGGCAATAGCTAGTATTAAATACATATTGTCTCTAATCCAAGTGTTGTCTTTAGAGAGACAAAAATGAAATTGTCTCCTAAGAGACAATAATGGTTGTGTTATATACTCTTTTTATAGATACAATATTTTTTAAGACAATAATCTTTAAAACAATATACTTTAAGACAATATTTTTTAAGGCAATAATATTTAAGACACTATTTTTAAGACAATAATCTTTAAGACAATAATTTTTGAGACACCCGCTTAAAGACAATACACAGTTTTTTTTGTCTTAAGTTAAGACAATTTACCCAAAAATTGTCTCAAATATTGTCTTAAAACCCTCCTTTATGTAGGAGTGTAAACTAATTGTATATCAACACATAGTCAGTCCTAGATAAACCGATAATTTTGCACTGCATTTATTCTTTCCCATACTTGCCATGCGATAATAATGTACTCAACCAAAACCAAAAGAAAAGAAATCGATGACGCCTTTGTGTAGTCCAAAAAGAAAGCGAAATCATGAAACATGACATATTTGTGTATATACTAGACTGAAGAAATATTTAACTCCATGTACTGTACTAAAGAAATATGAAGCAAGATATCACATAAATATCTATAAATATGTGACAATAGGTACACTTAAATTTAATTAGATACAATTAAATGAATATATACATTAAATTTAATTTTGATTGATAATTTTTTATTTAATTTGTTTATTTAATTAATTATTCAATTAACTACTTATTAGGAGATATCACGACCCAACCATAAAATCATTAAAACAAAGTAACGAGGTAGGTAGGTTTTGCTCATACATAAATCAGAATTACAATATACCAGCCTCCATCTTCTTCTATTTATAAGTAAATAGAGTATTTGGCTCTAAACTAACTATATATCAACACATAGTCAGTTTTAGATAAACAGATAATCTTCTATTGCATTTATTCTTTCCCATACCTTCCATGCAATGACAATGTAATTAACCCTAAGGAAAATAAATTCATGATATACTTAATGCAAAAATTATTAACGATGACATATTTGTGCAAATAGTGCAGTAGTGAAGCAAAGGTTTACGGATATTGAAACTGGAACGCCTTCGAAGGCAACAGGATTCCCACTTTTGCAAGAAAACGGCTTCAGTTCAACAATACATAACGTGGACATTGATAAGTTACTGTGAATCAATGCTTAACGTGGACATAGAATATGAGCAAATCAATGATATCTCAAGAATTAGCCGAACTCCAAACTCGGATTTGAAAACCATCTACAAGTTTTGAAGTTTTCATGTATTAAATTTACATGAATGACATCATCAATCATGCAAAGACCAGCGTCACGAGGATGACATATTGTGGAAGCCCTGTTGGGCGGACGAGTTATTTTTTTTTTTTTTTTTTTTTTGAGTCTGAAGTGTTTAATCATAAATGTGATTTCTTTAGTATTTGTGACTGTTCAAAAACTTTTACTTTTATTATGGGATTTACTAACAGTTTAGCATAATCTTGCAAGCAACCTTTTTTTTTTGGACTTTTACCATGTGAATTTAGGTATCACATGTGGCTTTATACTTCGGAAGGAAAATATAGTGTGGTTATATGGAAATTTAGTCTATGTGGTATATTTTTTATTTGTTATTAATAATAAGGTAATCTTGTATTGAATTTAGGTATCACATGTAGCTCTATACTCCGAAGGAAATATATGTGTGGTATATTTTTTAATTATTATTAATAATGAGGTTTTTTTATGTAAGATAACAATAAGTTTGTTTATGTAAAATAGGTTTTGGTAGTCTTGTCAATAAATGTTGTTTTTGTTTTTTGTTTTTTGTTTTTTGTTTTTTGTTTTTTGTTTTTTGTTTTTTGTTTTTTGTTTTTTGTTTTTTGTTTTTTTTTGTTTTTTTCTTTTTTTTACGTTTTGAGAATTTATTTCAATAGAATGAGGCGATTCATTATTTTCCTAGAAATGTATTTTTGTGGTTAATATTAATAAAAATGAATATAGTTTTTGATACACGTGGTTAATATTATTAAAAATGTATATAGCTTTATCTAGTATCAAGTGCTTTGATGTAATAATACTAGTTGGATTCATAATAAGATTACTATTATAGATATTCGATGGTTATTGAAGATATCTTTAAGGAAAAATAATTGAGTTCAAAATTGTAGGATTTACCTCTCAAATTAGTTGTGAAGAATCTCTCATAGTACTTTATAAACCATTCATTTGAACTTAAGTTGGGGTGGTGGAGAACCAATGGCATGCCTCCTTTATTTTCATAAAGCCTTTCCTTTGACCCCTACGATTTTGGTTTTTAGGAAGGAGTTTGAGATTGTAAGTGTTGTAGTCATTTTTAAAATTTCATGAATAAAGCTAGCCTTGATGATCTCATCCACAAATTAAGGCATTGTGTTATGTAAGCTTATCTATGATTTGTAATTATTAGCACAAGACACCATTAAAATCATGTCAATAGTTGGCATCTTCAATATACAAGTCTCACTAAAATCTATTCACATGTTGGAAGTAAATCCAAGGATTATAGAAAGACAAATGTGATGGGATGGATGATCAAATTCATGTATACTTTGCAAAGAAAAGGTTGCAAAATATTTCAAAGATTAACAAGGTGTCACAATCATAACATAACCTTGCACTTCTTGAACCACACATGGTATGTTGAAGGAGAATGGTAGTTTTAAAAACCATTAGAAAAGCCTCCATGTACCACTCATAAATTGTTATGCTCTTGACCTGCGAGAAATTCCAGAATACCAAATATGCAAAGAAATACAACCCAAGACATAGAACAAAATGAGAAAAACAACAAGTATTTTATTATTAAGAGATGAAAGCAGTGTTCACTTTCCTCTTCGAGAGGGCAACCTCCAACATAGTAGAGCTCAATTACAAAATAAGACTCGATATATCTCAATGGGGAGTCTTTATCCTTTATATAGGATTCATACTTATTGTGGCCTTCCCAAGCTATTTTCCTTCCATTAAAAATAATGTACATAGAATTTTAAAGAGACAACTAGTCAATGTACTATTTTAGAGGAGTTACTCTTCTTAGACACCCATGCATTGTGGCAATAACTCTTCTTAGACACCCACTTATTGTGGCCCTGTCGAGCTATTGTCCTCGCACTAAAAATAATGTACATAGACTTTTAAAGAGACAATTACTCACTGTACCATTTCAAAGGAGTTATTCTTCTTAAACACCCACACATTGTGGCCATAACTCCTCTTAGACACCAGTTATTGTGGTCTTGCCAAGCTATTGTCCAAAATACTAATTTTTAGAATTTATTTATGAGTGTGCTAAACTCAAAAATCTTTCTAAGCAAGCTATGATGCCCTCCTCAATAAGCCATGACGTCTCATGATTGTTTCCCAATTATTTTTACTCTAAATACATCTCTATTTTTATTTTCAAGATGTCAATACTTTCTAAAAATACTTAAAAACAATGCAAATCCCTTGTCGCAATATTTAAAACTCTAATAACAATTCAAGTAAAACACCTATTGTCTCATTACCTCCTAAAAGCAATCACTCCTCTTGAAATTGTCTTTCCTTTCGAAGTTTCCGTCTTCTCAAAGCCTTCTAGAGAAGCAATTTTGGTTATTTCTTTCGTACTAGGATATTGTAGATGAACCTATGTTGCGAATGATGGAATATATTTTTTGGCCAATTCCCCATTAAAAACACATTATAAGAAATATAACTACTATGCTTATGTGCATGCATGTTCGCCATTTATTTGGTATATGCATATTTGGATCTATATTTTGAACTTATACAAATTATCCTTAATTACGGAAGTAGTGTTCATTGACTATTTCATTTAAAAAAAATAATTTGCAATGGACCTTAACCCCATTGTTGAATGGTGATAATTTTGTCAAAATATTAGAAAAACCATGAAGAAAGTCTACTTGGCTTATAGGGCTCCATTAATATGCAAATATTGCATGATTGAATCTTGTAATATACCAAGATAAAAATTTTAATGAAATATGGTACACTCTAGGTGTTCTAATGAAATTCTTACACTAAAAACATCTAACAAAATAAAGATCTAAGAATGCAGCCTCTTCTTTATGTAAATAAATAGAAACAAAATTACATGCCACACAAGACCTACTAAAGCCCGTGCCTTGGCATGTATGGCTGCCCATCAACAAAGAAATTAAGTATATTGAAGCACAATTGTAGATCGTAGATGGATCCACTACACAAATTACTCCCATGGGTTTTCATACCTAGGATCAACTAGAACTAGCCTTGCCAAGTTCACAACAAAAGCCAAATAGATAAATAGCTCTCCTATACCCTTTAGAGACTTTATTTTATTGTTTTCCCTCAAAAAGCAAAGGCAAATACCATGGGCCAATGCCATGGGCAGGTGCCACATTAAATACCATGGGAAGATTCCATCCACTTTCACCATATCCATTTATATATATATATATATATATATATATATATATATATATCAAATCCTCCCGCCCAAAGATTCACTTGTATCCACAAAAGAAGCATTTGTATATTGATACCAAGATCCCATACAACCCAATGTGTTATTCCATGCCTCCATTCTAAATGATCATGAATGGATCCTTCTATACTTGAATCCAAAACAATCCTTTGGTCAATCCTACCCCCAATGGATTCTCCTAGATCACAGTGCCACCTAAGTCGTAAGACATGTTGGTTATGACACCACCTCAGCCCTCCATCATTGCTTGTGCTTGAGGGCCCAATTTGCAATATTCCCTTGGCTAAGAGTATCTCGTCAATAGAGTTCCAACTCATAATCTCTCGTAAATCCATCTCATGGGAAGTATATAACACATGAATCCCTGCACATGGAATAAATCTACCATGCTGATGTTGCCTAATGCTCAACTCATGTTGCTCCTCCCAATCACCCATCATGATCCATTTGTATAACTCTTCCTTGCTATCCCCAATGTATAATGGCAGGTTGGTAGAGCTGTAAGCCTTATCTATGTACTCTTATAGAGGGCTGCTCTGCAACTCCCAAATGTACTCCTCTTCCTGCCTTGTGAGGGACTTGAGTCGTTCCTCAACACTAGACAACTAGGTCATTGATTCAACACACACCCCTATGAGGTCCTCAAATTTTCTATTCTCTTGTAAGACAGTGTCTCAAGCTACCTCGACTCTCTACTTCAACATCGTAATATCTGTCTTGAAATGCATCATCCTTTCCCAAAAGTCCTCTACTAGAAATTCTCGTGCCCTACATAATGTCTCTATATTTGACTGCACCGGTTGCCCCATGACCACAACTTTAACTTGAACCTTTTTTGACCCTCCAGAAATGGCTTATCCTGCTAATATATTTTTCATAATACCCCGCATGATCATGCTCATCATGTCAGTTTATTATTATTGGCTCCTAATTTGGTTCTCCTAGAATTTCTTCTTCCTAGCCTTTTTCACATGTTGGGATAAGTAGTCCACCCTCTTTGATTGTCAAACATGGATATATTGTTGGACTGTTATCTATACCTGATTGTCCATACTCTTTATGGATGTTCTCCTGGATATCTATAGACTCAACTACCTCATCATCAGGAGGAATTCCCTCCATTTCCCAATTTACTTTGTCAAGTTGATTGATTATCATTGACCTATCCTATAAGTTTCTCTGAAAAACATGGTGTTGTTGCTGACCATTTGTACTTGACTTCTTGGATCCTTCATAGGTTCTCTTCTAAAAGCCGATGAAACCAACTATGGATGAATCTTCATGATCTGCCCTTGTTTCCTCTTATCACTTGGACATGAATGGTTAAGTGCCCAAGGTCCCTTAAAGATAAAGCATAGTCCTCTCATCCTTAGTTCATTATTGATGCATATTTTTTTCTTTCTTCCTCCATAAATCCTTATCAAATCCTTCGTAGTGAACACCCTTTTGAGTAACTTTATGTTTTTCCTGACAAACTTCTCGACTAGATCATAGGATCCCTGTGGTCCTTCCTCCAAATGGTCAACAATTTACATCTTAGTATATTGCATATGTGAGCATGGCCTTCTAATAATAGAGACACAATCTTTTGCATGCTTGTTTTGACATGGTTTGAATGAGCTGATGTAATACTAGTGTAAAAGCTATGGAGCAACTAAAACATCAACTCATCACATTCCAAATTCAGCATGAATGTGCCAAAGTTGAATTCTGCCATGACTATTAAAATTTCTACATCGGTTCTAAAAGGTAGGAAGAAGATTGTTATTCAACCCTTTAAGACCTTCCACAATCAACTACAATATCTCCCTCATAAGATAATTGTTTTAAGATAATACTCGAGATGTTAAAGCTATGATCTTGCTAGGACAAGAAGCAATTGTGAGCTTGACCTCTTCACAATGATGCTCCGAGAGTTTGGGTTGTCTTAATGCAAGCATAGATGGCTTGAGATTCCAACTGAGTTTCCTCCATTTTGGTTGCCCCACCTCTAAGAGCCATGTGACTAATTCATCCAATTTCTAAAGGTCTATGGTCGACTTTGTTCATTGTAATTAAGATCCAAGTGCGAAGAACTTAGCTCCTCTTCCTTTTCCTTCCTTCACTTCCCATGGGAAATTTTTTTGCATAATCGCATAGACCATTTTTGAGAAATACTTGCTATTTTATTATAAAGTGATATTGCTAAGAAAAGGCCCCATGCTTCCTTTATTTTATCTAGAATTTTGTCCAAAATTTTATGAGTGTTTTCTAGGGAAAGTCCCATCTCCCCTCATACCAAAGCATGAATACACTAATTCTTCAATGGATTTTGCCCCAAGATAAGGTAAATACAAACTTGATTGTTAATAGTAAGATGATTCTACCACCTCCTTCCTTTAATATTCCCTTCTTTTTTTTGAAGACAAAATCTCCTTTCCATTTTCAAACTCCAAAATTTGACAAACCCCTTTTCAAATGCTAAAACCAATCAAAATTTTCAAAACTATAAACATGGTTTAGTCCATAACCCACCATCTTTCATGCTTCCACACTGAAATTTTTCAGTGGAAAATCTGTCTAGCTGGAAAGAGAATCAGTTTTCAGGTAAAGACTTAGATCTTCATACGCTAATCAATAGTTTGTGGACCCAATAATTATGCCCTTTCGAGTGATCAATGGATCATGTGCGAAATTGATTTTGATGTTAGAGGTTTCAAATGTATAAGCATAAGACTATATTCAACAATGATAAACCTCTACACCAATCCAACCACATAATGCAACATACTATATAACGAAAAAAGACATAGCATTACTTTATTTAATTATGGTGACCCACCATGAAATATTTTGATGAAATATAATTTACTCGATTCCACAAAAACACAGTGTCTTTGCCTCTATGACTAATGTGTGAGTGATCTTGATGTAGCGAGATCAATTTATCTAATGTAATAAAACAAATACTTTGGCGTGCACCTGAAGAGGACCATGGTTGGCTCCTTGACCGACGCTACGGTAAAAATAATCTTGTCTCTACCATTAAGAGTGATGACAACTTTGGCTCCCGTAAAGAATCGATGGTCAATGCCAGAACCGAAGGCTATGAAACTTGCTGGGCTCCTTCCTGTGCTTAGAGGGTTGTGGTGATGGTGCAATTCCCAAGCTATGCCCACTTCCTTTCGCCTGGAACAGATATAGGGATGCTCAACTCCTTTCTCCGCTCAAATAGTTGTTGTGATAGTGTTTTGGCAATGCGACAAATGCTGAGGCTATATCAACTAATCATCATGCAACACTCATACTCCCTTTTGCCTTCCATTAAAACGAATCAGAGGCTAAAACCAATCTAACACCTCTACTCATTAGATGGCTCAATGTTCATTTTAACACAAAAAATTACCCTCCTCACGACCTCAACTGCTACTGAGAAACATCACTCTTCAGATCAGCAATGCGACTGTTTGGTTATGCGTGCCTCGAATTCCCTTTTGTCAGTGGTATAGTACCATGCGATTGATTCGATGGGTCTACGCAATTTTCGGCTGACCTCCTTTCTCTAGTGATCTGAATACTCCCTTTCGTGGTCAGGTGCCTCCCGAAAGGTGAAATGGTGGATCAGACCATTGTTCACCTGATCCATAGCTTAGTAATGTCGATAGAGTGTTTTGATGCAATCTATGCCTATGGCTATGGGTTCTATCCTCAATGGCCCTCAGAATCACTTGCTAAAGAAAAAATATTCCGCCCTCTCTCCCTATTTAACCCAGTCCCCTTTGATGAAAGTGTTATCACCAAAAATTGATCATCTAGCCTAATTTACTAGATGGATCAACGTACACCATGTAAAGTCAATTTTACCATAGTAAAATTGGTTTCTTTGTGAGAAATCACTTAATGAACCACCTTTGTTAAGTAATTTATAATTTATAATTAGACCCATGAAGAATAATTAAATAAATCACTATTTATTTTATTTTCTTCTAGGAATAATTAACTAAACCATTGTTCTATTATTATTCCTTGTCAAATTTGACTAAATCCCTTAGGAATAATTAAATAAATCATTATTTATTTATTATTCCTTAACTAATTTCTTGACATGATAAATAAATCATTTATTTATTTATTTATTATTTCTAAATAAAAGTTTAAATGTGTTTTCCCTCCTAACCAAATGTAATAAAATATTCTAAGTCGTTATTCCAAGAATGGGGTTAATAATATTTTATTATTTCTCATTATTCAAGGATAACTCAATATTTTGTTATAAATAGAGGGGTTTTCCATTCATTATTCACTTTTGATTATTTTCGCTATTGCACTCATTGCTGTGACTCTTATTATTTTCATTGCCGCACACCATTTCTCTGCCATTTGAGTTCCCATTAAGCTCAAACATTTTATTTGTTGGGTTTCACATTATAGAGGAGAGAGACTCTACACAAGCTGAAGACGTTTTAGGATAGACAAGAATCCATCCCACAGAGGGGGACTAGTAAAATTTATTTTTTCCCTTCACAGGTGTTATAATAAAATATATTCTTTGTATATCTCGTTTCCATTAGATGATTGGACTTATTACTAATTCTTTTTGCTATTGAACTATGATTGTGTCATAGGTCAAGACTTTGCTAGGTTTTGTTTCTATCATTTGTTGCAAATCTACAATGTTTAGTAGCCATTTTTATTGTTCAAACTGTTTGTCATCCGCAGTCTTAAGTGCGTTCTTTTCGTACATCTTTGAGAAAAAAACACTACAACAAAATTGGCAACTCCATTGGTTTTTTACTTCAGATCCACAAACTTGGGTGACCTTCAGTTTTCAGGTTAGGGTTTCTTATTTGTTCAAACTCTTAATGTTATTTACTAGCTTTCTAACCCTAGATATGTCAAATTTCTAACTTCTACAAGTTTTCTAGTCTTTTCCACATGTCACAGGAATGAGTTAAGACGGAGAGGGTAGTTTTTTTTTAGGTTTTCCGACCGCGAATGAAGGATCAGAAATCACACTTTTTAGCCTAAAAAGTGCGATCTCGAGTCTAGAGTGCATATTTCACGCCAAAAACTGCGATCCCCGCTAAAAATAGGTTAGTACCTATGATTTTAGGGTTTCTGGGTTTTGTCGAGAGCTTTGTGTTGGGTTGTTTGACCTCTATCTCATCTTGCTTAGGCCTTGATCTACTCTTATTTACTCATCAAAGTGGAATTTATCCCCTTAGGGCTTCTAGTACGCTTCCACCTTTATAGGAGGAGTTTAGCTGAGTAAGAAGTCTGAATTTCTCCAGCACTTTCAGCCATATATTCCAGATCTGTACCCTTTTCTTTCAGATCTCCAAATATAGGTTGTTTCCATCCACGGTTTCATAGTAAACCTTGTTTGGTCATTGGCCTTAGGGTCCCATCGGTTGCCCTAGGATTTATACCCATCTCCCTATCTTTTTGTAGCGATCTTCCTCTCTAGTTTTTTATTGTTGCTACACCACTTTCCAGTAGCCTAGTGTCATTTCATCCCAATCACACCAACACTTAGATCCCCTGAAATTTTTAGTGTGTTTTCAGTCGATTTCACCACCAACTAGCAGAGTGTTTGCAAATTCAGTTTGGGTGTGGTTTAGTTAATGGTTTCGCTATTCATTTACTGTTGTTAATTCTAGTTTATTTTCAACAATATTTTTTCTTTTTTACAAACACGATCTAGGCTTAATCAATAAATACACTTGCAAACACAAGCACACCTTAAGTGAAGGGCAGTTGGTTTACACCCCCAAGCCAAGATTGAACATAATAAATTTATCTCCCCTCATCGAGACAAAGTCATATTGTTGATCTCCCTTAACCATTTTCATGTCACATGTGTCCTACCACCATTACGCCACCAAGGCATTTGTCACAAAGACTCTTATAGCTTCATCCCCATTTTCCACTCAGGTATATTACTCCTCCCCACTGGGTTTGAGTTCATAGCCCTCTGAGTCCCCATACCGACTCTTCTCCTAGTTCATCTAATTCTGAGCCTCCTTCACCACATATTGTCACCATGTTTGGACCCACAGCTGGTGTAGGAACCCAACCTAGTGTTCGTTCCAGTTCTACCCTAGTGATCACATTTAGCGCAGCAATCTCATGAACCGTTCAGAAAACTCCTATACTCCCTTTTATGGCTGGCTTAAGTCTCCTGGATTTTAGCCAGTTGATAAATGACCCAATACACCACGATGCTAGTTGGCATGCTATGCCAACTACGCTTCCCTCAAATATCACAAAGTTTGATGGTAACTCTGGAGAGGATCCTACCGATCATGTTCACTCCTTCCACATGTGGTGTTCATCCAACTCCATTACCGATGACTTCATTCATTTTCAGCTCTTCCAAAACACACTCACTAGAGACACTACAAAATGGTATGTAGACTAGCCCACCACATTTCATTCCATTTTCGTGATGCTTGCTAAATTGTTCCTCTCATATTTCTAGCTACCTCTCCAATACGACACTAGTAAAAATATTATGACCTCATTTTGTCAATCCTCTGCCACTCGCGTTTCCTACCATGTTCAAGATTGGCATAGAAGGAGGAGCACATGTCGTGCCCTACACTTCGAAGACCATGTCTATCTAGATTTGTTTCTCAGGAGCATTTTAGCACCCATTGGAAAAGATGTCGCATCCCATTTTCCTTAGACTGACGAAGAAGCTCTCCAAACTGCTCTGAGATATGACCTGATTTATGTGCAACCTTGTTCTGTCTATACCGTCATTACAAACCTTCCCTGTCTTGGAGGTTCCAATGCACCGGGGCAATCTCACATTGCCAATGGTATCATTGGAACCCTTTCACATCCTTCCCCATATACCCGGCAAAGTTATGGCCATCCACAGGGGAGCACCAGTTCCTCCAACACTTATGCCCTTCCTGCTAGCAACATGTTTTCAAGGCCCCAACCTATCTACCAAACCATTGCTCCTCCTTATGAATAGTCGAGCACTCCAACCCCTCATGCATTAACACCGCAGCCTCCCATGCATCCTCAGCCCCCACAGCTACTGCCCCTTAGGTTCAAGTGTTTGCACACCAGAGTGCAACAAATCCCCAAAATTTGAAGAAACATAATAAGGGTAAGGGTAACAACAGTAACAAGGGTAACCAGGGTAATCAAGGTAATCAACCTAGTGAATCCCAGGGGAAACAGCCTAACACCAAAAACCAGCAATAGGGAAGCCAACCCAAGCAAAACCAGGCTATTCGTATGAACAAGCCTTGTGCATGTTGTGGTGTACATGGCCATTAAATACATGAGTGTCCTATCTTACCCCAGATGTGCCAAATGTGGGAAGCTCAAGCAACTTCTAGAGGCCAACAATTGCCTTAGAACCCTACACCATCTCAATCGATAGTGCTAACAAATCCTTTCCCTCAACAAGGATTTGTTTCTTCTCAGCCTCACCTAGGTCAAGTAGCCCACCCTCCCCAACCTTCTGATCCTAGTGACTACCAGATCCTCATGATGAGCTGTGACAAGGTTAATCCCTCTTATGTCAACTTGCAAACTCAATTGCGTCAATATGATAAGCCATCAACTTCGTCCACCACTAAGTCCAAAACCAAAGCTTCTATTGAGCCTCTTATGGCATCAAATGTTCCATTACAGATCTCTCAACCTAAAGCTGAGGAAATTCCCAATATCCCAAAGGGACAATTACGCCATAACATGGCTTCTAACTGAGTTGCCCATACATAGAGTATAGTAGATGACTTGGCACAATCACTTGCTGCTATGTCGATGCTGGATGTACTCTTGTCATGCCCATTTCAAAAGAAAGCTCTAACAGCTTCTTTGGGCGTAGTAGATACTTCTGATGATCGTTTGATTATCTTCCCAATTAATACATCAGAACATCCCCCATTGCCTTGCTTCGTTGCTTTCTAGGTACTAGTCCGAGTCTGTAATGTCATCATCTCCCGATGCATTACTGATGATGGTGCATCCACCTGTGTGATGTCCACTACCATTTGGAAAAAAATTTAGTCACCTAAGTTGCCCCCCTCCACCATCACTTTGCATGCTTGGGACAGACACTCCTCCTAGCCTCTTAGCATGTACCACAACTATACAGTGACCCTTGCGGGCAAGACTGTCCATGTAGATATTGAGCTTATTGATGCCCCTTTAGATTACAACATTCTCTTGGGTCGTAGTTACACATATTCCATGTCATCTATCGCATCTACAGTTTTCCGCAAGATATGCTTCCCCCATGAATGGAAGATCGTTACGATAGATTAGTTGACTTACTACGAGCTGGCATCCGTGACGTCCCCCAAGTCCATTATCTCATCAGTGTTAGATAAGAAGTCTTCAACTCCTCTCACTGGTGTTTCACTAAGAGTCTATAAAGATTCCTCATTGTTGGGTTCTTTCTCATTCCTCCCCCTCTCATCTTAGAGCCTCAATATTTTAGCGTCATGGGTTGTCCTCAAGCAATCTGGTACATTTGATCCACAACGAGCTCCTCCCCAAGGCCCCAAAGTCCTCACCTTCGTGCACCTTGTGTAAAGTTGTGGGGCACGTGACCAATACTTGTCCTGAGCTTCCTCATCTCAAATCTTTGGTTCATGAAACGTTCCCTGAGTCAAATATCCCTGAAGTCCATGTTAACTTACTAGCTCCACCCAAGAAAATCAGAACGTTACACAAAAATCACACTTGTGCCCCGTGTGATCATCATGGTGACTACTCCCATTGTTGCCCTCATCTCAACATACATAGATCCTTCATCTACTATCTCATTGTCTACCATTCCATATGATGCGTATGTGAACCTTATTTCTCAAGTTGATGCACTAGGTACTGTGCTGCATGATGTAGTCAATATTCCTCTCATCCGTTCATCTTCCATTTTGATGAGGACATCATGGAAGCTATGTCTACCCCTAATTACTGTTGCACTTAGGCAAGGGGGAATATTTTTTGGAGGATTCTAAAGGCCATTTCCTTCCTTATAATCCCAATGCAATCTACCTAAAGAAATTTTTCTCATAGATTATCTCTCTGATTTGAATGTGTTTATTTCTGTCATGAAGTTAGGTAGGATGCATCATCTCATCTATCGTCTTTTGCACCTTTTAGATGGATCTATCATCCACACCATATATCGATCATGTTGATGGTGCAAGTCGCTTCTCTAGGAATATAGCCTCGACAGCCTGGGCCATTTTTAGCCCCTTGCATACATTAGTCCTTTTGAACGACTTGTGAGTTGGATCTGCCACCAATAACCAAGCAAAATATGCTGTAGTGATAGGTTTGTTAGTCGATTCCCTTTCTCATCGCATCCTTCATCTTCATGTTCATTTATATTCCTTGCTACTTGTCATGCAATTGAATGGTGTGTATCATGTGCATAACCAAGTCATATTTAGAAAATATCTACGTCTTAAGCTATTGGTACGTCAATTTGAAACCATTACTTTTAGTTAAGTTCCTAGAGCCCAAAATAACTATGTAGATACCATTTCAAATAACATTCTAGATTGGCATTTATCACATGTATACCACAGAAGACAACCATAAGCAAAACACATGGTGAACCATCATCGTCATATAAAAATGCATAATCATATTATGTATCATATAAGTGTTCCGAGCCCATAGCTCTTAATACATCCGACATGCCCAAAACATGTTACAAAAATCAAAATGAAAGGGACCCACATGTCCCCATATCTAGTCACTATCCAAAGGATCATGCACCAAAGGCTTTGCCCCACCTGCACGTAGATCACGTACTGCATGACCAGCCATCGCCATGCGCCGCATGATACCTTGCCACTCTAAGGGAAGGTCGTTACACTCATATATGTATCAATCGTCTAGCTCATGCCATCCACACTTAGAAACACTGGTCAAGAGTACCCCACATCTACGGTGTAGATAAATAAGTAGCATACTATCCTCTGGACCTTGACAAGATGACAATGTTCCCTAATCTGTAGCCACAGGTGCTATAGCTCGTCCTACATTTCTTGCCGGTTTTACCGGTGCTATGTCTGCATACCACATATTTTACACTTAGTACCATATACATGTGATAAAAATATGAAATGCACCATAAAAATAACAACTTAACAATTACCGTTTTCTCCCCATGCTTGCCTGAGCGAAAGTGGCAAGTCAGGATCTACCTGATAGTTCATCCCGCTATAAGGATAATCGTCAATCTAGAGGGGCATCTGATCCCAATGTGAAAAAAACGTGTGTTTGAACACCCGTCCGACCCCCCGTCCTCCTCTCCGTAGTAGCTACCCCCAGAAGTAGATCCTGGGTTCCTGTAGGCCCCAATATTGGATCTATACATGAGGAAGGATGGTGGGTATCTTCTCAAAGAAGAATGTGCACACCACTATACCAAAAGCATAGTCATGGCTCACCTGCATAGACTTAACTATCATTTCACCGATGACAGCATCATCTTGGCCCACCCATAGTAGGTCCTAGCCAAAACACTCTCAACAAGCATCATCTGCCCACCATTGATGTGGTGGAACGCATGGCTACCCAAGACTTGTAGCACAATTGCGGAAATAACCTGTGTCTCTAGCTGGTCTAAATCACCAATCAGGATAGTCGTGCCCTTCACATGCACATCTTATGGACAATGACACTCCAAAAACTCTGTAATGTTCTTCCCACAAGAAAACACCAGATGGAAATCCCCCACCACTCTGAGGGGAGGGAGTCTAGTGAAGAAATAAATATCCTGTAATGTGAGCACGATATTGTGCCCTTGCACGACAAATACCTCATGGTCTGGATCCCAATAGCTCACAATTCTCAATAGCAAGGGCTCAACTGCCCTCATCAATGGGTTCTCTACCAACTTGAGAACCCCACAGCGAGCCAATGCCGCTCGAACCCCCTGATCCATCTGAATCTCGGATCAGAGGGTATCCAGGCCTCACTCACACCAGTTGATTTTTAGCTCTGCCATTCCTGCAAAACACCACATGTCTTGTCAGTTGAGAGAATAAAACACTCGTCTAAACTAATCAACCTACAACCCCCACCAAGCGAGCAAACCACCCCTCTTTTCAGCCCAAACTGCAGTTTTATGCCCAGAAATTGTGAGCTCACAAGTTTTCACCTATTTCCTATGATCCAAATTGAATTTCTAGGCACAAAAAGTCTAATTAGACCGTGAAGAGGAGCAAGGGTCTCCCGAGGAGCTACCAGGAGCCAAAAATCACGAAATAAATAACTGAAATTGAAGAGATGAGTAAGGCCATCTACCTGAAAGTCACAAATCCTGATTCTAATGGCCGGTTTGTCCGCTATGATCTCCACAAGATTTAGGGCCTTTTCCTCCTCTCCAAATTTACCACAACTCACTTAAAAAATGAATTCCAATTGGATGTAAATTGTCCTTTCATAGAAAAATCCACAATTTTTCTACCACCCGCTTTGACCAAACAGTAACTCAGCTTGACGAACCATCAACATCATTAGAAATCTCTCATCATGTACTATAATGAGTCTTTCTTAGTTTTGGATGATTTGAAACTTCACTAGGAAGCCATTTTTCCAAGAAGGGCCACTACGTCACCTCTCAAAATTAGATTTCTTCATATGTGATGCTTGTAATTTGGGGACCACCTTCCCTTGGAACTTGTCATCTCACGTGTCAATTTCCATCATGTGTAATCGTCATTTACTCATTTTTTCATGGTTCCCACCGGGCCTATTCCATGTGGTAGCGTCATCAAGTCACCCTTGTTCAGAGCATCTATGATGAGTCGCCCTTGTATCCATGGAGTTTGTTTCGTATCCCATTTTATCATATCACAGTATTCCATCCATATTTTGATATCGTTCATCATGTCTTTCCCATTTTGGCCTCCAGTCATACTGTCCGCATCCCATCTAGAGTTGAGTCAATCACTGCCAGGTCAACCATGCACTGTATGCTTTGACAAGGGAAGTCATCTATTTGTCCCTCAATCCCTCATTTTCCATTATACTTGGTGTCATTCCATTAGTCACATTACTATTCTCCCTCATAACTTAGTTGAGGATCCTCATTGCCTCACCTATCGTGGGCCCTATTTCGTTGACATCAGCTCATTTATTCCATAAGAATGACCTAGAGGGCGGTGTATCTTGGTTCCAGCTTCCATTCTTATTCAGTATTTTGGATAGGGTAGAGGGACTCATTATTGCCCTTTGACTTGGTTGTTTCATGCTCGTGATCCATACACTCGATGGTCCAGTGATGCAGCAGATTATACCAATGGTTCCTAGGTGTGCGTGAGATGTTTGAGACCTCATGAGGAGGTGGCCCTTCAAGTAGCCTCCCACATGCTCAGATGCATTCCTTTTATGGTACAGCTTTAGATGCAATGCCGTAAATATAATGGGTTCAGTTCCTACCAACCACAGTGTTCATAGCATGCACATCTCCTTCAGATGATCCATTTAGTTTTGCAGATCCCTTCCTTGTTTAACAGGGCTTCTTCGGTTATTCTACCCTCCCTCCAACCCATTCTTTGAGGGAAGGGCCATTATATCTCATGTAATCAGTTCATATTATATTCAATCCTAGCTCATATGTTTTCAGGTGCATTATATATATGGGACATTTTGTATTATTTTCTAACTCAGTTATGCCAACATGTCATGTACCATTTAGCATGTACTTCATTGCTCAGTTTGATGTTTCTCAGCACACCATTATTTTTGTACTAAGTTATCTCGGCGGGTATATGTATGCCTCCCCCGCCTCATTGAGGTCTGGTACCACAACATAAAAGGTGACTTGCATTGGTCTTGCCCCCTCTGTCCCTATCCTCCTACTTCAGCTGTATTGGTCTCTCTCTCTCTCTCTCTCTCTCTCTCTCTCTCTCTCTCTCCACTTTGTTGTGTAGTGATTGTGTCTTTACAACACAGTTCAGTCATATGTTTTCCTCCTACCACTCGTACGTTGGGGGGAAATCTGTTATCACCAAAATATTGATCATCTAGCCTAATTTACTAGATGGATCGAACTACACCATGTAAAGCGAATTTTACAATAGTAAAATATCTTTCACTGTGAAAAATTACTTCATAAACCACCTTTGTTAAGTAATTTATAATTAAACTCATGCAGAATAATTAAATAAATACTATTTATTTGATTTTCTTTTAGGAATAATTACTTAAACCATTGTTCAATTATTATTCCTTGTCATATTTGACCCAATTATGAAAAATCAACAGATAAGTTATTAATTATCTTATTTTTCTCTAAGAATAATTAATTATTATTCCTTGTCAAATTTGAAAAATCCCTTGGGAATAATTAAATAAATCATTATTTCTTTATTATTCCTTAACCAATTTGTTAAGATGATAAATAAATCATTTATTTATTTATTTATTCTAAATAAAAGTTTAAATATTTTTTCCCTCCTAACCAAATACAATAAAATATTCCAAGTGGTTATTCCAAGAATGGGGTTAATAATATTTTATTATTGCTCATTATTCGGGGATAACTCAATATTTTGTTATAAATAGAAGGGTTTTCCATTCATTATTCACTTTTGACTATTTTCATTGTTGTACTCACTACTGTAACTCTGATTATTTTCATTGATGCACTCCATTTCTCTGCCATTTGAGTTCCCATTAAGCTCAAACATTTTATTTGTTGGGTTTTCACATTATAGAGGAGAGAGACTCTAAAGAAGATGAAGATGTTCTAGGATAGCCAAGAACCCATCCCATAGAGGGGGACAGGTAACATTTATTTGTTCCCTTCAAAGGTGTTATAGTAAAATCTATTCTTTGTATATATAGTTTCCATTGGATTATTTGAGTTATTACTGTTTCCTTTGTTGTTTAACTATGATTGTGGCATATATTAGGTCTTTCGCAGGTTTTGTTTCTATCATTTCTTGCAGATCTACAATTTTTAGCAGCCATTTATATTATTGATACTGTTTATCATCCACAGTTTTAAGTGGGTTCTTTTCATACATCTTTGAGAAGAAAACACTAGAAGAGAAAGAATTCTAGAAAATGCGTGGAGCAAGGACCCTTGAAACCTTCAGTCTTTAGAAAATAAATGTAGCCTCCAAGTGATCAATCTTCAAATTTGGCTATGGGTTCAACCTCAATCCTAGCATGAGCTTGATTAAACAATTTATATTCTTCCTTGGGATCAAGTTTAGAAACGCAACCTTCCAACCTTTGCAATTTGACCTCTTTTACGTCCAATGAAATCAATCCACAACTATTTCTAGGAGACACTTTAGATCTATGAGCAAGTTAAAAATTTCATCGAAAGGCAGGGTCTCCTCCTTAGATTTAAATGATCCAGCCTCTTTCCAATATAGATTACAAAAATATATTCATACCATTGATCTTGAAACGAAACGGATATAATCCGATATGATACTTGTGCTCAGAATTTAGGCTTTGAACCCTTGGTGTTTGACTGACTAGAAGTAGATGAGCTCTTCTGTTGGATTTCTATAGACCTGTAATCAAATTATAGCCAATATGGTAGTACTTCCTACAACAAATCTCACAGCCTTGCAATACAATTGAAAAGAGACCCTCAAATCTAATAGGTGTTCGATCTTGACCATGTAAACTTGAATGGATAAATATGGTAAAGCAGACCCAGGTCCAATCTAAAAATTTGGCAAAGTAATGTTTTCTCTTTTGTTTTTAATAAAATAATAACTCTCAAAATAATGCAGAAAATTCTCCTTCCAATCAACCGAAAAATAGAACCAACTATGATGATACGAAATACCATCGAAGATGGAAATGTTCACTAGGGTGAGCATAAATTCCACCAAAGTTCCCTGCATGAAACCTCCAAATAACCCTGCATAAAACCCTCACGCTGGCAGGATGCACAACTCTAATACCACTGTAATTTCCCACTCATCAAAATTTTAATCAGTTCTGGTACATTGTAGGTGTTCTAATAAAATTCTTGCAGTAAAAACACCAAACACAATAAATATCTGAGAATGCAGCATCTTATTTATGTAAATAAATATAAACAAAATTGCATGCCCATAGAAGCACTACTAAAGTTCGTGCCTTGGCATGTATGGCTTCCCATCAATAGAGAAATTAAAGATGTTGAAGCACAATCTTAGATCCTCGATGGATCCACCAGAGAAATTACTCCCATGGGGTTTTCTTCCTTGGGATCAACTAGAACTTGCCTTGACAAGCTCTCAACAAAAGAAAAATAGATAAATAACTCTCAATGATTACATTATTAGGCTCCTATCCCCTGTTATATGCTTCATTGAATCTCTAGAGACTTTATTTTATTGTTTTCACTCGAAAAACAAAGGCAAATACCATGGGTCAATGCCATGGGCAACTATCATGGTAAATACCATGGGTAGATTCCATCCACTTTAACCATATCCACAAAAAAAAGAATATTACAAATCGATCGCTTCTTATTTAGTCTAAGAAGTTTATGTTTAGAAATTCCCCAAGATCCATAAAAGCAGAAACTTAATAGAAATTACTCATCAACACCACAAAGTATGTTATTTTTATTGAGAATGTTGAGCACATGGAAAGATGCTTGTTCAAGTGGATGTTAGAGAAATCCCTAATGCATAGGTCTAACAATAACAAGAATTATGTTACCTTTCGGGTAATTTTCTTAAGAATCATAACTATGTCTTAAAAATGTAGCTCTGGGCATTAAATTTAAACAATATTCCTTATTGATTTTGGTATTGGGATGAGAGAGAGATAGGAGATATTGTCTATTCTAAAAATAAACATCTTCTCACTTGTATCTTTTCCATACATAATGTCTCTTTTTCATAAATTAAATGGAAAACCTTCTTTCATTAATTCTTCTTGAGAAACCATCCTTCCAAGAGGCACTAAGGCCATTTCTAGACAAGGTTGGCCACCTACTAAGTGATAAATTTGAAATCCAATGACTCTGCTACGAGCTCAGCAAGATTTAGTACCTCTTACTCTTCTCTAAATTCTCCAACAAATCAATGTACAAATGATTGGAATTGGGGGCAAGAAGCCCTTTTATAGCAAAAACTCTAGTTTTTTTGGCCATTAGGAGTAAATGGTAGCTCAGTTTGACAAACCGTCAACACTGTTGGAATTCTCTCACGGATCTCTATAATGGGTCTCCATGTTTCTCGTAATTTGAAACTTCACCACAAAGCCATTTTTTCCATGAGGTCTCACTTTGGCGCATTAAATCAAATCTCTTAATATGAGTCACATGTAATCTTGTACCACTTTTCCTTTGAACTTTTATAATTATGAGTCAAGTTTTGTCACGAGTAATCACTATTTACTAATTCTATTATGGTGCGTTGTGGGCCTTTCCCATGTGGAAGCATCATATAGTCACCTTTCTTCAAAGCATTAGAGATGAGTCACCCCTACATCTATGGAGTCTGTTCAAAGTCCCATTGAGTCCTGTTACAATATATTATCCATCTATGTTTCGCATTCATCCCATTTTTCTTATATTTGGCCTCCATCTATCCTCATGTGCCTTTGAAAATCCTTCATGTGAGTAATTGACCATCCCTTATGGAATTGTGTCAATCACTACGAGGTCAACCTTGCATGTTATGCTCTGACAAGGTAAATCATAACTCCACGAGTCACCATATATTCCAATTATCATCCCCGATGTTAGTCGTTATTAGCCATAATACTATGATCCTTGTGCGTTTATTGAGGATTCATAATTACCTAAACTCTGGTGGGCTTGATTTTGTTAACATCAACACATTTATTCCAGGAGAGTATTCTAGAGGATGGTGTACCTTGGTTTCATCTTTCATCCTTTCTTGGTGCCTCTAATCAAGCAAAGTGAATCATTATTTCCCTTTTACTTGGTTTTTTCTCACATTCTCAAATTCAACTCATTATCACACGATCAAGAAACATACAATTGGTGGTTTAGTGATCTAGGAGATTCTCCTAGATTTTCTAAGGTGTGTGTGAGATGTTCTAGACCTCATGAGAAGATGTCCCTTCAGGTAGCTACTCACATACCTAGATGTCAGAAAATTATGATCTAGCCTCACAAGAAGTTATTTTTATTTGAATGGATTTGTTTCTACTGATTGCATAACTCACGACATTAACCTCTATTTCAAATGGTCCATTGAGATATTTAAATACCTCTCCTATTCACAGGGCTTCTTTGATTGTGATCTCCCCCCCCCCCACTTCACCACACCAATGTGGGGGAATTATGTCTCATGTCCTCAAATCAACATACTTAATTGTATTGATCCTAGCTAGTGTATTCGAGGAAATTATGTATATGGGGATCATTATCTCATTGTATCATTTTTTGCCCCATTGATGCCAGCATATCATGTATCATGTACTATGTACCTCAGGCCTGGATTGTTAATCACACCATTATCATTTGTACTCGGTTACTTCGTAGGTATGGGTATATCTCCCCCACCTTATTGAGATCTTGTACTACTCAATAAAGGAAACTTTTATCTCACAGGTAGGTCTTTTGTTCTAAATTGTGAATTAACTTTCGTAGAGTAGTAGAGTAGTCCTGTGTCTTATGATTTTGAAAAAACTTCATGATGAGTTGCAAATGTACACCATAATTTCTACATTGTATCATAGCAGGATTCACATTAGAGCACGAATTTCAAATTTGTTTCTTAGGAGGTTCGAATTTTCAGTTCAGTGTAGCATGATCTCTTAAGAACTGAAAATATGAACTTCAACGAGCTGAGGCTAGAGTATTCCTTGGAAGGCAACTCTAATTTCATTGACTGCAAGGATCGCATGGAGGAGGTATTTGATGACAATGGATTGCTAGAATACATCAAGAGAGATGTTACAAAACTAGCAGAATCTGGTGCCCAAAACCTTGCTCAGTGGAAGAAAATTGTAGCCAAGGTGTGGATAATAATATTGGAGGGAGTATGAGACCACATTGTCAGCAATCTCCATGGGAAAGAAAATCATTATGGAATGTGGTAGGCACTCACAAATCTGTTCTAGAATAGTAGTGACCACAAAAATTTGGTGCTCAAGGATAAACTTTGAAATATCAAGATGTAGAAGAATGACTTTACCCTGCAATATCTGAGGAGGTTCACACAAGTTCATGATGAGCTTGCAAGAGTTGGTGTTACTCTTTCAAAGGATGACTTGGTAAGAATATCCCTTCTAGGCCTTCCCAAGAGTTGGCATACCTATCAAGATTAAGTGAACAGGGGGGAGAAACTACCAAATTGGGAACACATATGGTATGATTTGGTATAAGAGGATATAAGGCAGAATACTAGAGATGGGACCTCAGCCAAGGGCAAGGATGAAGAAAAATTTGCATTGGTTGGAAAGGGAAAGAAGGGAAAAGGGGAAGAAATCTCAAACCAAACCAGAATCCAACCAAGGGAGAAAGAAGAAAGATTTGTCAAAAATTAAATCCTTCCATTGTCACGAATACGAGCACTATGCCACAAAGTTCCCACAGAAAGAGGCAAGTGAGAAGACCTTAGGAGGAGCAGTGGGTGAAGCCTTGGATTCATAGTTTGACCTTGACTTTACCCTTATCGCATGCATGTCCAACATAGTGATGGGGAGCATGTGGTACTAGGAATCAGTTGCATTGTTCCACATGACAGGGTGTAGATACTTTTCAGTGACTTGAAGGAGAAAGTTCTCCATATGTACATAAGGCTAGGGGACGATAGAAGGTACAACATGACCAATATTGGTACAATCAAATTTCAGAGGGAGTCAGGCTCCCCTCTGAGGCTCATGGATGTCATGTTTGTTGTAGGCCTAAAGAAAAATCTCATCTCTGCTGCAGTTTTGGAAGACCGTGGTTATGACGTGATCTTCAACAAAGGAAAAACATTCCTGAGACACATAGCCACGAGACAGGTGAATAAGATTGAGGTTTGTGTGAAGAATCTATATAAGTTAGATGTGGAAGGTTGTTGCATTAAAAATTAAGGAAGAGAAAGTGCAAGGGCATGATGTAGGTGAACTTTAGCACATAAGCCTTGGCCATTTGCATCATGGCACCTCGAATAGTATACAACAAATATCCACTAGCCTCCCTAAAGGAGCACTTAAGCAGCAGGATGTATGCAAAGGATGTACCTTGGGGAAGTTCATAAAATCCGAATTTCATGATTGGGACAATAAAGCGCATGCAGTCCAAGAAAGGATCCACTTTGATGTCTGTGGACCTTTATTTATAGCCTCCATTGCCCGACAAAAATATTTTTTCTTTTTTATTGATGACTTCTCACATAAGTGTTGGATCTCTTCATGTGGAAGAAAGATGGGACATTCTCCAAGTTCATAGAATTCAAGGCACTGTTTGAGAATGAAACCAACAAGATGGTGAAGGCTCTCTGGAGCAATAATGGAGGTGAGTATGTGTTGAATGAATTAAAAAAATTATGTGCAAAAGAAGGCATTCGACGAGAGTTGACAACACCCCACAACCCACACCAGACTGGGGTGGTTGAGAGAAATATCCATAGCATTTTGGGAGCAAGGGTGATGTTGCATGACCAGGTCCTACCTCTACATTTGTGGGTTGAGGCATGAAATACAACAGTTTGTTTGCAGAACTGAAGTTCTCATCAGATTCTTGGCATGATATTACACTAGAGGAGGCTTTCTTGGGAAGGAAGCTAGATGTGTCACACTTCAAGATTTTTGGAGCCTCTGTTTACTACCATGTCTCCAAAGAATCAAGGAACAAGCTTTAGTCAACAGCAAAATTTGTGGTATTTGTGGGTTACAAAAAAGCTCCCCACAACTAACATGTGTACTTGCCATCACTCATAATGATAGTTATGTGAAGGGATGTAAATTTTGATGAGGAGAAATCTATGTGGTGCTCTCTTGAGAGGGAGCTTTAGATGCCACCAAAAGATGAGATTTTAGCTCAAAAAGAGGAACCTCAAGAAGTTGTAGAGAAACCACAAATTGTGGAGAAAAGAGTGGAGATGTTCACTAAAGCAAAACCTCCAAAGAAGGCAGAAAAAGAGCTAAGAAAGTTGATAGACTTGTGCAGGATGCGAGGGAGAATGTGGGATATCCTTCAAATTTGCGTATGCAAAGGAGGTCACCTGAGAGGTATACTGGCGACATGGCTCTTATGACTGAGCTCATAGAGATTGATCCATCGTATTTTGAGTAAGAAATAGAGAAACCTGTATGGGTTGATGCAATGTTGGAGGAATATGAATCCATTGCAAAGAACCGTGTTTGGGAAAAGATCCCAAGAACAATATATAAATAAATAGTGGGTTTGAGTTGGATCTTCAAGGTGAAGCAGGAAAAAAATGGAAGAATAGGGAAGTATAAGGGCAGATTTGTGGCCAAGGGGTACTCATCCATTAGATCAATTCTTCGTCTTGCTACACAGATGGGGTGGAATATCCACTAGATGGGTGTAAAAACAACATTTCTAAATGGGGTTATTAAGGAGGAGGTGTACATAGAGTAACAAAAAGGTTCTTAGACATTTGATCAAGAGTCTCATGTGTGCAAACTCAAGTGAGCACTGTACGATCTCAAGCAAGCACCTCGTGCTTCGTACACCAAGATCAATAGTTATCTCACCGGTTTGGGCTTCACCATAAGTGAACTGGATGTAAACCTCATCACGTATGGATAGAAGGTAAATTTCTTATTATTTTCTTATATGTTGATAATTTTATTTTAACTAGTGATGAGACGTTGATGATATCTTGCAAGGAGTACCTTGCAAGGGAATTTTAAATGAAGGACATGGGTCTCATGCACTACTTTCTCGGGTTGGAAGTATGACAAGGTGATGCGTACTTATTTGTCTCTCAAGGCAAGTATGAAAATGAGATACTATAGAGATTCTGCATGGAGAGTTGTAAACCCATGGAAACACCTCTAACGAACAGCTAGAGGAAGGAGGATGCCACTTCAGGTGAAGTGGATGCTACCATTTATCAATAGCTAGTCGGTCCACTCATGTATCTTTTGAACACATGACTAGATATGTGATGTGCAGTCAGTGAGCTAAGACACACTATGGTTAGGTCAACCAAACTATTTTGGAAGGCAACTAAGCATGTTTTACGGTACCTCACAGGCACTACCTAGTTTGGGCTATGGTATAGACGAGCAGAGGGAGTGAAGTTGTGCGGCTTCATAGATGCAGGTTGGGCACGAAGTCCATTAGAACGAAATAGTACATCAAGTGTTATTTTTAGTGTTGGGTTTGTAGTTGTTTCTTGGTGTGACAGGAAGCAAAGATCTGTGGTGCTCAGCTAGACAAAAGCATAATACATGGCTGCAAGTCAAGAAACATGTGAAGCGATATGGATGAGAAAGATACTTGTTGGACTATTTGGTTAGATGATGGATCCAATTGTGATGATTAGAGTTGCATCAATCTCTCTGAGAATATTTTCATGATCAATCCAAGCATATAGATAACCAATATCACCATTTACAAGATTGTGTCTAGAGGCAGATGATGTTGCTACACTCCATTCTGATAGAGGAGTAAGATGTTGACATTTTGACAAAATATTTGTCAAGAGGGAAGTTTGAATTCCTTAGGTGCGGTAGAGGCTTGCAGAGAGGGAGTCTTAAAAAATGTAGCAAGAAATTCTCAATTTGATTTTTCCTTGATTAAACTGAGAAAAATTGAATTTCCACATCAATAGACAACTTGAATGTAGTTAACTAGTGTGACATGGCTTGTGTCACCTGGTTTACACAATAAATTCGAGTTGGAGGAGTTATAGTTTACTTAAGCATGTATGATTGTTAATTTGTAGCAATCAAAGTCAGTTATATCAAGTTATTTTCAGTTAAACTAGTTCCAACTACTTGAGGAACTAGTGGAAGGCCAATTGGATAGTGGGACTTCAATCAAACTCAGTGATCATCCAGTTAACTAATCAATCAACCCAAAATGGCTAATGCATGGAGAATTCAAGTTCCCTAGCTGTGGTGGAGATTCCAACGCAGTGTAACATCGACTGTAGACTAGCCTTGAGTGTACAGGTGTTGCATACAGTCAGATGATCAACCTTGGAAATTTTGCAATCCATTTTGTAAAAATTCCTATATAATAGGGGCCTAATTTCTCAAGGAATTGCGCAAGGAATATGTGCTCAAGCAAAGGTAGAAATTTACTAAGTCTGGCTTAGAGCTTCTCAGTGAGCAGAGAGACAGGTTATTCTCTTGTAGGTTATGCTCAGTTGAGAAAATAAATTGCAATACATTTCTATTGATCATATTAGTGCAAAAAGAGATTGGGGTTTTTAGCATATTGTTTTCCTTAGGAAAAAAATTTTGTGCATGTGTGTTATTTCTTATTGCATGTATGAAATTTTGGTTCTAAATTGTGAATTAACTTCCGGAGAGCAGTAGAGTATGCTTGTGTCTTATGATTTTGATTAAAACTTCATGAGTAGTTGCAAATCTACACCATAATTTCTACAAGGATGGTGGAGGCAAATTACAGAATATTCGTTAGTAGACAATATGCCTGCTTCAAAATATTTATGACAAATTTTGCGAGAAGAAGACGTTGAGGATAAAAGATTGGATTTTCGAAGAATTAGTCACAAAATTCACAAGGGTGGTAATTTTGGTTGCAGGTGTGGAGGTAGATGGATTAAATATAATTTTGGCTACATGTGTGTAGGTAGACAAGTCACAGTTACTCCTTTGATTTTTGTCTATGATGTGTTACTATTTGGTAGATTGACCTCTTTTGATCAGTCTTTGGATTCCTTATGAATAATATTAAATCTCATATGATTTATTCTTACCTAGATGATGCATTGGTACTGGAGATTTACCATATTTTTGGTGTTATCTCCACTGCATCGGATGCATATTTTAAATATCTTAGATTTATGCTCCAACCTAATTATTATGGAATTAAGGATTGGAGCTGAATTATAGAGTAAATCCATTGTATACTTTTATCATGGGCACACAAGAGGCTCTCCCTAGGAGGCAAGCTGACTCTAGTTCGAGCAATCCTTCAAAGCATCTCTATATATTGGCTTCATATTTTCGCTCTGCCTAAGAATATCAGTAAATGTATCTTTCTGGCTTCATCTTGGCATGGGAAAATTTGTGTCGTAAAGGATAGAGTGGGCCTGGTTGTTGTTTACTCTATATGGAGGCAACGAATGACCAGAATCATCTGTTTCTTTGATTCTCTAGAGTAAAATCAATTTGGAATGGTGTATTTAATATGTTCCATTTATAGGCAAATTAGAACTAATCTTTTGTTGTTTATTGTATTTGGCACTAGATTATTGAATCTAAAACATTTGAATCACTTCCAATAAATGTTGGGGGTTTGACCCAAAGGATGCATTACTGTCCCAATCTCCTTTGTTGTGATACATCCACCTCCATCCCATATTCCTTTAGTCGATAAAACCCGTCTCTCATTTTCTGACCATGCCAATATACCCTCCATCCCATATTCTCTCATGAGCCCTGTATAAACCACCATTTCATTCAAGTATGGGGTTTTTGATGCCTACTCTAACCATATTTGTTAGATACTTTCCCCCTTTTCTTACTTATGGTTTATTGAGTTGGCCTCCTCTAAATATTCCCTACTCTCCTTAAATTATTTGAAAGGTAGCCTTTGGCTACTGACCCCATTTTACCATAGATCCTTGACATGTCCCTTGAAATTATGATTCGGCTCCATGAACTATTTTATACCAGTGATTCGAAAGCTTTAGATTTATTTTCCACATATTCATTCATGACCAAACACTATACCACTAGTTCTAAGAATCTTGTAGTTACTATCACCACAATAAATGCATATTATATTTTAGAGTAGATGAGAATTGTATATTACCCTTTGGGACACTCCAAAAATATTTTGATGCACCCTATTCGTCTAACACTCTAGTATACTTTATGACCTTAATTCCCATTCAATTTTCATCCATGTGGATGCACTTTATGATGTTCTAGGACAACCTAATGTCCCTGTCAACTCCCTCTCATCTTCCTTGTCATGTTTTCTAAGACGTGTATCCAACAAGAAATTTGGGAGATGAATGACATCAAGGTAGAAAATCAAGGGGTTTTCAAGTCATTTATTTAGGGTTCCCACTAGCATAGTCCCAACATATGATTCACCCAATCCCTAAATTGGGGTTTAGTGCTATTTCAATTAATTATTAGATGATCATGGTGGGCAATAATTCCAGGTTAAATGTTATGACTCTTCATAGGATATTATTGGAGATACTTTAGGAGACACCTCTTTGGCTAAAGGATCAAGGAAGGATTTTGACTTCAATATCAAACCATCAACCATGTCGTCAACATTTCTCCCATCCACAATATCCTCAACATACTGAACCAACAATCAAGAAGACAACAGAGGTGAAGCATGGGAATCCTCTCTCACCCACATTGTTTAGGATATATATCAATCTATGGATGCCTCTACACTCCAACAACTGTGCATCAATAAAAATTTTGTTTGCCCCATTGTCCACCAAGATGGATACACATTGTCCCAACATTGTGCCTCTGATTGCCAAAATTGTAAAATTGGGATTTTCCATGTCAAAATTTTAATTCAAGACTGACCATGCATTGGAAGGCCATTAACACAACATTAGGACATAAAAATTGAATAATTGACACAATACCAAATACAATACATAGATTGAGTTTTGTCTCACCAGGTATCTAGATGCTAATTTAGCAAGTTCACACAAGAGAGAAAGGCAATTTCATGATACATTGTTCAATTTGTAATCAAGAGCATTACCTTGGATAAGGGAGAAGTAAAATTTAGTTTCTTTCTCATATACAAAGGAAAAATTATGAATCAATGTCAAATGCCTTTTGTGAAGCAATGTTGTTGTAAAGGGTGTTAGAAAGCTTGCATTGTAGGCAATGCCCTCACACCATACTAGATTGTGTTAACCAAAGCATGTTAACCATGTCCAATGATCTCAAATTTCATGAGCATGTTCAATGAGTGACCATAAAAGAGGGGTGTAAAAGTGGCTAATAATCATAGCTTATAGTGGATGATTGTCATCGTACATAACATATGTGGTCCAAGTCATTTGTTTGGTGCCCAATAATGGTGAATCATTGTATTACATCATGATAGCATATCTTGCCTTTTTTAAAGCAAAAATATATTGAAAATAAATTAAGTTATGTCTCATGCAAATGTTCAATATTGTTGTGTTGTGAGTGGTTTTCATATTATATGTATCATATATCTATAATCACTTATTTCAAGCCTACCTTAAGAAATCAACGAAGAGGTGCAGGGCCTTTTCATAATAAGGACTCCCACCAACTCCTCTCCTCGTAGCAATCTTTCAAACATTAGCCCATAAATCAAACACATGCCCTTGTTTCTCTAGTTTGGAAACCCTTGGATGGATATGACAATGAACTCCTCCCAACCACTTCTTTAACCATCTATTGAATGCCTTTGATTGGTATGTGTAAACGATTTTGGTTGATTCCTGGAGAGGTGTGAAATCTAATTTTTCATTGACATAATACAAACACCAAACTTAACCCGTGGTAGCCAAAATTTCAGCCTTACAATTCTCTCATCCAATATTAAATACTTCACTAATTAGTCAAGGGGTAACCTCCTTAACAATATATTAAATATTAGAAGCATTCATATTAATTGAAAAAATAAGAATATTATTTAATATTAAGCTATATTGCAAGTAGCTACCAAGTTGACATATGAGACCCCCTTGTTTCTGAGACAAGGGATGCCCTCCATTCAATGCTTTAACTATTTAATCTATGGATGTGTACATATCTTAATTTCCATTGGATCGAATCCTATGACCTTTAAAGAGGAAACACTTTAACACAAATCGAACATGTAAATACAAAATTAATTTGTATATGTATCAAAGTTACTTTGAGAGTTGAAAGGAATGCTTAATTTTGTATAGAAGCAAGGGAAAACTTGAAGGGTTGATCACAACAAACATGTATGGTCAATTATGATTATCATAGGTATATTAGTTTGGTTTTCCCAATACAGAACTTGTACACTTTGTTACTACTATTAAAGGCATGTCATGATGGTTTACTATTGTAACATCATGTACATTTAGTTGTGTCTATTAAAGGCATGTTAGTTCAATGACGAAACCAATGGTTTTTCAACTTGGTCAGCTTAGTGAGCTATGTGTTAATCATCTCAATGAACAACATATAAGGTCAATTAGCTTAGCCATTGACATGCACATTCCATTGTCACTATTAGTGACATGTTAGGTTGGATATTAATATGTATTTTTAATTAATATTATCTAGGAGATTAACTGAATCAACATGCATGTTTGACTACAATTGTGGGAGATATGTTAGATAGGTCAAACTCGTCAACAACATATATGTTCAATTGCACATGTTAGAGGCATGACACAATGGTCAATTGATTAGTAACATGTACATTTTGGTTATCACTATTAAAGTTGTGTTAGGTTGGTTAACTTGTTCAACGACTTGTATGTTTGGTTACAATTATTAAAGGCTCACTTGATTGTTTAATGCAGTAAATGGAGTGTAAGTCTAGTTACCATTGTCGAAGGCATGTTTTGTTGGTTAAATTAGTTAACATCATATACATTTAGCTATGATTGTTAGAGCCATCCAAGGCTATTAAACCTATTTAAAGTAGTGCATAACATCGATGTTGGCTTGCTTATTGCATTGTGTGTGAGTATAGTGTGTTATTTTTTTTTGTAAGTCAAATATTTTTCATTAATCAAAAAGAATGTACAAGGGCGTCAAAATGCATGGCTTATAATTATTTATATATTTAATGTAATATGCCTTTCATTAAGAATAGGAAACAGACTTTGGGAGATAGGGGAAATGGTGTTGTCTAGGGGAAACGTCGATCTCATCTATCTCATCTTCACTCTCCCTTACCTATCATTAGCATCCCTCTCCTTTTTTTCTTTATCCACCAACACCAATAATAGAATTTTTGTGAAGAAGTAGCATTGGATGACTCAGGACGAGGGTTAGAGCTCATATGTTTATCTTGAGTTTCTCCTTGGGGTTTCTAAGCTTATGTATCTTGCTTTAAATTCTTCTTAAACATCCCAACAATATCCTTTCCCATCTCTTGTTCATGAAACTTCAGCTTGCGAGCACAATATTCATCCTAAATTTCCTTTGAATATTCATGTAGCCATTTTGCACCGAGGCCTATTCCTGGGGGGGAGATTGGGAGGATCCACATTTGTCAACAGACCTTTTTATTACTGTCCCATGCCGCCCCAAACTTTATAGCCCATGTTTGTAGCCAAGATATACCATCTTCCATATGTAAACTATTTATCAGATTGATAAAAAGAGAAGACTAAGCTCTTCCATGAGCTTCTATTTGAAGATGAGAATGACAATGAAATGTTGATTTTTAACTATACACCTAAACAAGCTTAGAGACCCTTCCACCTCGCTGGCTTAAAATCTGGACTCAAACCATGGTAAAATGTGACATTTTGAAGCGTGTCACTCTACTCCCTCTGACAAGGAGTGACATGACACATTTTGTGAAAGAGCAACAACATATTGTAACCTCTTGTCCCTTTGAAAGTGGTGAAACTTTTTAGAAAAAGGGTAAATGTCTAAAAACATCATGGAAAAAGGTTTCCAAAAATTTAGGAATGATTCCATTTTATTGAATCACTACAACAAGAGACTATCGGCTCTTCCCCCTTTGAAAAAGGTGAAACTTTCTAGAAAAAAAAAATATATCTGAAAACATTGTGAAAAAAAGTTTCCAAAGCATTTAAAAATGATTCCATTCCATTGAGTCACTACTACATGAATTCATCTAAAAATTTCATTTTATTTATTAAATTTATCATAATCAAAATCCCCATGGAAGACATTGAGAGGCATTAGAAGGTATATATATTCTTTTTCATAAGAGCTTGTTAAAACATACCATGGGTGATGCCATTTTTGTTCAAACCCTCAAGGAGAACCCTCGAGGAGATTTCAAGAATGGAAGAAGAACAATGGGCGATGCAATTTTGTTCATACCTTGGATTTTTGAATTTTGGAGAAGGTTTCAACAATTTTGTTCAAACCGTGAATTTTTTAATTTTGGAGGAGGTTTCAGCAATGGAGACCAACGTTTTTCTATGAGTATCCTATTTTTCCCTTCTAGTTTGATAGAGGCAGGGGATTTTTGGGGTTTTGTTCAGGGAATGGGACACCTAACTGGAGCTTGTGTGACTCCTTGATTTCACTAAGGAACCCTAGACCCACATAAGGTTCAAACAGGGCTTTTCCTTTCCACCGTCACCCAAAAAATGTCCCTCTCTCTATAGGTTGTCGCCTTCTCCTCCAAGGCAGTGAAAGAGGTTGATAGACCTATTCCAGAAATTATGGACTTGAGTGACTAATGAAAAAGCTTCGGTTGTCAGACATCCCCTTCAGAATCATACATTTTCCATAGCACAGGCAAAAAAAACCCCTCTGAGGCTACTGCAGCAAAGGCCATTGATAAATCTGGGGAAGAGGGAAAGAAAATAAATGGAGCCCATTGACCTACCAAGCCTTGGGAAAGAACTTTCGGCTGTATCCATTTCTCGCATTGGTAAGTCTCTATCTGACTCCAATTCTATTATCGAATTTCTATCTTTGGAAGATTTGATGGTTATTGAAACCAGAGTAAATTAAGGGAAAGGAAAAACCATAGTAAATTAAATTCAGTTTGAATCCATCAAATAAAATAGGCTTCTTCGACTAAGAATAATTCTATCCTAGCTTTAACTGATGGAATGCAAATTTGGCAGCTATGAAAAATAATGTGCAGCATGCACGGAGCATGGGTACTAGAAATTACTAATTAGAGTATATAAAGGTTTTTTAAACCCAAGATGTAAAAATCATATAAAAAGTGATGGCTCTAGGCTAAACCCACATGTGTGTCCTGATTGCCTCAATGAGTTGATATGAGAAGAAATGTTGAGATGCATTTGGCTTAGACACCAATAACAGTCATACCTATTTAAATGAGATTTTAGAACATTGTGTTTCAGATTTCAAGATCCTTGAAATGATCTTTATTTGTCATGAATCCCCTTTCCTTTGATACTAGAATCTCAGAGACATACCAAGGTTAATCCTTTACCTTCAATAAGCATCTACCCAATGGAAAACCACGAACACTATTTTCCAAAACCTCTTGATTCATGTCCAAGGGCCGAGGATACTTCACCTTTTATAGCCTTTTATACTTCTTTGTGAGACAGACAAAGCCATAATACAAGGCCGAAGGCATGTCAATGAGCTCAAGAATAATATTATATATATGAGCTTAGATGCTAGAACTTTATAGCTTCAGATATGATTTTATATAAACCTACAATAGAGAAGGAATTTCGAGTGAGACACTATCTCCAAACCAAATTCAATTCAAGGGTGATTTCATAATAGAAGATTTGACCCTAAAGGAACCAAAGCTTCCTGGCTATAGTCATGACAAAAGGCCTTAGATATAGATCATTTGACCAACAATTTGACAGAGAGCTCTATCCTAGAGATGCTTGATTGATGAGGCCTTAATCTCATTTCCTTTCTGGGATCTGCAACCTAGAATTTTGCAGTAGGAGTTTCAGTGCTTCATGATGACTAACCTTTGAAGAGGAAGGAGGTCAGTGTTGTCAAAAAACTTCTTGTGATTTATTTCTTCCTTACTTGGGCTTGCCCTCACCTTAGCTTGGATACCTTGCCCTCAACTTAACTTTGATACCATTCTCACGGGGCAAGCTAAACATGACAACAATAGAGGTAAGAAGTTGTAGATTCCTGTGTTGTTTGTCTTTTAGCTTCTAGAACATCATAAGTTTTATTGCCAATTTCTGCTAAATTTAAAATTGACACACTGATCTGAGAAGAGGGTTTGCAATGCTAAAAACCTCTTCTTCAGCCCATGTTGGCACACTCGAGTCTTGTTAAAGGACCAACTGTTTCTTGTGAAAAATTCGAAGCAGACGAAAACATGCAACATGTTTTCTAAGAATCAAAACAACTTCTAGAAGTGCTATGACATTAATCCTGAACTATGTTTATAAACCGGTTCATACCAATGGACACGGGATGTGTAAAATGTATTCTTTAACAAAAAATTTCTCTGTTGGCTGGTTTAAATCTTACAACCTTACTCCTATCTTGAAGAAAAGGTACTTTCTTCCCTTTGACTTCATAGGTATATGAAAACCCAGTTTTGTAAGCACCCATAACCATGAATATTATACCAACTCCCTATGGATAGTGCATCAATAATGTAAGCGTAACACTCATCCATGTGGCAGCCATAAGGCATTTAGGTAAGGTTTTACTAACACTGGCATCCTAGACCATTAAGATCTATCCATGGCCTCAAAATGATGTATTTCCTTTACTCAATAGGACACTCATCATTTCTCTCCTCCAATCATCAAATTTTTTCTCTTCATTCTGAATGAGAAATCAATCAACAAGTCACCATTTTAAATGTTAGATCACAATATGTTTAGCTTCTCTCTTGTGCTTACACTCTAGTATTCTCGCAGCTTCAGAATCGCGAATCTTAAACACAGTCTCATGATGTGCATTTAGGGAGGCATAATTCACCCTTGCTTTGGATCAAATTACCCCCCTAGCATTCCCTTTACCTTTACATGCCTCAATGCAAGGCATGCCAAGTTGGTACCTGCTCAATTAAATTAGTAAGTTGAGGGGTGTCATATATACCCAGCGCTGTCTGCCTGTTCTTCCTCTTGCTATGTCGTAGTGTAGGAATAGTCAGCCAGACTGGTGAGGATCCCCATTAATAATAACATCTATGTTGGCATCTGAATCTGAATGACGTGTTTCCCTTAATTATATGTTTTGGTTTTTTAACCAAAAAGGCTAACAAAGATATAGACCCTCAAATCTGTCTACTTCCGGCCCCTATGCCCGTTCTCACCTACGTTTTTACCATGTCAGTGTCCCTTTCTTTCTCAAAATTGCATGAAATCAGTTGATCTATCCATTTCATAATGCCTTTGGTAAATTTTTCTATCAAATGCTCTGAAATATATATGAGAACTAAGGGTTTTTTTTGTTGTTGCTGACTTCATATATTTCTGCTAACCATGATATGGGTTTGACGTAGAGGATTATGATTGAGTAAGTGTTGCATTGCTCGATATCTGTGTAGGAGGAGGAGAAGGAGAAAGGTGGTGTTAGGATTGAGAGCTAAATATGCCTATGAAATAAGGAGGTGTGTGGAATGGAGGGTGGCAAGGCTACCAGCGTGGTAGAAATGGAGGATGGGGAGGTTGGGGTTTTCATCATCAAATAGCTATGGTTGGCTTCCTTGTTATCTTTGTGGTCATGCCATTGGTTTTTTTGGTAGCTAGGTTTCATCACTCCACATCTACATCTGCAACTAGTAAGCTTCTTCCTTCCCTCCTCCCTCGCTGGTAAGCCTCTTCCTGCCCTCCTCTCTCGCTGGTAAGCTTCTTCCTGCCCTCGTTCCTCGTCAGGTTGCTTCTGTCTCTTTTTTTGGGGTGGGTCAATGTTTAATTTATCTTTATTGGCAAGCATGCCCTTTCTTAATCTGGTAGTATTACAATGAAGTGTAGACTTCTTACAACATTCAAGTAAGATCTCCATTACAATGCAGTGTAGTCGTCTTATACTATTTTAGAAAGATCCCTTTCATTGAGAACCCATTGAACAATGTATTTATGTGATTTGAGCCTTGGCGAGGAATTATCATCACCCCCGTTTAACCATTGAACCAAGATGCCATGGACCTGCTTTGAAATTTGATTTGCCTTCACCACCCTCGGTTAACCATTGAACCAAAACCCCATGGACCTACTTTGGAATTTGATTTTCCTTTTAGCTTTTTCGCAGGATCTAAAGGCGCAGATGTTATCAAACTTACTTTCCTCACTTATTGTCAAAATTTTAGCACCTTTAGCATTTTTCCAGACATTTTGTGAGCTTTCTTTATAGGCTTCCTTTCATTTGATCAGTGTGAAGCTATGAACTCCGTCTCTGTATTAACATGGTACAATACCTACTAGGAGAAAGATTCAAAGTTTGTACCTCTCTCATGCAAGAGCAAAGGTTTTACCAACTACCCCTAGGGTAATTTCCCTTGCCAAAGATAAAGAAACCATTCATCCCGATAGCAAGAAATAACAATGCTCTTTCCATTTTTTAACAAAAGGAAATGCATATGACTAGTAAATTCCCTGGGCAACTACTCGGTGAATTCACTGTGCACTCCTCATTCTGAGTAGGATGGTACTGAGTGTGCGCTGGATTCTGCATAAGGTGGATGGGTATTATAAAAATATATTTGTTAAGAGTTTAGTTCAACATCTTACTCATGGGAATTGAATCTTATGGGAATTGAATCTGGGTGGGAAGGGTAACAATCATTCTTCCCGTCCACTCATTATCCAAGCCAGACCCACTTTCCATCCACAAAGCTAAATCCACTTCTCATCAGTCGAGCTAAAACCAATTCTGATCCACGCAACCTAGACCAAATTCACAACGACAATATTATTCACCAGCTACTTTCTGCTATACATATCATTTCCACACTATTCCCACAGTGTTCAAAGCACATTGGCCAAAACAAACGATAGATATTATACACACCATTTCATTATTGATGTGTAATGAAATCTCGATATTACCATATGCATGATATCAAAGCAACCCCATTTTTATCGTTTTAGTATTTTTATAGATATTCTTCTCCATCAAGTCTTTCCACCTGACATTTTATGCATTTTTTGTCATTTAAAATAGCAGGGCACAACTTCTCAGGAGATGGATCTGTTAGAATGGTATTCTTTTTCCACATCTTGAAAACCAATTCTATTTTTCTATGGCCATTTTGTTCTTTTTCAAGATCTGGGCAATGCACTTGCACTTACGTTAGTCTAATCCCAAAAAATAAATAGTGTCCCTAAACTAAAATTTAATGGACCTGAGTGGATTGAAATAGAGAGGAATTATTGAGGATACTGGAGCTGTATCATATGTTTAAAATCACTCTTATCTATTTATCCATGGGGTTCACAGGAACAGGCAGATGATTGGAGAAAGCAGAGTTTAAAAGAGAGCATTGGATCTCTCTTCCCAAAGGAGGCAAGTATAAGAAACCTGTTGCATTTGGATATCTCAAATTTTTTTTCTCCCCTATTGAGTAGAGAATTGAAAATAAATTGTATTTACTAGGCAGGTGATTGATGTCATAACAGCTATCATAGAGGACTCGGGAACTCTAAACTTAAATATTGTTGGATGGAATGACTTATCTTTCTCATGGGTATTAGAAAAGCCCTCCGAAGTAAAACAAAGGGATATTACTAACTCTGAGGTACGATTGTTGAAGATTTTGGTTATTTTCTCTATTGAACATGTAAGGAAACCTATGAGATGATCATCTATGTAGGTGAGTAGGGTTGCATTAAGCAGCAAATGAAAACTGACATTGGCAGGGGTGCTTCTCCATTTCTAACAGTGTACATCAAGCAGAGGCAAACGACTTCTAGACACAGCTTAGAAAAGTTACATTCGCAACAAGATGTTGTGATCTTCAATGAAGAAGGCAAGGAAAATCCCGAGGGGGGTGAAATGAATGACAAGGTGTAGAAAAAAAACTTCCAATGACGAAGAACTTCTTATGAGGTTTCAAGAGGATGACGTAGGAAGTGAACATCGAGATGTCAAAGAGAATGCTCTTGATGGTAAGTTTTGATTTTCCCTGGTTAACTGATCTATGATGTTGGTAGCCTACTATAAGGTAATGTCTAGTCAAACTTTGAAGACAATGGTTGTTGTAATGCAGACCATTTGTAGCTTGAAGAAAGTCCAACAAAAGTTTTGCGGAGGGTAAAATTCTTTGCTGCACTAGATCGCTACTTTTTGTTCTCATGGAAAAGGGAATTGTTATATTATTTTCCAAAATCCTTTTTGAATGTTACTTCTCCAATAGAAAAATTTTATATTTCTTAGATTTTAGCATAGTATGCTTTAATTTATAGTAGTTTAATGCTTACAGCAATTGAGACAAAAGAGGAGGGAGAAAAGGTCAACAGAGTTGATTCAATAGGATGAAGAAAAATGAGTTGAGCTTGAAAACGCAGTAATTAAACATTCCAAGGAGGTAGATTTTGATGTCCTACGAAAATACAGCATTTGGAGGTGGGAGAATGAGAATGAGAATTCTGACTCCACTATTTGATTGATGCGAGACCAACTGATCATGGCTAGGGTGTATTCAAGCATTTCCCAGGCTAGGAATAATCTTCATTTATACCATGAATTAATGCTTCGTATTAAAGAATGTCAGCATACATTGGGTGAGGCTAATGCAGATTCTAATCTACCTAAAAGGTAATATTTTTCTTATTGGTTTCTTCTAAATCAAGAGTAGTAAGTGCCTCCATTTGCATTTGGTGTTCATATCCTTTGTTTCTTTTAAAGTTGCAGTCTGTGTGTCAATCTTTCTACTTTTCATTCTCTTTTTCATGGCCGATAATTGATATGAATGTTTCAGTGCACCTAAGAAGATCAGGGCTATGGGGCATGTCCTATCCAAGGCTAGAGAACACTTTTATGACTGTGGGACAGTAACAAATAAGTTGCGAACCATGCTTCAGTTTGCAGTTGAGAAAGTAAGGAGCTTGAAAAAGCAAAGTACATTTTTAAGTCAGCTGGTAGCAAAGACTGTTCCCAAGGGCTTGCACTATCTGTCCATGCGATTGACCATGGATTATTACTCGCTTGCCCTCGAAAAGTGAAATCTCCTAAAAAGGACAAGTTGGACGATCCAACGCTTTATCACTGTGATTATTTTCTGACAATGTATTGGTTGCGTCTGTGGTTGTGAATTCAACTGTCATGAATGCTAAGGTGAAGTGTTATTAATTTAAAATACCCTAAGTTTGAAAGTCCAGCAGTTTTACTGCATTTTACATTTAATATTTGAATCTCATTGTAGGTGATTTACTTGTGTTTGCAGGAATCTCAGAAACACGTATTTCATCTTGTCACATACAAGTTAAGTTTTGGGGCCACAAAAATGTGGTTTTTAATTAATCCCCCAATGAAAGCTACGAGACATGTAGAAAATGTTGATGATTTTAAATGGCTCAATTCCTCCTATTGCCTTGTGATTTGCCAACTTGAATCCACAGCTATGAAAGAGTATTATTTTAAGGCAGATCACTCAACTACACTCTCAACACGTTCCTCCAATTTGAAATATATGAATCCAAAATACTTATCCATGCTAAATCATCTTCATTTCTATCTTCCACAAGTTTATCCCAAACTAGACAAGATCCTTTTCTAGGATGATGATGATATTGTGGTGTAGAAAGATTTGATGCCCTTGTGGTCAGTAGATCTTCATGGAAAGGTTAATGCTTCAATGGAAACTTGTGGAGAAAGCTTTCACCGGTTTGAAAAATACCTTAACTTTTCCAATCCGCACATAACCAGGCACTTTGATCCTAATGCTTGTGGCAGGGCATATGGGATGAATGTATTTGATCTCAAAGAATGGAGGAAACAAGATATAACTGGAACATATCACAAGTGGCAGAACATGGTAAGTGTGTAGTGTGGTTTATTTATGTTAATTCCTATGATGCTTACTTTAAAGTATTTGAAGTAAATCTAAAGTAATTAGCTAGAAAACTTAATGAGTTTTTCTTTGTTCGATTTCTAAGTTTTTCTTTTATTGTAGGTCAGAATGAGGATAGAGTGTTGTGGAAGCTTGGAACACTACCCCGTAGATTTTCACATTGGCTACTTCTAAATCAAGAGTAGTACGTGCTTCCATTTGCATTTGGTTTTCATATCCTTTGTTTCTTTTAAAGTTGCAGTCTGTGTGTCAATCTTTCTGCTTTTCATTCTATTTTTCATGACCGGTAATTGATATGAATGTTTCAGTGCACCTGAGGGGATCAAGGCTATGGGTCATGTCCTATCCAAGGCTAGAGAACAATTTTATGGCTGTGCGACAATAATAAAGAAGTTGCGAGCCATGCTTCAATCTGCAGATGAGAAAGTAAGGACCTTAGAAAAGAAAAGTAAATTTTTAAGTCAGGTGGCAACAAAGCCTATTCCCAAGGGCCTACACTATCTGTCCATGTGACTGACCATAGATTATTACTTTCTTCCTCTTGAAAAGTGATAATTTCCTAAAAAGGACAAGTTGGAGGATCCCACTCTTTATCACTATGCATTATTTTCTGATAATGTATTCGCTGCATCTATGGTTGTGAATTCAACTGTCATGAATGCTAAGATGAAGTGTTATTAATTTAAATTACTCTAAAGTTTGGAAGTCCAAAAGTTTTGTTGCATTTTACATTTAATATTTGGATCTCATTGTAGGTGATTTACATGTGTTTGCAGGAATTTGAGAAACATGTATTTCATCTCATCACAGAGAAGTTAAATTTTGGAGCCATGAAAATGTGGTTTTTACTTAATCCTCTAGGAAAAGCTGCGATACATGTAGAAAATGTTGATGATGTTAAATGGCTCAATTCCTCCTATTGCCCTGTGCTTCGCCAACTTGAATCCGCAGCTATGAAATAGTATTATTTCAAGGCAGATCACTCGACTACACTCTCAGCACATTCCTCCAATTTGAAATATATAAATCCAAAATATTTATCCATGCTAAATCATCCTCATTTCTATCTTCCACAAGTTTATCCCAAAATGGACAAGATCCTTTTCTTGGATGATGATATTGTGGTGCAGAAAGATTTTACACCCTTGTGGTCACTAGATCTTCATGGAAAGGTTAATGGTTCAGTGGAAACTTGTGGAGAAAGCTTTCACTAGTTTGATAAATACCTTAATTTTTCCAATCCGTACATAGCCAAGCACTTTGATCCTAATGCTTGTGGTTGGGCATATGGGATGAATGTATTTGATCTCAAAGAATTGGAGAAACAAGATATAACTAGAATATCTCACAAGTGGCAGAACACGGTAAGTGTGTAGTGTGGTTTATTTATGTTAATTCTTGTGATGCTTACTTTAAAGTATTTGAAGTAAATCTGAAGTAATTAGCTAGAAAACCTAATGGGTTTTTCTTTGTTCGATTTCTAAGTTTTTCTTTTATTGTATGTCAGAATGAGGATAGAGTGTTGTGAAAGCTTGTAACACTACCCCTTGGATTGAATGTTTTATGGCTTAACCCATCCTTTGGACAAGTCTTGGCATGTGTTGGGTTTAGGATATAATCCTAGCGTGGACTGTTCAAAGATTGACAATGCATCTGTTGTTCATTACAATGGGAACATGAAACCTTGGTTAAAGCTGGCAATGACGAATTGCAGGCCTTACTAGACAAAATATATAAAATATGATCATCCTTTCTTACAACAGTGCAATATAAATGAATAGTTGTGACCTCAATATTCATACTGCAATAGATTGTCAAATGTAAAGTGTAAAGGCCCTTGATTCTGGTTCATAATTCATTCTAATCCATTTGTTTTCAGAGTTCCACAGAAGGTTTCTAGTTTATGGCTTAATGAGTCAGGTTTTTGGAGGTGCAGTAGCCTATCCAAGTTTAAGATTTACAAATTTTATGTCCTCATTGTATTCCTTCATAGTTGGAAGTAAACTCCTATATAAGTATTCTTTTCTTTGTTAGCTAATATTTCTCTTTCATCAAGTAATTACACAAATTGTTCTTCCAAGAAGACAAAGAAGTATGAGACACAAATATTTACGCTGTCAAGGCAGGGCAAAACCTCTCAATAGGGGAAAACCCAACAATCCTCCTCTTATTGAATTTATTCAAAATGAGATATCCAACACAAGACCAAAGAGTCCCTCCAAGTCAGCCCTCCTCTTGAAGTCAAGGTTAATAGTTGGGTCTCTACCTAGTCAAAGTTAGAAGTAGCTTCCGAATTTCTATCCTAATTGTAGGTTTAGTCTCTTATTATAATATAATGACTTCCAATTACAGACTCTTTGCCTTCCATTACTGATCTTTGGCTACTACAGAAAACCCTTGACACTTTACCACAGATATTCAGATCTTGCTGCAAATAGATAACTTTAGATTGAGATTCAGCTTAGTCACAGACTTCAGTTTCTTCAAGTGTTGTAGACTTCCTTTTATCCTCAGTTTTTCTTCTCCCATTGGATTACAGACTTCGAGCTTTTTCACTTTCTTGGTTCCTACCCAAAAGAGGTCAAATATAGGCTAAAACACCTGGATATCATTCTCCATGAGCTTTGACTTAACTAAACAAAAAATGACTATGCCTGGATTGTTGACATTGCAATGTTGAAATGTCCTGCAATCTTTGCCTGTGACAAGATGCAATAGCCCTAATTGGACAACACTGAAACTAGCTCAATTCAGTGTTTAACTTCCATGACCATTTCCATCATTTTCCCATAGTAGCTATGCTGCAATAGTCTCACATGGAGTGGGGGTTAATTTGCACATGGACATCTCTCTTTTGACAATGAAGGCAATGTGCTAGGCTGTCATCTAATATGTGTTCCTAAGATATAATAAACTTATGGTGTATGAATTAGCATCATTCTTACTCCTTAGTTATATTATATGTGCTCCTTGTCTTTGTGCTCATGGCGAAAATAAATAACTCTCCATTGAATTTCTATTAGCATCATTCAGAAACTCTTGATTGATTGATGCTCTATGAAATGCATCAGCTCTGAGTTACTCATAATCCACTTTCTTGTTGAGTTAGAGATCAACTGCCACAAGTCTGGAATTGTTGCATTTCCTCAAGGAGTTGCTAATTTGGTTTTTGTATGACTGTTAAGAATTTCTCTCTCCTTACTTGGAGTGTTCTTAAGTGTTATTGGGTGGATTTCTACTTACTACAGTCGTTTCCCTCTCCCCTGAGCATTATTTTCATTTTTTGGGGGTGAGTTTGAGCTCAATCTTGGTTGTCTAAGAGGCCATAGGTACTAGAAAAAGCCATACATAACTGTAGGAGATCATTGGCTTTCCAATTTCCCTTCATTCCCATAAATCCATTGAATACATGGGTGCTGAAATCTACAAGGCAAATCATTCTTGATGTGTATTTATGGTAGAATGTAATTATATTATAATGTTGTTAAATTGAGATTCATTACTTGAGTGATTCAAATTATATGATGTTCCATTAGTATTGGGAATCGTTACATGAGAACCCATTAACTACAATTATTCACCAATAATATCCAGAGTTTGTTCTGTACTAGAATGATGTATAATGAGGATAAGGTTGAAGAAATGAATGAGGAGAAATCGCATTCAAGGGGTAGTGTGGATGAAAAATGTACTGTAGAAAAAAATACAATAGTATGGACAAATATGGACAAATTCTGATGAAGAACATGTAGCATCAGCCAACTTCGATGAAAACAGAAAATGTGAACAGTTTGAGCTGTCTCATTTCGTATTTATTGCATATTCAACTGTTGGATCTATATCTTCTTGTATTGAGAATACGGAAGATCAAGATTACATACAACAATGTATACACACTTTTACCTTAAGGAAAAGTGTTGGCAAAAGACCCTCAAGGAAAACTCCCCTGAGACAAGTATCAAATCAGTGAGCAAAAACTATTGTAAAGATGCTAGCAGTCAATTGTTCAAGGGTGATTTTTGGGTGCCCTCAAAAGAACTAAAGATTGTATCCCACTATCCAAAGGATCTTCTCTCAACTAAAAAGGGTATGCTAATAAATGCTTATGGGAAAAAGGCACAACACATTTATGTTTGGTTGGGAGTTTATCCATATTGCCCATGATGTTAATAGTTATAATGTCATGTTGAGTAGATGTTTGGCACACCTTTAAGAAGGTATCATTATTGAATGGGGGCTAGAAATCTAAAATGTTATCCATTGAATTAGATATAGGATTATATGTGTCTACATGGGAAGGTTGATATAGTTTGAGCTTGTAGGAATTAATTATTGGAGAATACCCTATTGCAGAGGAAGCTTTGGGTTGAATGAAATTTCATGAACCTACTGTAGAATATGTCAGCTAAATTTTTTATTTTTAATATATTTTTGCCTTATACTATTTCTTATAACAGATGCCATATGATATGTAGGAAACTTTTCACTCTATAGAAGATATTCATGGCCTTGTGTATGGTCAAGAAGATTCCTAAACCTCAAATGACGACAATCTACTATTCAAAGTTAACAAAGATATTTTGGATATTAGAAAGTCATTTGTATCATGCTTATGCATGGTACAAGATTTATATCCTCTAGAAAAGCTACAATAAATACTTAGCATAGAAGGATTTGTAGCTGACGGCATCATCTAGATTGTTGGATGCCATTGTGAAATGGGATGAGGGAAATGTGTAGAAAAATCATATTCTAGAAAGCATTTATCTTTGGTTGGGAGTTTACCCATATTGCCCATGATGTAAATAGTTATAATGTCATGTTAAGTAGATTTTTGGCACACCTTTAAGAAGGTATCACTATCGAATGGGGGCCAGAAATCTAAAATGTTATCTATTGAATTAGATATAGGATTATATTTGTCTAGATGGGAAGGTTGATATAGTTTGATCTTGTAGGAATTGATTATTGGAGAATACCCTATTGCAGAGGAAGCTTTGGGTTGAATGAAATTTCATGAACCTACTATAGAATCTGTGAGCTAAATTATTTTTATGTTTAATATATTTTTGCCTTATACTATTTCTTATGACAGATGGCATATGATATGTAGGAAGCTTTTCACTCTATAGAAGATATTCATGGCCTTGTGTATGGTGAATAATATTCCTAAACCTCAAATGACGACAATCTACTATTCAAAGTTAACAAAGATATTTTAGATATTAGAAAGTCATTTGTATCATGCTTATGCATGTTACAATCTCTATATCCTCCATAAAAGCTACAATAAATACTTAGCATAGAAGCATTTGCAGCTGATGGCATCATCTGGATTGTTGGATGCCATTTCTCTTATGCCCTATGATCACAAGCATGGGGCTCACCATTTTGAGCTAGAGAATGAGAAGGAAAGAAGTCCAAGAATGGCTAGTCTTCTTAGTTTTGGGATTTAGTTTGGATTCTAAAATGGATACCAAAGAAGTGGTAAGTTATTTCAATGAAAAGACTTAAGTTCATCTATCACTGTTTGAGATGTTTGCATTTGTATAGGTTTTTCTAGTATAAGTATTATATTTTATGCTTAGTTAAAGGAGTTTTATTCCAATATGTCTAATAATAATATGTTTTTTTGGCAGTTGTCACGCTCAACACTTCTATCTGAAGTGGTAAGTAATAGGTACAGAGATCATTAAAGAGTTTATTTTTGAAATTAAGTCTTTCCTTGATGCTGCTGAGAAGTCAGATCACACATATATTCTTCTAAGCACTTTTTACGCTTGTACAGGTTACCTCCCATATGTCTTTCCATATGTACCTTATACCTTGTTACCTCCCAATGTACCTTGTTACCTCCAAACTTGCAAGTAAATTGTTACCTTCCATATGAAGAATTATCAGCCACTGAGAGAGAAATCAATGTTTCACCTGCCAAAGGTCCCAATGTTCAATCAAAAGCAATACCCATAGCAGCAACTCCACCTCCTGTCCTAGATCTTCTTCGTTATTTGATAGGTTTAGGAAATGAACTTGTCCCTAGAGATTAGATAGCAGTAGGCTTTCGGTGGGTATTGGATAGTCAATTCCATTTCATTTTGTAAATAACAAATGGAAAAAATTGGCTTTATTGTTGGTAGATGTGAATTGTATTTACTATGATAAGTGTCGACTTGATTCAAGCAACTTGTGATATTTGGTTAATGCTTTGTGCAGGCCTCCATTGCCTGTTTTACTTGCAACATCAGTATGTCAAGGCCTTCAGATCAATGGGAAACTTATATGGCACGATGGGAAAAAAATTTACAGCTTGAAGATTTAGAATAACTCTTTTGGTCTTGTAGCTACTGGACCTCTAGAGGTACAGTTCATAAAATGTGAAAATAGTTGAGATATTAATTCTATTTAAAGTAAATATTGCTAGTTTAATAGGATGTACATGCACATCTATTTTGAGTCCTTTTCCTGAGTTTCATTCCTGGTAAATTAGGTGCCACCATTGCAGCATGGTAGCTCAGCACACACACTGCTACCAATGGTACTATCTCAAAACATATCTCCTGGACTAGAAAACTCTCTTTTGTAGGCGGAAGTAAAAAATAATCAACAACTTGTTTGATATTTTAATGATAATATTTCATTTTAAGTTTTCTTCACTAAGGATGGCAGGATGGAGCGTGCAACATTTCTGGATGTAATAATGAATGATAGGATGTAAATTTTGAGCTTTGGAAGTTTTCTTCATTGAGGATGGCAAGATGGAGCATGTAATGTTTTTGGAGGTAATAATGAATGCTGGGACCATTCCCTCTCCACCACTCTACCTGTGCCTTCGACTCTGTTGGATTTTTAGGACTTTTGGGTCAGAAGGACTTACAGGATGGACAAGTCCAAGAGATCAAAAGGGGAAGAGGAAGAGCACATAGATGGTGAGCTTGTTCTTTCCATTGAAAAGCTACAGGTAATCCAGGATGAGCTTGGGAGGGTAAGTTCTCATGCACTCTGAAAACTTCTTTTTGGGGTTATTTTATTTTATTTATTTATTTTTAAATTGGTTTTTTTCTTAATATTTTTTAAAACATTTTTCTCAGTCCTTCCACTATGTATTTTTTTTTATTTGTTGGTGCATCTATGGATTGATTGAATTTTTGCTTGTCTGTGGGCTAGTTGAGAATGATTTGTTACAGCCCTTCAGAGCGGGTTTGAGGAAAAGAGTGGTTTCTTCTGTAAACCCACACTTCATCTTCATATTCTTTCACTTTTTTGGATATGGAAATTTTTATTGGTTTATATATATTGTTTTTCCAATAGTGTGAGGCAAATTATTTCAAGGAAAAATTGAAACTAGAACATCCTCAAATTAGTTATTTTAGTTTTTTTTCCATATCCATTTATTGTTTGGGCGTGAGTTGGTAAAGCTTTGGGTTCAACAAATGTAATATTTTATGCCACAATTCTTGATCAGTTACAATCTGCCTATTTACGATTAGGTTCATAATGACCTGGTGACCTGAGGCTCTCTCAATCTAGTATGCCGCACTCCTAAATCCCTTTTGGTCTCAATTACAGTCTGCATGTTTATGATAAGGTCATAGTGGCTTAGTCACTTGGGGTACTCTCGGCCTAGTCACTGCCCCCAAAGGATCTAACAAGGTTGCTAGACTTAAAGGCAAAAGATTGCAAGTATATTTGACACATGCCCTTGGGGAAGGGTAGACCTGCCTTACCTATATGGTTGTTGACAGTTGGCTTATTCTTACATTCATCTTTTTATTAGTTACTGGAAAGCTTTCTTGGAGGAATTAGTGGATAGATTTTAAGTTGGATTCTGGATTATAATCAGAGTATTCCTACGTTACATATTTCTAATTTCATAGTTTCATTCAATTGAGGAAGAACAAGATTCATTGTATCACTTTTGTTTTCCCTTTCCCCACTTATATAGCGATGTTGCAGCTTTCGATTTTATTTTTTCCTTCTACTTTTTCTCTCTGAGATTGAATCTAAAGTTTCTAGTACCTAGCAGAGCCTTTTTCTCTTCTATCATAAGATGCATATGTGTGTAAATCTATGTAGTTGATCAAATAAGTTTGGAGTGGATTGAAACAGTGAGATTTTGCTCTGGCTGTGGTGATGAATCATTTTTTCAATTGAGCATAACATGTCTATATGATATAATGTAGAAAAATGGAAAACAAAGTGAAATTTTTAAAGGTTTCATTGAGCTACTCTCTTTTGGCTATTCATCTCCAATTATGTTGAATGTTAGAAATTGGGGCCAACTGCAAAACTTTTTTTCATTCATGAGACTACAGAAATCGGTCTCCAAATGAATTGAAAATGTCTTGGTGCACTCTAGGTTGTCCTATCACTAGTCTTACATGGGATGTTTGTATTCAAGTCATTCAGATTGTTAGTTTTTTTAGTTATTATATGATGTCCAACTGTGTGGGGCCTTCTACATGGGTAAGTTGCACTTGGGTATTATGGACAATTGAGTCCTCAATTATTTTTTATGATTTGCCTTTCACTACAAGGTCTTTAACATTCATTACTGTTTGATACGCTGAGCATTAAATATCATCTGCCCTTCTTTGTGCTTCACCTTTCACTACAAGGTCTTTAACATTCAACACTGTTTGATACACTGAGCATTAAATACCATTTGCCCTTCATAAACCATAAAAAAATAAACCTTTCTTTATATATAGTTTATTTGAATGGAAAAAAGGGAGACAGTTGTTGTTTCAATTTCTCTAGCATGGAATACACCAAAATGTGAAACACATCATTTCTATATTAAGAGAATAAGCATGCAATTAATTGAATTATATCAAAGCTACAAATCAGAACACACATTTTTAAAAATCCCCCTATCAGGGAACAACATGGAAATATGCTTATTTCCATTAGAATCGAGTGTCAAGGCTATGATACGTAGCTTAATGTTGTGAACATTGCAGCCTGTCTACATGAGATCGCCATTGTGAACTAATGGCATTCTAAGAAGTGGTGTTTTCCTTATGTACAATCTGAAACAAGTTCTTCGTTAGATATATCAAATTTTTTGATAATACAACATTCAATAATCATGTGATTCTGGATCCTATGAATAGTAATAATGGGATACATAGGACTGAGAATTGACCATGGTTGGCAATGTCTAATCTCAGTAATTAGGTAGGGAAGCCTGCAACTAAAGAAGGTGATGATAGCAATCTGCAGCATAAGGCCTCTGATCTGGGTCTTGTTCCAAGCATGTATTCTGTAAATTTCTCAACAACTCAGGCACATTCAGCCCACTTGTCCTGATAAGGTGTTCGGTACTCCACACATCAACTTTAACCCCATGAACAACCCTGGACATCTCAGAAGCATCGTTCAAGCCACTAAGATTATGAGGGTAAATTTGAGGTGCACAAATGGCATCCTCAAAATCTATTATAAACCACTCATCTGATTCAATGTTCTTCATCACGTTATCCCACCTGAGATCCATGTGCATAAACAAAAGGGTGTGTAAAGACACCAGTGCCTTGGTCACAAATTTCAGAGCTTCCATAAGCTGTTCGGGTTTGGTGTTTGGGTTTGTTTGTAGTTTTTAATTTTTATCTTTTTTCTTTAATTTAAAATCAATGACTATAAATGTAATGTTAAGGATTGCCATAACTCTTCACTTGGTTTGGTGTTTGGGTTTGTTCGCAGTTTTTAATTTTTATCTTTTAACTTTTTTCTTCAATTTAAAATCAATGACTATAAATGTAATTTTAAGGATTGGCATAACTCTTCATATAATTTTTTAAAGTGTGCTAGCTCAATGGAAGAGCGTCTTCTTTAGGAGGTAACATGAATTAATCAATGATTTTGTAGTTCATTTTTAATTAAATGTTTTTTATATCGATTTATTTCAATGGTGAGATATTTTTGGATTGATTGTTTTATATTGTCTCTATGAGTTGGTTCATTGTTTTATATGGTCTCTATATTGTCTCTATAAGTTTTATATTTTTGATACACGTGGTTAATATTATTAAAAAAGTATATAGTTTTATCTAGTATCAAGTGCTTTCAGGTAATAATATTAGTTGGATTCATAATAAGATTACTATTATAGATATTCAATTGTTATTGAAGATATCTTTAGTGGTTATTCCAAGAATGGGGTTAATAATATTTTATTATTACTCATTATTCGAGGATAACTCAATATTTTGTTATAAATAGAGGGGTTTTCCATTCATTATTCACTTTCGATTATTTTCGTTGTTGCACTCATTGCTGTAAATCTTATTATTTTCATTGTCACACACCATTTCTCTGCTGTTTGAGTTCCCATTAAGCTCAAACATTTTATTTGTTGGGGTTTCACATTATAAGGAGAGAGACTCTACACAAGCTGAAGATGTTTTAGGATAGACAAGAACCCATCCCATAGAGGGGGGACTGGTAAAATTTATTTGTTCCCTTCACAGGTGTTATAATAAAATATATTCTTTGTATATCTGGTTTCCATTGGATGATTAGAGTTATTACTGTTTCTTTTTGTTGTTTAACTATGATTGTGTCATAGGTCAGGACTTTGCTAGGTTTTGTTTCTATCATTTGCTGCAAACCTACAATGTTTAGTAGCCATTTTTATTGTTCAAACTGTTTGTCATTCGCAGTCTTAAGTGGGTTCTTTTCATGCATATTTGAGACGAAAACACTACAACAAAATTGGAAACTCCATTGGTTTTTTACATCAGATCCAGAAACTTGGGTGACCTTCAATTTTCAGGTTAGGGTTTCTTATTTTTTCAAACTCTTGATGTTATTTACTAGCTTTCTAACCCTAGATATGTCAAATTTCTAACTTCTACAAGTTTTCTAGTCTTTTCCATAGGTCATAGCAACGAGTTGCAATGGAGACGGTAGTTTTTTCTGAGGTTTTCCAACAGGGAATCAAGGATTAGAAATCACACTTTTTAGCCAAAAAAGTGCAATGTCGAGTATAGAGTGCATATTTCGCGCCAAAAACTACGATCCTCGCTAAAAATGGGTTAGTACCTACGATTTAAGGGTTTCCAGGTTTTTATCAGATCTGTTTCTGAGTTTTGTCAAGAGCTGTGTGTTGGGTTGTTTGACCTCTTTCTCACCTGCTTAGGCCTTGATCTACTCTTATTTACTCGTCAAAGTGGAATTTATTCCCTTAGGGCTTCTAGTACGCTTCCACATTTATAGGAGGAGTTTAGTTGAGTAAGAAGTCTGAGTTTCTCCAGCACTTTCATCCATATATTCTAGATTTGTACCCTTTTCTTTCATATCTCCAAATATATTGTGTTTCCATCCATGGTTTCATATTAAACCTTGTTTGGTCATTGGCCTTAGGGTCCCATCGGTTGCCCTAGGATTTACACCCATCTCCCTATCTTTTTGTAGTGATCTTACTCTCTAGTTTTTTGTTATTGCTAAACCACTTTCCAGTAGCCTAGTGTCATTTCATCCCAGTCACACCGAAAATTAGATCCCTTGAACCTTTTAGTGTGTTTTCAGTTGATTTCACCACCAACCAGCACAATGTTTGCAAATTCAATTTGGGTAGGGTTTAGTTAATGGTTTTGCGGTACGTTTACTGTAGTTAATTCTAGTTTATTTTCAACAATTTTTTTTCTTTTTTACAAACACGATCTGGGCTTAATCAATAAATACACTTGCACACACAAGCACACCTTAACCGAACCAAGCCCAAACTGAACATAAAAAATTTATCTCCCCTCATCGAGACAAAGTCATATTGTTGATCTCCCTTCACCATTTTTCATGTCACATGTGTCCTACCACCATTGTGCCACCAAGGCATTTGTCACAGAGACTCTTATAGCTTCATCCCCATTTTCCACTCAGGCATATTACTCCTCCTCACTAGGACCCATACCGACTCTTCTCCTGGTTCATCTAATTCCGATCCTCCTTCACCACATAATGTCACCATGTTTGGACCCACAGCTAGTGTAGGAACCCAACCTAGTGTTGGCTCCAGTTCTACCCTAGTAATCACATCTAGAGGAGCAATCTCATGAACCATTCAAAAAACTCCCATACTCCCTTTTATGGCTGGCTTAAGTCTCCTGGATTTTAGCAAATTGATAAACGACCCAATACACCACAATGCTGGTTGGCATGCTATGTCGACTAAGCTTCCCTCAAATATCCCAAAGTTTGAAGGTAATTCTGGAGAGGATCTTACCGATCATGTTCGCTACTTCCACATGTGGTGTTCATCCAACTCCATTACCGATGAGTTCATTCATTTTCGGCTCTTCCAACGCACGCTCACTAGAGACGCTACAAAATGGTATGTATACTAGCCCGCCACATTTCATTCCATTTTAGTGATGCTTGCTAACTTGTTCCTCTCATATTTCTAGCTTCCTCTCTAGCGCGACACTGGTAAAAAGATTATGACCTCATTTCTTCAGTCCTCTACCACTCACGTTTCTGACCATGTTCAAGAGTGGCGTAGAAGGAGGAGCACATGTCGTGCCCTGCACTTCGAAGACCGTGTCTATCTAGATTGGTTTCTCAGGACCCTTTTAGCACCCATTGGAAAAGATGTCATGTCCCATTTTCCTCAGACTGAGGAAGAAGCTCTCCAAACTGCTCTGAGATATGACCTGATTTATGTGCAATCCAAATCTATCTATACTGTCATTGCAAACCCTCCCCGTCCTGGAGGTTCCAATGCACCAGGGTAATCTCATGTTATCGACGGTATCATTGGAACCCTTTCACATCCTTCCCCATATACTCAGCAAAGTTATGGCCATTCATAGGGGGGCACCAGTTCCTCCAACACTTATGCCCCTCTTGCTAGCAACATGTTTTCAGGGCCCCAACCTATCTACCAAACCGTTGCTCCTCCTTATGAACAGTCAAACACTTCAGCCCCTCAAGCATTAACACCGCAGCCTCCCATGCATCCTCAGCCCCTGCAGCTACTACCCCCTTAGGGTCAAGTGTTTGCACAGTAGAGTGCAAAAAATCCCCAAAATTTGAAGAAAAATAATAAGGGGAAGGGTAACAACAGTAACAAGGGTAACCAGGGTAATCAAGGTAATCAACCTAGTGAATCCCAGGGGAACCAGCTTAACACCAACAACTAGCAACAGGGAAGCCAACCCAAGCAAAACAAGGCTATTCGTACGAACAAGCGTTGTGCATGTTGTGGTGTACATGGCCATTATACACATGAGTGTCCTATCTTACCCCAGATGTGCCAAATGTGGGAAGCTCAAGCAACTTCTAGAGGCCAACAATTGCCTTAAAATCTTGCACCATCTCAACCGATAGTGCTTACAAATCCTTTCCCTCAACAAGGATTTGTCTCTTCTCAACCTCACCTAGGTCAAGCTGCCCACCGTCCCCAACCTTCTGGTCCTGGTGACTACCAGATCCTCATGATGAGCTCTGATGAGGTTAATCCCTCCGATATCAACTTGCAAACTCGATCGCGTCAATATGATAAGCCATAAACTTTGTCCACCACTAAGTCCAAAACCAAAGCTTCTATTGAGCCTCTTACGACAACAAATGTTCCATTACAGATCCCTCAACCTAAAGCTGAGGAAATTCCCAAGATCCCAAAGGGACAATTATGCAATAACACAGCTTCTAACCAAGTTTCCCATACATACAATATAGTATATGACTTGGCGCAATCACCTGCCACTATGTCGACACTGGATCTACTCCAGTCATGCCAATTTCAAAAGAAAGCTCTAACAACTTCTTTGGGCGTAGTAGATCCTTCTGACGATCGTTTGATTATCTTCCTAGTTGATATATCAGAACATCCCCCATTTCCTTGCTCCATTGCTTTCTAGGTACTAGACCGAGTCCGTAACGTCATCAACTCCCGATGCATAACTGTCAATGGTGCATCCACTTGTGCGATGTCCACTACCATTTGGAGAAAACTTTAGTCACCTGAGTTGTTCCCCTCCACCATCACTTTGCATGCTTGGGACAGACAGTCCTCCTAGCCTCTTAGCATGTACCACAACTATCCAGTGACCCTTGCGGGCAAGACTGTCCATGTAGATATTGAGCTTATTGATGCCCCTTTAGATTACAACATTCTCTTGGGTTGTAGTTACACATATGCCATGTCAGCTATCGCATCTACGGTTTTCCGCAAGATGTGCTTCCCCCATGAAGGGAAGATCGTTACCATAGATCAATTGACTTACTACGAGCCAGCATCTGTGACGTCCCCTGAGTCCATTATCTCATCAGTGTTAGATAAGAAGTCTTCAACTCCTCTCACTGATGTTTCACTGAGAGTCTATAAACATTCCTCATTATTGGGTTCTTTCCCTAGTCCTCCCCCTCTCATCTTAGAGCCTAAGTATTTTAGCGTCACGGGTTGTCCTCAAGGAGTCTAGTACATTTGATCGACAATGAGCTCCTCCCCAAGGCCCCAAAGTCGTCACCTCCGTGCACTTTGTGTAAAGTTGTGGGGCACACAACCAATAATTGTCTTCAGCTTCCTCATCTCAAATCTTTGGTTCATGAAACGTTCCCTAAGTCAAATATCCCTAAAGTCCATTTTAACTTGCCAGGTCCACCTAAGAAACTCAAAACGTTACACAAAAATCACCCTTGTGCCCTGTGTGATCATCATGGTGACTACTCCCATTGTTGCCTTCATCTCAACGAATTTTATGATTTACTTAAGCCACTTCACGAATACGAGACCACTCATAATGGATCACCTTCTCCTCTTCCTATGGATTTTTGTACCAATAGTAAACCAGAATAAGAGGAATCTGATCCCACCATCGTGATCCCTTCCCCATATGTAAAGATGACAGATGCCACGGGCGATATCCTTTACCTATCATCATCCTTGAGTTCCTCGTAGGCAATCCTTTCTGAGGTTTCTGAGTGTGCTTGTATTCAACCTCTTTCGACAAAATCCCAGGTCTCAACATACATAGATCCTTCATCTACTATCTCATCATCTACCATTCCATATGATGCGTATGTGAACCTTCTTTCTTAGGTTGATGCACTAGGTACTGCACCACTTGATGTAGTTAATATTCCTCTCATCCGCTCATATTCCATTTTGATGAGGACATCAAGGAAGCTATGTCTACCCCTAATTACCGTTGCACTTAGGCAAGGGGGAATATTTTTTCGAGGATTCTAAAGGCCATTTCCTTCCTAATAATCCAAATGAAATCTACCTAAAGAAATTTTTCTCATAGATTATCTCTTTGATTTAAATGTCTTTATTTCTATCATGAAGTTAGGTAGGATGCATCATCTCATCTATCGTCTTTTGCACCTTTCAGATGGATCCATCATCCACACCATATATCGGTCATGTTGATGGTGCAAGTCGCTTCTCTAGGAATATAGCCTTGACAGCATGGGCCATTTTTACCCCCTTGCATACATTAGCCCTTTCGAACGACATGTGCAATGGATCTGCCACCAATAGCCAGCCCGAATATGATGCAGTGATAGGTTTGTTGGTCGATTCCCTTTCTCATCACATCCTTCATCTTCATGTTTGTTTATATTCCTTGCTACTTGCCATGAAATTGAATGGTGTGTATCATGTGCATAACCAAGTCATATTTAGAAAATATCTGCGTGTTAAGATATTGGTACGGGAATTTGAAACCATTACTTTTAGTCAAGTTCCTAGAGCCCAAAATAACTATGTAGATACCCTTGAAAATAACATTCTAGATTGGCATTTATCACATGTATACCACAGAAGACAACCATAAGAAAAACACATGGTGAACCATCATCGTCATATGAAAATGCATAATCATATTATGTATCATATAAGTGTTCGGAGCCCATAGCTATAAATACATCCGACATGCCCATAACATGTTATAAAAATCAAAATTAAACGGACCCACATGTCCCCATATCTAGTCACTATCCGAAGGATCATGCACCAAAGGCTCTGCCCCACCTGCACGTAGATCATGTACTGCATGACCAACCATCGCCATGCATTGCATGATACCTCACCACTCTAAGGGAAGGTCGTTACATTCATATATGTATTGATCGTCTAGATCATGGCATCCCTTCTCAGAAACTCTGGTCAAGAGCACCCCACATCTACGGTGTAGATAAACGAGTAGCACACTATCCTCTGGACCCTGACAAGATGACGATGTTCCCCAATCTGTAGCCATAGGCGCTGCGGCTCGTCCTACATACTTTGCCGGTTTTACCAGTGCTATGACTGCATACCACATATTTTACACTTAGTACCATATACATGTGATAAAAATATGAAATGCACCATAAAGAAAGCAACTTAACAATTACCGTTTGGTCCCCATGCTTGCTTGAGAGAAAGTGGTAAGTCAGGATCTCCCTGATAATTCATCCCACTATAAGGATAATCGTCAATCTATAGGGGCATCTTATCCCAATGTGCAAAAAACGTGCTTTTGAACACCCGTCTAACTCCCCGTCCTCCTCTCCGCACTAGCTACCCCTAGAAGCGGATCCTGGGCTCCTGTGGGCCCCAATATCAGATCTATACATGAGGAAGGATGGCGGGTATCTTCTTAAAGAACAATTCACATAGTATGATACCAAAAGCATAGTCATGGCTCACCTGCATAGACTTAACTATCGTTTCACTGACGACAGCATCGTCTTAGCCCACCCATAGTAGGTCCTAGCCAAAACGCTCTCGACCAGCATCATCTACCCACCAGTGACGTGGTGGAACACATGGCAGCCCAAGACCCGTAGCACAGCTACGGAAACAACTTGTGTCTCTAGCCAATCTAAATCACCAATCGGGATAGTCTTGCCCTTCACATGCACATCCTGTGGACAATGGCACTCTACAAACTCTGTAATGTTCCTCCCACAAGGAAACACTAGATGGATATCCCCCACCACTCTAAGGGGAGGGAGTCTGGTGAAGAAATAAATATCCTGTAATGTGACCTTAATGGGTTCTCTACGACCTTGAGAGCCCGACAGGGAGCCAATGCCCCTCGAACACCCTGATCCATCTGAATCTCAGATCAGAGGGTATCCAAGTCTCACTCACACCAGTTGATTTTTAGCTCTACCATGCCTGCAAAACACCATATGTCTTTTCAGTTGAGAGAAGAAAACACTGTTCTACACTAATCAACCTACAACCCCCAACAAGCGAGCAAACCACCCCTATTTTCAGCCCAAATCGCAGTTTTATGCCCAGAAAGTGTGAGCTCACAAGTTTTCACTTGTTTCCTATGATCCAAATTGCATTTCTAGGCACAAAAAGTGTGATTAGACCATGAAGAGGAGCAAGGGTCTCCTAGGGAGCTGCCAGGAGCGAAAAATCACGAAATAAATAACTGAAATTGAAGAGATGAGCAAGGCCACCTACTTGAAAGTCGCAGATCCTAATTCTAATGGTCGGTTTGTCTGCTATGATCTCCACAAGATTTAGGGCCTTTTCCTCCTCTCCAAATTTACCACAACCCACTTAAAAAATGAATTCCAATTGGAGGTAAATTGTCCTTTCATAGAAAAATCCACAATTTTTCTACCACCCGCTTTGACCAAATGGTAGCTCATCTTGACGAACCATCAACATCATTGGAAATCTCTCATCAAGTACTATAATGTGTCTTTCTCAGTTTTCGATGATTTGAAACTTCATTAGGAAGCCATTTTTCCAAGAAGGTTCACTTCGTCACCTCTCAAAATCAGATTTCTTCTATGTGACACTTCTAACCATCATTTACTCATTTTTTCATGGTCCCCACCAGGCCTATTCTGTGTGGTAGCATCATCCAGTCACCCTTGTTCAGAGCGTCCGCGATGAGTCACCCTTGCATCCATGGAGTTTGTTCCGTATCCCATTTTATCATATCACAGTATTCCATCCATATTTTGGTACCGTTCATCCTGTCTTGCCCATTTTGGCCGCCAATCATATTGTCCGCGTCCCATTTGGAGTTGAGTCAGTCGCTGCCAAGTCAACCATGTACTTTATGCTCTGACAAGGGAAGTCGTCTATTTGTCCCCCAATCCCTCATTTTCCATTATACCTAGTGTCAGTCCATTAGTCACATTACTATTTTCCCTCATACCTTAGTTGAGGATCCTCATTGCCTCACTTATCGTGGGCCCTATTCTGTCGACATCCGCTCATTTATTCCATAAGAACGACCTAGAGGGTGGTGTATATTGGTTCCAGCTTCCATTCTTGTTCGGTATTTTGGATTGAGTAGAGGGACTCATTATTTCCCTTTGACTTGGTTGTTTCATGTTCGTGATCCATACACTCGATGGTCCAGTGATGCAGCATATTGTATCAGTGGTTCCTAGGTGTGCGTGAGATGTTTTAGACGTCATGAGGGGGTGGCCCTTCAGGTAGCCCCACACATGCTCGGATGCATTCCTATTATGCTACAGCCTTAGATGAAATGCCGTAAATATAATGGGTTCGGTTCCTACCAATCACAGTGTTCATAGCATGCACATCTCCTTCAGATGATCCATTTAGTTTTGCAGATCCCTTCCTTGTTCAACAAGGCTTCTTCAGTTGGTCTATCCTCCCTCCAACCCATGTTTTGAGGGAAGGGCCATTATATCTCATGTAATCATTTCATATTATATTCAATCCTAGCTCATATTTTTTTCAGGTGCATTATATATATGGGACATTTTGTATTATTTTCTGACTCAATTATGCCAACATGTCATGTACCATTTAGCATGTACTTCATTGCTCAGTTTGATGTTTCTCAGCACACCATTATTTTTGTACAAAGTTATCTCGGTGGGTATATGTATGCCTCCCCCACCTCATTGACGTCTAGCACCATAACATAAAAGGTGACTTGCATTAGCCTTGCCCCCTCTGTCCCTATCCTCCTGATTTAGTTGTATTGGTCTCTCTCTCTCTCTCCCCCCACTTTGTTGTGTAGTGATTGTGTCTTTACAACACAGTTCGATCATATGTTTTCCTCCTACCACTTGTACATTTGGGGGGAAACTGTTATCACCAAAATATTGATCATCTAGCCTAATTTACTAGGTGGATTGAACTACATCATGTAAAGCGAATTTTACAATAGTAAAATTTCTTTCACTATGAAAAATTACTTAATAAACCACCTTTGTTAAGTAATTTATAATTAAACTCATGCAGAATAATTAAACTAATCATTATTTATTTGATTTTCTTCTAGGAATAATTAGTTAAACCATTTTTCAATTATTATTCCTTGTCATATTTGGCCCAATTATGAAAAATCAACAGATAAGTTATTAATTATCTTATTTTTCTCTAGGAATAATTAATTATTATTCCTTATCAAATTTGAAAAATCCCTTGGGAATAATTAAATAAATCATTATTTATTTATTATTGCTTAACCAATTTGTTGATATGATAAATAAATCATTAACTTATTTATTATTTCTAAATAAAAGTTTAAATATTTTTTCCCTCCTAACCAAATACAATAAAATATTCCAAGTGGTTATGCCAAGAATGGGGTTAATAATATTTTATTATTGCTCATTATTCGAGGATAACTCAATATTTTGTTTTTTTTTTCTACGTAAAATTAATCTATTAATATGTACAGAAAGAAGCAAAGAGGACAAGGCCTCGACCAAGGTATCGTAGAATATCAACAAAATCTGGACTGCCCCAACATTGGGGAAACTAGTCTAGTGAGAGCAGAAACCTCAAAAATGGTATCGCTTCTCAAGTCCAGACCCCACAAAAAAAAGAGTAAGATTGTTCCTTGACGATTAGTCCAGGTAGGAAACCAGAATCCAAGTAACACTAGCAAAAAACAAAAAGACCAAATAATGAACACTTGGGCAGCCACAGCTGTCCTCGTACTATCATCAAGCAGCCCCTGCCTATTCTCCATCCCATGGGCTCCGCCCCTATGTTTCCGCCGATGCGATATTGTGATGCGATATGATCGCAATCGCATATCACTATAAGTTAAGGCCTTGCCCTTTGGTCTCCCCATTCTGCGATCCACCGTTGAGTCTGCGTCATCGCATCGCACATGTGAAACTGTGGAGGCTCCGCTCCTAGGTTTTCGCCAATGTAATATTGCAATGCGGTCTGATCGCGATCGCTTATCACTATAAGATAAGGCCTCGCCCTTTGGTCTCCCCATTCTGCGATCCGCCGTCGGGTCTGCGTCATTGCATCGCACATGTGAATGTGTGGAGGCTCTGCCCCTAGGTTTCCGCCGATGCGATATTGCGATGCGATCTGATCGCAATCGCATATCGCTATAAGATAAGGCCTTGCCATTTGGTCTCCCCATACTGCGATCTGTTGAGATTGTGATGCGATCTGATTGCAGTCTCATATTGCTGGTTATCGATCTGCGATCCACCATTTCTGTTGCATTGAAGAGAGCCGAAGTCTGAGGCATGCTGGAGCATGCTGAGGCATGAACCAGAGCGGAGGACAGGATATGAAATCCGGAACCACTTAAAACAATGCCATTGAACCCTGCATTTCTCAAATGCAGAGATCGATTGATCAGAAACCAATTATCTGGCTTGTCTTGGGTAGGCAGGTGTCGCCCCATCTCGCCCCAAAAGGTAGTGGGCTTGGCCAGGTTTAGACTAACTACTCGCACGACGAGCTACGATCTTGCTCGAGATCGAACACAAGACCGGTCCATCATGACGAGGCCAACTTTACCACTACAGCGCCCCCAAGACCTTATAACTCAATATTTTGTTATAAATAGAAGGGTTTTCCATTCATTATTCACTTTTGACTATTTTCATTGTTGCACTCACTACTGTAACTCTGATTATTTTCATTGATGCACTCCATTTCTCTGCCATTTGAGTTCCCATTAAGCTCAAGCATTTTATTTGTTGGATTTTCACATTATAGAGGAGAGAGACTCTAAAGAAGATGAAGACGTTCTAGGATAGCAAGGAACCCATCCCATAGAGGGGGACAGGTAACATTTATTTGTTCCCTTCACAGGTGTTATAATAAAATCTATTCTTTGTATATATAGTTTCCATTGATTATTTGAGTTATTATTGTTTCTTTTTGTTGTTTAACTATGATTGTGGCATAGATTAGGACTTTCGCAGGTTTTGTTTCTATCATTTGTTGTAGATCTACAACTTTTAGCAGCCATTTATATTATTGATACTATTTATTATCCACAGTCTTAAGTGGGTTCTTTTCATACATCTTTGAGAAGAAAACACTAGAAGAGAAAGAATTCTAGAAAATGCATGGAGCAAGGACCCTTGAAACCCTCAGTCTTTGGAAAATAAGTGTAGATTCCAAGTGATCAATCTCCAAATTTGGCTATGGGTTCAACCTCAATCCTAGGATGAGCTTGATTAAACAATTTATATTCTTCCTTGGGATCAAGTTTAGAAACTCGACCTTCCAACCTTTGCAATTTGACCTCTTTTACCTCCAATGAAATCAATCCATAATTATTTCAAGGAGACACTTTAGATCTATGAGCAAGTTAAAAATGGCATCGAAAGGTAGGGTTTCCTCCTTAGATTTAAATGATATAGCCTCTTTCCAATATACATTACAAAAATATATTCATACCATTGATCTTGAAATGAAACGGATATAATCCGATATGATACTTGTGCCCAGAATTTAGCCTTTGAACCCTTGGTGTTTGACTGACTAGAAGGAGATGAACTCTTTTGTTGGATTTCTATAGACCTATAATCAAATTATAGTCAATATGGTAGTACTTCCTACAACAAATCTCACAGCCTTGCAATACAATTGAAAAGAGACCCTCAAATCTGATAGGGGTTCGATGTTGACCCAGTAAACTTGAATGGATAAATATGGTGAAGCAAACCCAGGTCCAATCTAAAAATTTGGCAAAGTAATGTTTTCTCTTTTGTTTGCAATAGAATAATAACTCTCAAAATAATGCAGAAAATTTTTCTTCCAATCAACCGAAAAATAGAACCAACTAGGATGATACGAAATACCATAGAAGATGGAAATGTCGGCTAGGGTGAGCATAAATTCCACCAAAGTTCCCTGCATGAAACCTCCAAATAACCCTGCAAATAATTTAGAATTTTCCAATAAAACCCTCAGGATGGCGAGATGCACAGCTCTGATACCACTGTAATTTCCCAATCATCAAAATTTTAATCAGTTCTGGTACATTGTAGGTGTTCTAATAAAATTATTGCAGTAGAAACACTGAACACAATAAATATCTGAGAATGCAACATCTTATTTATGTAAATAAATATAAACAAAATTGCATGCCCACAGAAGTACTACTAAAGCTCCTGCCTTGGCATGTATGGCTTCCCATCAATAGAAAAATTAAAGATCCTGAAGCACAATCTTAGATCCTCGATGGATCCACTAGAGAAATTACTCCCATGGGGTTTTCGTCCTTGGGATCAACTAGAACTTGCCATGACAAGCTCTCAACAAAAGAAAACTAGATAAATAACTCTCGACGATTACATTATTAAGCTCCTATCCCCTTTTATATGCTTCATTGAATCTGTAGAGACTTTATTTTATTGTTTTCACTAGAAAAACAAAGGCAAATACCATGGGTCAATGCCATGGGCAACTACCACGGTAAATACCATGGGCAGATTCCACCCACTTTAACCATATCCACAAAAAAAAAGAATATTACAAATCCATTGACTCTTATTTGGTCTAGGAATTTTATGTTTAGGAATTCCCCAAGATCCATAAAAGCACAAACTTAATATAAATTACTCATCAACACCACAAAGTATGCTATTTTTATTGAGAATATTGAGCATATGGAAAAATTCTTGTTAAAGTGGATGTTAGAGAAATCCCTAATGCATAGGTCTAACAATAACAAGAATTGTTTTACCTTTCGGGTAATTCTCTTAAGAATCCTAACTATGTCTTAAAAATGTAGCTTGGGGCATTAAATTTAAACAATATTCCTTATTGATTTTGGGATTGGGATGAGAGAGACATAGGAGATATTGTCTATTCTAAAAATAAACATCTTTTCACTTGTATCTTTTCGATACATAATGTCTCTTTTTCATAAATTAAATTTAAAACCTTCTTTCCTTAATTCTTCATGAGAAACCATCCTTCCAAGAGGCATTAAGGCCATTTCTAGACAAGTAAGGCCACCTACTAAGTCATAGATTTGAAATCCAATGACTCTACTACGAGCTCACCAAGATTTAGTTCCTCTTACTCTTCTCTAAATTCTCCAACAAATCAATGTACAAATGAATTGGAATTGGGGGAAAGAAGCCCTCTTATAGGAAAAACTCTAGTTTTTTTTGGCCATTAGGAGTAAATGGTAGCTCAGTTTGACAAACCGTCAACACTGTTGAAATTCTCTCACCGATCTCTATAATGGGTCTCCATGTTTCTCGTAATTTGAAACTTCGCCACAAAGCCATTTTTTCCATGAGGTCTCACTTTGGTGCATTAAATCAAATCTCTTAATATGAGTCACGTACTCTTGTACCACTTTTCCTTTGAAATTTTAGAATTATGAGTCAAGTTATGTCACGAGTAATCACTATTTACTAATTCTATTATGGCGTGTTGCAAGCCTTTCCCATGTGGAAGCATCATATAGTCACCTTTCTTCAAAGCATTAGAGATGAGTCACCCCTACATCTAAAGAGTCTGTTCAAAGTCCTATTGAGTCCTGTTACAATATATTATCCATCTATGTGTCGCATTCATCCCATTTTTCTTATATTTGAACTCCATCTAACCTCATGTGCATTTGAAAATCCTCCGACTGAGTAATTGACCATCCCTTATGGAGTTGTGTCAATCACTACGAGGTCAACCTTTCATGTTATGCTCTGACAAGGTAAATCATAACTCCATGAGTCACCATATATTCCAATTATCATCCCCGATGTTAGTCGTTATTAACCATAATACTATGATCCTTGTGCCTTTATAGAGGATTCATAATTTCCTAAACTCTGGTGGGCCTGCTTTTGTTAACATCAACACATTTATTCCAGGAGAGTAGTCTAGAGGATGGTGTACCTTGGTTTCATCTTTCATCCTTTCTTGGTGTCTCTAATTAAGCAAAGTGAATCATTATTTCCCTTTTACTTGGTTTTTTCTCGCATGCTCAAATTCAACTCATTATCGCACGATCAAGAAACATACAATTGGTGGTTTAGCGATCTAGCATATTTTCCTAGATTTTCTGAGGTGTGTGTGAGATGTTCTAGACCTCATGAGAGGATGTCCCTTCAGGTAGCCCCTCACATACCTAGATGTTAGAAAATTATGATCTAGCCTCAGAAGAAGTTATTTTCATTTGAATGGCTTTGTTTCTGCTGATTGCATAACTCACGACATGAACCTCTATTTCAAATGGTCCATTGAGATATTTAAATACCTCTCCTATTCATCTGGGGTTCTTTGGTTGTGATCTCCCGCCCACCCCCACTGCACCACACCAACATGGGGGAATTATGTCTCATGTCCTCAAATCAACATACTTAATTGTATCGATCCTAGCCACTGTATTCAAGGAAATTATGTATATGGGGATCATTATCTCATTGTATCATTTTTTACCCCATTGATGCCAGCATATCATGTATCATGTACTATGTACCTCAGACCTAGATTGTTAAGCACACCATTATCATTTGTACTTGGTTATCTCGTAGGTATGGGTATATCTCACCCACCTTATTGATATCTTGTACTCATCAATAAAGGAAACCTTTATCTCACAGGTAGGTTTCACCCCCTCCAACTTCACTCCTTCCTATTACTTGAGTGATCTCTCTCTCTCCCTATGACTTCCCTTCGATGTTTTGCGAAAGTGAAGCTAGAACATATTTCCATCATACGATGTGCTCCTCAAACTCTTATGTTGGGTGACAATCTATTATCACCCAATAAATGATCACCTAGTCATGTATTACGAGGTTGATCAAAATGCACCATGTATGATAGTTTTTTACATATTAAATCCTTCTTTTACCTTAGGCAATAATTTAGTGAACCAATTTCCTAAAGTATGTCGTTCCATTCTAGACTACTGCATGGAGGGGAATTTTAAGACAATGTTTTAAGACAAAATAAATCTTTTGTCTCAAAATTTTACATATGATGCGCTAGTAAAAAACGGGATTAGGGGTTCATCTTCACACTATTGATGCTTTCTTTGGGAAGTAGAGTGATGGAGGTTGACAACAACTAATGGGATTTAGGGCGATGGAGGTTGAAAACAGAGGTGTGTGTCATGAGAGGAGCAATGGAGGCACTTTCGAAGAACGTTAAAGGGTGGTAACATAGTTCGAGTACTTTTCGGGGTCTCCATCGATTGTGTTTTAATATGTGTTTTTTTACTATTTTATTTATTTTGAATGCTACTTATATACATTGTTTGTTGTTATTAGCAAATTGTTGTGCTAGATTGGCAACATGGATTAGATTCACTTGAAGGATTGTTGAAAAATGTGGCAAGAAATTCTCAATTTGATTTTGCCTTGATTAAATTGAGAAATTTTAAATTTCCACATCAGCAGACAACTTGGATGTAATTAGCTTGTATGACATGGTTTGTGTCACACATTTTACTCAATCAATTTGAGTTGGAGGAGTTAGAGTTCAGTTAAGCATGTGTGATTTCTAATTTGTAGCAGTCAAAGTTAGTTATCTCAAGTTGTTTTCAGTTAAACTAGGTCTAACTGTTGGAGGAACTAGTGAAAGGCTAGTTGTGCAGTGAGACTTCAGTGAAATGCAATGATCGTCTAGTTAAGTGATCAATTATCCCAAAATTGCTAGTGCATGCAAAAAATTCGAGTTCCCCAGCTATGGTGGAGATTCCAAGGCAGTGTAATATTAGTTGTAGACTAGTCTTGAGTGTATAGGTGTTGCATGCAGTCACATGATCAACCTTAGGAATTGTGCAATCCATTTTGGAAAAAACTTAAATAATAGGAGACTAATTTCTCAAGGAATTACACAAGGAAATAGGGGCTCAAGCAGAGGTAGAAATTGACAAAGTTTGGGTTTGAGCTTCTCAGTGAGCAGAGGGATAGGTTATTCACTTATGGGTTGTGAATAGTTGAGTAAATCAATTGTAATACATCTATATTCATAAGATTGATGCAAGAAGGCATTGGAGTTATTAGAAGATTTATTTCCCCAAGAAAAATATTGTGTGCATGTATTTTATTTCTTATTGCATGACTGAATTTTTTGTTCTAAATTATGAATTAACCTTCATAGAGTAGTAGAGTAGGTCTGTGTCTTATGATTTTGAAAAAACTTCATGATGAGTTGCAAATCTACACCATAATTTCTACATCGTATCATAGTAGGATTCACATTAGAGCATGAATTTCAAATTTGTTTCTCAGGAGGTTCGAATTTGCAGTTCAGTGTAGCAATATCTCTTAAGAACTGAAAATATGACCTTCAATGGGCTGAGGCTAGAGTATTCCTTGGAAGGCAACTCTAATTTCATTGACTGCAAGGATCGCATGGAGGAGGTACTCGATGACAACAGATTGCTACAATACATCAAGAGAGATGTTACAAAACCAGCAGAATCTGGTGCCCAAAACCTTGCTCGGTGGAAGAAAGTTTTAGCCAAGGTGTGGATAATAATATTGGAGGGAGTACGAGACCACGGTGTCAACAATCGCCATGGGAAAAAAAATCCTTATGGAATGTGGTAGGCACTCACAAATCTGTTTTAGAATAGTAGTGACCACAAACAGTTGGTGCTCAAGGATAAACTTTGAAATATAAAGATGTAGAAGAATGACTTTACCATGCAATATCCGAGGAGGTTCACACAAGTTCATGATGAGCTTGCAGGTTTTGGTGTTACTCTTTCAAAGGCTGATTTGGTAAGAATATCCCTTCTGGGCCTTCCCAAGAGTTGGCATACCTATCAAGATTAAGTGAACGGGGGGGAGAAACTACAAATTGGGAACAATTCTAGTACAATTTGGTACAAGAGGAAATAAGGAAGAATACTAGAGATGGTACCTCATCCAAGGGCAAGGATGAAGAAAAATTTGCATTGGTTGGAAAGGGAATGAAGGGAAAAGGGGAAGAAATCTCAAAACAAACTAGAATCCAACCAAGGGAGAAAGAAGAAAGATTTGTCAAAAATTAAATCCTTCCATTGTCACGAATACGAGCACTATGCCACAAAGTGCCCACAAAAAGAGGCAAGTGAGAAGACCTTAGGAGGAGCAGTGGGTGAAGCCTTGGATTCATAGTTCAACCTTGACTTTACCCTTATCGCATGCATGTCCAACATAGTGATGGGGAGCGTGTGGTACTATGACTCAGGTGCATTGTTCCACATGACAGGGTGTAGATACTTTTCAATGACTTGGAAGAGAAAGATATCCGTATGTACATAATGCTAGGGGACGAAGGAAGGTACAACATGACTAGTATCGGTACATTCAACTTTCAGAGGGAGTCAGGCTCCCCTCTCAGGCTCATGGATGTCATGTTTGTTGTAGGCCTCAAGAAATATTTCATCTCTATTGCAGTTTTGGAAGACCGTGGTTATGACGTGATCTTCAACAAAGGAAAAACATTCCTGAGGAACATAGCCACAAGATAGGTGAATAAGATCGAGGTTTGTGTGAAGAATCTATATAATTTAGATGTGGAAGGTTGTGTTGCATTAAAAACTAAGGAAGAGAAAGTGCAGGGGCATGATGTAGGTGAACTTTAGCACATAAGCCTTGTCCATTTGCATCATGGCACCTCGAATAGTATACAACAAATATCCACTAGCCTCCTTAAAGGAGCACTTGAGTAGCAGGATGTATGCAAAGGATGTATCTTGGGGAAGTACATAAAATCTGAATTTCATGATCGGGACAACAAAGCGCATGCAGTCCAGGAAAGGATCCACTTTGATGTCTGTGGACCATTCTTATAGCCTCCACTAACCGACACAAATATTTTATCCTTTTTATTGATGACTTCTCACATAAGTGTTGGATCTCTTCATGCGGAAGAAAGATGGGGCATTCTCGAAGTTCATAGAATTCAAGGCACTGTTTGAGAAAGAAACCAACAAGAAGGTGAAGGCTCTCTGGAGAAATAATGGAGGTGAGTATGTGTTAAATGAATTAAAAAATTTATGTGCGAAAGAAGGCATTCGACGAGAGTTGACAACACCCCACAACCCACATCAAACTGGGGTGGTTGAGAGAAATATCCATAGCATTTTGGGAGCAAGGTTGATGTTGCATGACCATGGCTTACCTCTCCATTTGTGGGTTGAGGCATGCAATACAACAGTTTGTTTGCGGCACTGAAGTTCTCATCAGATTCTTGGCATGATATTACACCGAAGGAGGCTTTCTCGGGAAGAAAGCCAGATGTGTTGCACTTCAAGATTTTTGGAGTCTCTGTTTACTACCATGTCTCCAAAGAATCAAGGAAGAAGCTTTAGTCAACAGCAAAATTCGTGGTATTTGTGGGTTACACAAAAACTCCCCACAACTAAACAATGTAAACTTTGAAACGGGAACTATAAACTCAAAACGGGAACTCTGGCCAAAAAACCCCAAAAAAACATCAAAAACAGTGCTAAAAACGAAAAGTGTGTATACTGGAACAATGTTTTTTTTTTTTAGGTGTCAATTTTGATCGTGTTTTAAAAATGGCAGTGACTACGAAATTTTCGTGCAAAATATAGCTTTAAAACGAAAGTGATGATACTGGAATAATGATTTTTTTTTTTAGGGTCAATTTTCAAACTTTTTAAAAAAATGCTAATAAAACCAATTTTTTATGTCTCAGACAAAGTTAATTTTTAAGGAAAAAACACATTAATGTTTCTGGTAGAATATCATTTTTCTTTCCTAAGTATAAATTTAACATGTTTTCAACCACAACATGCTAGATACAAAAGAAATTGAAATTTTTTCAACTATAAAATTAAAAAACCATGACATTATGAACAAATTATATCACTGAATGAATTCAAAAGTCTTTATTTGTATACTGAATAAAACAAACATTATATCTCTAATTTGATATTGCATTGTAGATATTTAAACAATAAAATTTATCATACTTAAGACATAATCCAACAACATAAAAATGCTTCATAACTTCTCATTTAACAACATATGGAAAACATTAATTTTATTTGAAGATACAATGCATACATCAGTTATATAAACTGTCTTAAACAATTATTCAAAATCACTCATATTTTCTTGCACACCATCAGAATTCACATCTTCAGATGAGTGACTGGATGCTGACGAAGATGTTCCATATTCTTCTCTTTCATCAACTATTGCCCCATCTGAGTCCACATGCATGCCCAACATTCCAGGTTTCAAAAGTCTTCTAGATCTACGACTGGTTTCAGCAGACTCCCATGTCAACACTGTTTCTTCTAGTAACAACCTTTTCAGAATCTCTGTCGTCTTGAAGCGAAGAGTTCTTCTCTTTGTTAAATTGAAGTCATAAACAAGTATGTCAACATCCTCCAATTGTAATATGTCTGTGCGGCGGCGATTTATATTTGTACCCTTTCTTTTTCTTTTCCCACCATTTTTTTTGTCAACTACCATCTCTGGCTTATACACACCATTGAATGGGTGTGTATTTGTGGCATACCAATGTACTTCAACACCTGTAACATCCTCATTTTCTGTAAAGACCTTTATAACTTTAGCAACCCAAAATGGATAGCCATTGGGATCTCCATCTGCTAGCACTGCAATCATGCAACCCTCCTTAATATCATGTACTGAACCCCTATAAAGGTCTTCCATGGCTTCACGTTGTGCACGAGATCTTCTGGAACCAATATACATCTCTCTTTCCATTGCCTGTGAAGAATTAATAATATCTTGAGTTTGTTGCTGTTCAACAATGTTTACTTCCTCTTGTTCATTCGACACATTTTGTGGCCAAATAAATGGATTTTTCAAAGGTATATCTTCATTGGTTGTTGTTGAAATGATATCACTTTGATTATTGAAAAATGACTCCCACCAAACTGAATCAGCAATGTCAAAGTACTCATATGTATATCTAATACATTTTTTAATTTCTTCTAGGCAATCAGAATAATTTATATGTCTATTCTATCTGCGTGCATTCTGAACTTCACCAACTGATTGTAATAACAATATTTTTGATGCAAATATTGGACGATCTGGAATGAACTTCAAAAATTGCAAACCTGATGACGGTGCCCATTCTATAGTAGTTGAAAACTTCTTGCCCCATATTAGTGTTTTCCCATCAATTTTTTTTATACGAAATTGATGTTGGAAGCTAATATCATTAAGTTGTTCAATGCATTTCCCCTCACCATATGATCCTAGAATAAACCTTTGCATGTCAATAGTTTCTTCCAACACTTCAAAAGCAGGCTCTAGCATGTATGGTTTCTTAATACATTCAATTAGTGATGGCAAGCTCCCAACTTCCTTCCTCCTCAATGTGACTGAAAAACGACTGAACATCTGATCAATATGGTCATGAGTGTGCCCAACAAGAAGGAAACCAACCTTTACCTTTTGAGAAATTCTCAATTCAACAAGCATGTTCAGATACCCAAAAACAACCTAATTTTTGTTTTCACGGCAAGTGTTGTCCAATTGTAGATACAAAACTTCAGGAAGATTACCAGACCAATGAGAAATCACATCATGAATTATGGTTATGGTCAGATTTGCATCATTATGAATATTTGGAGCTGTGAAGTACACCCTTCGCAACATTTTCCCATTGAAGACCATACAACCGACCAAGTGAAACTGAATAAAATTTTCCTCTTGTAAATTTTTGGGTGTGCGAACAAAATGTGGTAAAAGTGTTTTCTTCTGGTCCATACCATCAATTATCAAACCCAAATATTTATTTGGATTATCATAACACTTCTTTCGATGCTTGTACAACTTCTTCCTTTCATTTGTTTGTTGTTCGCGATGCTCCTGAAGTTCTTTGACAATTAAATCTACACAACATAAAAGAAATTCATTAAGAAATATGTTTTCATAGTTGATGACTATACAATTTTAAAAGTAAAAGTTATGAACGCTTACCTCTTTCTAAGCCTTCAAATTTGTCCCTTTTTTATTTGAGAAGCACATGTACTGCAAATCCCCATCCTTGTCTTCTTAGGAATACGAACATTATTGAATTCTTTCTTCCATATCTTCACAAAATATTGATATGTAATCAATTGGCCCTGTCCCTCAGCACTTTCTGCATATTCTTTGTATAAGTTGTAGATTTCTCGTCTTGAAAAATTATCTGAAATATGTATTGTCTCTCTATTTGGCATACACTCTCCATGCTTTGAAAAGAAATCTTTCATCCATGACATTGCAGTATTTGATAATGGCCCAAACTGTCTTTTATAATGCACTTCTAAATAAAATGTGGGATCCTTTTCCAAATTTTCTTGAATTCTCGAGAGACGAAAATTCCCAATTGAATGAAACATTTTGAAAGCTTTTCTACACAATAATAAATTCCTATTATGATAATCATAACCTGACAATGTAGATTGCATGCAGCCAACTAAATATGAGTTTTGCATGCTTTTATTCATTGACAAATATCTCTTCCTGCTTTCTAATGCAAATGTGAAATCCATATGTTTCAAGCAATTTTTTTGGCAACATTCACTTGAAATGAGAGCGCTGATAGAACTTCTTCTCGTCAGATATTCTGCTCTACCCCTTGTATAACTAGAATAGCTTGCATTGATACGAAAAGTTCTGCTCCTACTCCTCGATACAATATTTCTTGGCAACATCTCCATCATTGGATCATCATTTTTATAAGGATTTTCATCATCATTAAGAGGAATGTTATCCACACTATGATCAGCTCTGATTTTCAAATTTTGACTGAGAGGATACCCTTCATCTTCCCCTTCTTCAGTGCTACTGTCATAGTCCTTAGAATTCAGACTAAATGGAAAATCTGACTCGATGTTTAATGGATATTCTTCCTCATGTACATTGTCGGTGCTACTCTCATAGTCCATAGAATTAGGACTACGTTGAAAATGTGGCTGTTTACTTATTGAAGATGCTACATCGTGTCCTTTGTCACTGCTACCTTTATACTGATTAGGATTAGGACTAACTGCATCATCCTGTTCTTCATCACTGCTGCTCTCATAGTCCTTAGAATTAGGACTAAGAGGACATTGTGATACTCCAATATTTTGAAAATCATCATCCCGCGCTTCATCACTGCTGCTCTCATAGTCCTTAGAATCAGGACTAAGAGGACATTGTGATACTCCAATCTTTTGAAAATCATCATCCCGCGCTTCATCACCGCTACTCTCATAGTCCTTAGAATTAGGACTAAGTGGACACTTTGACACTCCATTATTTTGAAATTCATTATCACACTCATCATCACTGCTGCTCTCATTGTCCTTAGAATTAGGACTAAGTGGACACTTTGACACTCCATTCTTTTGAAATTCATTGTCACACTCATCATCACTACTGCTCTCATAGTCCTTAGAATTAGGACTAAGTGGACACTTTGACACTCCATTCTTTTGAAATTCATTATCACACTCTTCATCACTGCTGCTCTCATAGTCCTTAGAATTAGGACTAAGTGGACACTTTGACACTCCATTTTTTTGAAATTCATTATCACACTTTTCATCACTACTGCTCTCATAGTCCTTAGAATTAAGACTAGGTGGACACCGTGACACTCCATTATTTTGAAATTCTCCATCATGCACGTCAAAACTGCTGCTCTCATAGTCCTCAGAATTAGGACTAAGTGGACACCGTGACACTCCATTCTTTTGAACTTCACCATCACACTCTTCAAAACTGCTACTCTCATAGTCCTCAGAATTAGGACTAAGTGGACATCGTGACACTCCATTCTTTTGAACTTCACCATCATGCTCTTCATCACCGCTGCTTTCATAGTCCTTATAATTAGGACTAAGTGGAATCTGTGACTCTTTATTAATTTGAAATTCTCCATCCCCTCTTTCATCAGTGCTGCTCTCGTAGTCTTTAGAATCGGGACTAAGTGGAAGAATTGACTTTCTATTCATAGTGGAAGAATTCCGCTATATTCATCAATATGAATAGAGTTATTACGCGATGAATATGTTGATGGTGTATAAATCGAAACCTCACCATCAGAACAATCCATCCCTTTCAAATAGAAGATGTTGAATGATAAAAATGGAGTCTCCTAAGAATATTATATAGCTTAAAGAATGAAATATTCCCTCCAAAATGATTCCCTCCAAAACTTTTCGCGAAAATATTTCCCTCCAAAAATTTTCGCGAAAATATTTCCCTCCAAAAGTTTGTTAGATTTATTTACCTTTATTATTTTATTCTACAATTGATTGAAAAACATAAACTAAATTTTTTTTATGAAATCAATCACTGAAATTCAAATTGTAAACTACAACTTGTATATTAATTATTATAATAGTTAAAGTATATAATATTTACTAAACAACTAATTTTTTTTTTAATTTTTATAATATATTCTAAAACAAATTATCCCACCTTAATCGTACAGAAAAACATCTTCGTAATTTCACTTATATATTAAATTTCGTTAGCACTATTACTCACCTCACATCCAGGTTTTCTGAAGTTCGTTGAAAGACTTGTGAATTTGTGGAGCAGCTATATTGCTATCGGGCGGGGCGGGGCGCCGCGGGGATGGCCCGGTGCGGGCGGAGGAGGCCGGGGGAGGGAGGGGTGGGCAGAGGGGGCCGGGGAAGGGAGGGGTGGGCGGAGGGGGAAGGGGCCGGGGGAGGGAGGGGTGGGCGGGGGGAGGGGGCGGGGGAAGGGAAGGGTGGGCGGAGCGGGAGGGGTCCAGGGGAGGGGGCGGCGGGAGGGAGGGGTGGGCGGAGGGGGAGGGGGTGGGTGGGGGAAGGGTGGGGTGGGTAGGGGTGGGCAGGGGGCGCGCGGGGTGGGCGCGGTGGGGAGGGGCGGCCGCGGGGAGGGAGTGGGGGGTGTACGGGGTTGGGGGGGGGGGGGGGTTTGGGGGGATGGGGGTAGGGGGTTAGGGGGGCGGGGGTGGGGGTTTGGGGGGATGGGGTTAGGGGTTAGGGGGGCGGGGGTGGGGGTTTGGGGGAATGGGGGTAGGGGGTTAGGGGGGCAGGGGTTTGGGGGGATGGGGGTGTGGGGGTAGGGGGTTAGGGGGGCGAGGGGTTAGGGGTTATGGGGGGCGGGGGGTTGGGGGGATGGGGCGTGGGGGTGTGCGGGGACGGTAAGGGGTAGGATGAGGGAAGGGGAGGGGGGGGCGCGGGGGGGTGGGGAAGGGAGGGAAGTGGTGGGCGGCGGGGGGGGTGGTGGGGTAGGGGGAGGGACCAGAGGGGGGCGCCGCGGGGGGTGGGAAAGGGAGAGTGGGGGAGGGAAGGGGGGCAGCCAGGGGGGGTGGGTAAGGGTGGTGAAAGGGCGCGGGCGGAGGACCGGGGGGGGGAGAGGCCGGCAGAGTTGGGGGGAGGGGAGGGGAGGTGGAGGGGAAGCCGCGGGAGGGGTGGGGGCAGGGGAGGGAAGGGCGCGGGCGGTGGAGGCCGGTGGAGGGGCGAGGGGAGGGAGAAGGGGTCAGGGCGGCCGAGGGGGCCGCGGGGGGGAGGGGGAAGGGAGGAGGAGGCCGGCGAAGGGGTCATGGGAGGAGGGGAGAGGGGCGGCTGGGGGTGGGGGGAGGTATAGAGGGTGGGGTGAGGGGAGCGGTTGAGGGGGTGCGGGGAGTGTGGGGAGGGAAAAGGGAGGAGAGGGGGGCAAGTTGGATTGGAGGTCCAAGAGGTGAGGGTGTTGGGGGTGAGGGTGATGGTAGAGGTGTGGGCGTGGGTAGGGGGTTTTGGGGAGGTGGAGAGTTGGGGCACATGGGTAGGGGGCACATGGGTAAGGGGGTTGAGGGGAGGGGGCATGTGTAAGGGGCTTGTGGGGTCAGTTGGGTAGAGGGGGGCATATGTAGAGGGGAGGGCATGGGTAGGGGATAGGTTGGTTGGGTAGGGGGTTGTGGGGGGCGCGTGGGTAGGGGCTCGCCCATACTTGCCTAAATGTCCACTTAGCCTCATCATCCCTCACCTGACCTCCCGCTCGCCCATCGACCTGCCTACCCGTTAGAGGTGGCTGGGTAATTCTGATTATACAAATAAAAAATTTATGGTATATTTTTGTTGTTAATTTAAGTTAATATGTTTTTTTATTTACCAATTTATGTGTTTTTATTTTTTAGGAATATGGCGTCAAGGAAAATTTTTGTGAATCTTTCTGGACCAAAAACTCTTAAAGGTGCATCTTCAAAAAACATTGGTGAACGAACTCCACCTGAGCTCATGGCTACAAATATTTCAAGTGCCTTAAGTGATAAGAAGATAATCTCAGATTGGAAAAGTTCAAAAGAGGTGAAATTTCCATCAAGAGTCTGGTATGTGAAAGAAAGAGAGAGCACAAATGTGAATATATATCTATACATTGATATACCCCATAATAATGAAAATTTGGAGGTGATGGGAAGAGTCATAGATATGTGTTCGGTACCAAACACTGAAGTTGTTTACGTACTTACAAAAGCTCCCATGTCACATGAAAGGATTAAATACCGACTATCATATTCATTATATGACACGAGAGAGGTATCTACAAAGTTGTGTAAACAAATCGTAAATGAGATGACACAAAACATCGTAAGTATTGTTATTTGTATTTTTATTTTGCGTTTTGAAAGTGTCTCGCTTTATTTTTTTAACTTTGTTTATATTAACATATGATATTTTGTTTGGAAAAATTTTGTTGAAAGCTGTTCAATTAGGTTGGGAGGCATTCATTTCATAGAGCATGATATCATGAAAGTTGTCAAGCATTTTTACTCAGTGTCAGAAGAAGATATGGAAAACATGGAAAATGTAGTAATTGATGATGCTACAAAACTACATCCAAAGAATCAGAAAAAAAGGCCTCTGGTGGATAAATCTAGCAAGGGTAAACAAGTTACTTTTGAGGACGATGAAGTTGAAATTGACAACGAAGCATATGTTGCCATTACTGAATATGACATTGGAACTGAGGAAGGTCGTAAAAGACCAAAAGTAACAATGCCCAAGAATAGATCTCTTGAGAATGTTATGACGAAGAAAAGTAGAGTTGAAGATCTTGAAGTAGTCATTACCAGTAGTCAAGAACCTAGTGAAACTTCAAAAGAAAGCAGAGAAATCATTACACCAGGAGCTGATTTAGATGATGGCATTATCAAAACATAACAAAATGCCATTCGACAGAATTTGACAAAGAGAAACTTAATTGATGGTGGTCATACATTTCAATTAAATGTCAGACAAACCTATAAGGCAAGTGAAGGACAATGCCAATATCAAGTCAGAAAGCCACATCATCTGCATGTTCACAACTTGAAGACATTGATGAGGTACAATCCATATGCTCATGTGGTTAGTTATGTGCTTCTTGTTGATCCACTTCAAGTTCCCAACAAAGAAGCATTTGATAAGTCAAAATGTTTTGAATACAATTATTATGTGCTTGGGGGGAACCATTCTGTTGAAGCTTAAAGACAATTGATGGAGGAATATCCTAATAACCCACGTTTTGAAACAATGAAATGTATCATTTATGCTGGTTTAAATGAAACAGAAGCAAAGTTAGTGGCATGGGATCATAATTCAGATAATGAATATAGGATGTCTATGACTTTCATCCAAAGGGTTAGATTTATTCATAGTGAATTCCTAGAAAAATGTGGTGGGGATAGGATGAATATTACTGCAGATTTCCGAAAGGAATGTTGTGTGGAAATAGGCTATCAAATTGAAGAGAAAACCAATTTAAAAGGTGGAAAAGACAGCAGATATAGCGATTTATTCAGAGGTGTTGATAATATTTTCCAATTGGCATTTAGAACTGGAGATATTTGGAAGTTGATTGATGACATTTTTAGCATGTGGGAAGACATTGGCATTAAAAACCAGAGGTTCAAAAAGTCTAAGCCATTGATATGTAGCAACAATAAATCAGCTCCTGAACTGAAGCAACTTCCAGACGATATGACCATCACGCCTTGGAGGGCGATGCAAGGAGTGAAAGATGAAAAAATTGTCAAAACAATATTATCTCGTGTGAGGTCAGGGGAATTATCATTGGAAGAAATGTCTGAAGAATTTCAAAAGTAAGTTTGCTGAATTATTTTTACTTATCTCCAGGATTATAGTTATCTTTTAAATAAAACATGTTGTTATTGGTAGTATTTGTTATACATATCACTATATTAACTTTTTCTTACTTTATCTATGCAGTCACAAAGTTTACATGAAAATTCAGGAACAAATGGTTAGATTGTTGAATGAAGATAGTTGGGATGATGTTGTATGCAACTATCCAGATTCAAGTTCTACATTAACATTAAAAGCTTTTTATCTTGCATTTAAAAAGGTAACTTTGATTTATACATTCAGTTTTAATCATCTGTGTACTATTTTTAATTTAAAACTTACACATACATTTGTTTGTTTCGTAAAAGATGAGGAAAGAAGATAACGGAGCACCAGACAGTTTCAAGACTTTTATTGAAAAAATAAAGATTGAAAGACTGAGAAAGCAATGTATTAAGAATGTTGAACTTGATCCAACTCTTAATCATTTCATTTGGAATGGGCTAGACACTATTCAATATCAAGTAATACAAGGTGACTGTGAAGACATTGCTAAACTCATACCAAAAAGGGATTATGCCCTGGTTATTGCAGATATTCCCCATGGTTTCAATATTCCAAACATTTACTATGATAGTGACCCTTATACTTATGAAGCTTTTAATAAAGTGGTGGCGGGATTTATGGAAGTGACATCATCAACATTATGGAGATTTGTGACATTTCATTCAGACACACAATTGGCAATGGTATTGTCAAGCTTCAAGGGGAAAACAAATTCAAGGATGCAGCTTATATGGTAAGATGTTTAAAGGTATATTTGATTAATGTTGAAAAATTCATTTATGTACAAGTTAATTGAACTTTTACTATTTTATGTTACAGGAAAAAGTCAAATCTTCTTAACAATGAAGATCAACAATTTATAAATGACTGTGAGTTCATTCATATTGATAGTTGGGCAAAATATGATAGCCATATGTCTATGATTTTTAATCGGGTGGACAGAAAGAGTCATAGCCAAATACTGACTTATGATGCTGTTGTGAGAAAACTAACATATGAAGACAAAGAAACGAAAGGAGAGATAGTTAATATTTATCAGAAACCACAATTATTGATTAACTATCTTATAGACATATGTTCAAATGGAGGAGATTGGGTTCTGGATTTATTTTCTGGCTCAGGTAGGTTTTGCCACATGGAATTGAATTTCAATATGTTCTTTTTTTTAATTAATATGTCATTGTACTAATTTACTTCATTATTTTTTTTTGCTTGATAATTAGGTACAACACTAGCATGTTGCCTTCAAAAAGGAAGAAATTGCATTGCAATTGAGAAAGATCCATTACAATGCAATTTCATTCAGCAAAGAATTAATGCTCTTCAATTTCTTCCAGATGCAATGCAAGAAATTGGGTTGAAGAAAGGGGACTTTAGTGAATCACGTGTGGAAAAAAAGGCAAAGGAACCCCAACCACCATTACATGGAATGTTTGGAAAGACATATATTGGGAGATTTGCAGACATCAAAGACCCATTAGAAGAGGAAATTGCGCAAAAGGAAGCAGAAAATATTGTGGAAGATGACAATGATGAAACACTAGAGGACGAAGAGTTTGGATTAAGTCACATTGTTGATTAAATTTAAGTTATACCTAGAAATCAAGCTTTGCAATGTTTTGACTCTGACATTTCATGAAAAGAATAATCAATGAATTAAAGTTGTTATGTGTTCAATATTTGTAATTTGTGATTTTCGCATTGATTTTTAAGTTAATTATTATTTTTTGAAAAAAAAGTTGTTATTATTATTTTTTTGACATGAAATTCATAAAAAAAACTATTATTTGACCATTTTTAGTTAATATTTTTGTATAAAAATTGTGATTTTGACATGTTAATTCTAGCAAAAAATTATCAAAACGTTTAGCTTTTTTGTTATATTTATGTTAAAAATGGTTATTTTTATGTCCATTGTTAAAAAATGTTGTTTTTTATAAACAATTATTTCATGTGGATTGAAAAATTAATTAAGGATGTATAAATATGTAGATTATCTAAAATTCAAACTATCGACTTTCTAATTTAAAAATGCAAAACAATAAAAACCCCACTAAAAAAAAAAAAAATTAAGATAGAGAACAAGAAAATATGAATAAAATGACCACTTCAAAAACTATCAAATTTAGAAAATAATTATTTACATTTCATACATTAGAAAATTTAAAGTCAAAAAATAGGTCTTTTAAAAAAAGGGTGTGATGCAGAATACTCACTTTTTAAAATCAGCATGAAAATCACTACCATTCTAAAACTTAATGCACATGAAAAAAATTAAAGCTCCAAAAACTATGTTCTAAAAAAAACATTGTTCTGCATCACCACTTTTGAAAATCAGGTCATTTTTTTGCTATCTCTACGAAACGGATAAAAGTATCAGTTCCCATTTCAAAGTTTACATTGTTACTAACATGTGTACTTGTCATCACTCATAATGATAGTTACGTGAAGGAATGTAAATTTTGATGAGGAGAAATCTATGTGGTGCTCTCTTGAGAAGGAGCTTTAGATGCCACCAAAAGATGAGATTTTAGCTCAAAAAGAGGAACCTCAAGAAGTTGTAGAGCAACCACAAATTCTGGAGCAAAGAGTGGAGACATTCACTAAATCAAAACCTCCAGAGAAGGCAGAAAAGGAACTAAGGAAGTTGATAGACATGTGCAGGATGCGAGGGAGAATGTGGGATATCCTTCAAATTTGCATAAGCAAAGGAGGTCACCTGAGAGGTACACTGGCGACATGGTTCTTATGATTGAGCTTAGAGAGATTGAGCCATCCTATTTTGAGGAAGAAATAGGGAAACTTGTATGGGTTGATGCAATGGTGGAGGAATATGAATCCATTGCAAAGAACCGTGTTTGGGAAAATATCCCAAGAAAAACATATAAATCAATAGTGGGTTTGATTTGGATCTTCAAGGTGAAGCGGGCAACAAATGGAAGAATAGGGAAGTATAAGGCTAGATTTGTGGCCAAGGGGTACTCTCAAGTTGAGGGAATTGATTATGAGGAGACATTTTCTCTTGTAGTAAGGTACTCATCCATTAGATCAATTCTTCATCTCGCTACACAGATAGGGTGGAATATCCACCAAATGGGTGTAAAAACAACATTTCTGAATGGGGTTATTAAGGAGGAGGTGTACATAGAGTAAAAAAAAGGTTTTGAGATATTTGATCAAGAGTCTCATGTGTGCAAACTCAAGTGAGAACTGTATGATCTCAAGCAAGCCCCTCGTGCTTGGTACACTAAGATCAATAGTTATCTCACCGGTTTGGGCTTCACCATAAGTGAACCAGATGTAAACCTCATCACGTATGGATAGAAGGTAACTTTATTATTATTGTCTTATATGTTGATAATTTCATTTTAACTAGTGATGAGATGTTAATCATATCTTGTAAGGAGGACCTTGCAAGGGAATTTTAAATGAAGGACATGGGTCTCATGCACTACTTTCTCAGGTTGGAAGTATGACAAGGTGATGGGTACTTATTTGTCTCTCAAGGCAAGTATGAAAATGAGATACTGTAGAGATTCTCCATGGAGAGTTGTAAACCCATGGAAACACCTCTAATGAACAGCTAGAGGAAGGAGGATGCCACTTCAGGTGAAGTGGATGCTACCATTTATTGACAGCTAGTGGGTCCACTCATGTATCTTTTGAACACATGAACAAATATGTGATGTGCAGTCAACGAGCTAAGACACACTATGGTTAGGTCAACCAAACTATTTTGGAAGGAAACTAAGCATGTTTTACGGTACCTCACAGGCACTACCTAGTTTGGGCTATGGTATAGACGAGCAGAGGGAGTGAAGTTGTGTGGCTTCACAGATGCAAGTTAGGCATGAAGTCCATTAGCATGAAAGAGTACATCAAGTGTAATTTTTAGTGTTGGGTTTGTAGTTGTTTGTTGGTATGACAGTAAGCAAAGATCTATGGTGCTCAGCTAGACAGAAGCATAATACATGGCTGCAAGTCAAGAAACATGTGAGGCGATATGGATGAGAAAGATACTTGTTGGATTATTTGGTTAGATGATGGATCCAATTGTGATTATTAGAGTTTCATCAATCTCTTTGAGAATCTTACATTTCATGATCAATTCAAGCATATATATAACCAATATCACCATTTACGAGACTGTGTCTAGATGCAGATGATGTTGCTACGCTCCATTCTGATAGATGAGTAAGATGTTAACATTTTGACAAAATATTTGTCAAGAGGGAAGTTCAAATTCCTTAGGTGCAGGATAGGGGTGATTGATAATCCCTTTCTTGCAGAGAGGGAGTCTTTAAAAATGTAGCAAGAAATTCTCAATCTGATTTTTCCTTGATTAAACTAAGAAAATTTGAATTTCCACATCAACAGACAGCTTGGATGTAATTAACTTGTGTGACATCGCTTGTGTCACCTGGTTTACACAATAAATTCGAGTTGGAGTAGTTATAGTTCAGTTAAGCATGTATGATTGTTAATTTGTAGCAATAAAAGTCAGTTATATCAAGTTATTTTCAGTTAAACTTGTTCCAACTACTTGAGGAGCTAGTGGAAGGCCAATTGGGCAGTGGGACTTCAATCAAACTCAGTGATCATCTAGTTAACTAATCAATCAACCCAAAATAGCTAATGCATGGAGAATTCGAGTTCCCTAGCTATGGTGGAGATTACAAGGCAGTGTAACATCAATTGTAGACTAGCCTTGAGTGTACAGGTTTTGCATATAGTTAGATGATCAACCTTGGGAATTTCACAATCCATTTTGTAAAAATTCCTAAATAATATGGGCCTAATTTCTCAAGGAATTGCACAAGGAAATATGGGCTCAAAGAGAGGTAGAAATTTACTAACTCTGGCTTAGAGCTTCTCAGTGAGCAGAGAGATAGGTTATTCTCTTGTAGGTTATGCTCAATTGAGAAAATAAATTGCAATACATTTCTATTGATCATATTAGTGCAAACAGACATTGGGGTTTTTAGCATATTGTTTTCCTTAGGAAAAAGAAATTTGTGCATGTGTGTTATTTCTTATTGCATGTATGAAATTTTGGTTCTAAATTGTGAATTAACTTTCAGAGAGCAGTAGAGTAGGCTTGTGACTTATGATTTTGATTAAAAATTCATGAGTAGTTGCAACTCTACACCATAATTTCTACAAGGATGGTGGAGGCAAATTACAGAATATTCGTTAGTAGACAATATGCCTACTTCAAAATATTTATGACAACTTTTGCGAAAAGAATACGTTGACGATAAAAGATTGGATTTTAGAAGAATTAGTCACAAAATTCACAAGGGTGGTAATTTTGGTTGCAGGTGTGGAGGTATATGGATTAAATGTAATTTTGGTTGCATGTGTGTAGGTAGACAAGTGACAGTTACTCCTTTGATTTTTGTCAATGATGTTTTACTATTTGGTAGATTGACCTCTTTTTATCAGTATTTGGACTCCTTATGAATAATATTAAATCTCATATGATTTATTCTTACACAAATGATGAATTATAGAGAAAATCCATTGTATACTCTTATTATCGGCACGTAAGAGGCTCTCCCTAGGAGGCAAGTTGACTCTAGTTCGAGCAATCCTTCAGAGCATCTCTGTATATTGGCTTCATATTTTCGTTCTGCCTAAGAATATCAATAAATGTATCTTTCCAGCTTCATCTTGGCATGGGGCAATTTATGTCGTAAAGGATAGAGTGGGCCTAGTTGTTGTTTACTCTGTATGGAGGTGACGGATGACTAGAAGCATCTATTTCTTTGATTCTCTAGAGTAAAATCAATTTGGAATGGTGTATTTAATATGTTCCATTTACAGGCAGATTAGAACTACTCTTTTGTTGTTTATTGTATTTGGAAATATATTATTGAATATAAAACATTTGGACCACTTCCAATAGACATTGGGGATTTAACACAAAGGATGCATTACTATCCCAAGCTCCTTTGTTGTGATACATCCACCTCTGTCCTTGTCAAGAAAGCTAAAGGCCTCCCTAAACTTAGACATAACCTCCATCCCATTCCTTTAGTAGATAAAACCCTTCTCTCATTTTCTGAGCATGCCAATCTACCCTCCATCCCATGTTCTCTCATGAGCCCTATATAAACCACCATTTCATTCAAGGATGGGGATTTTGATGCCTACTCTAACCATATTTGTTAGATACTTTCCCCCTTTTCTTACTTATGGTTTCTTGAGTTGGCCTCCTCTAAATATTCCCTACTCTCCTTAAATTATTTGAAAGGTAGCCTTTGGCTACTAACCCCATTTTACCAGAGATCCTTGACATGTCCCTTGAAATTTTGATTCGGCCCCATGAACTAGTTTATGCTAGTGAGTCGAAAGCTTTAGATTTCTTTTCCACATATTCATTCATGACCAAACACTATACCACTAGTTCTAAGAATCTTGTGGTTACTATGACCACAATAAATGTATATTGTATTTTAGAGGAGATAAGAATTGTATATTGCCCTTTGGGACACTCCAAAAATATTTTGATGCACCCTATTTGTTTAACATTCTAGTATAATTTATGACCTTAATTCCCATTCCATGTTCATCCATGTGGATGCACTTTATGATGTTCTAGGACAACCTAATGTCCATGTCAACTGCCTCTCATCTTCCTTGTCATGTTTTCTAAGACTTGTGTATCCAACAAGAAATTTGGGAGATGAATGACATCAAGGTAGAAAATCAAGGGGTTTTCAAGTCATTTACTTAGGGTTCCTGTTGGCATTATGAGACAAGTGTTGGCCTTGATGGCAAATCACACTGATGACAAATCATAGTGCAGAAGGATAGCAGCAAGGAATTGATGATCAGACTACAAGTATGAAGAGAAAATATATACACGCTGGTTCACTATATACCAAGTCGCGTATACAAGCAGGTTCACTATATACCAAGTCGCGTATACTCAGGTTCGCTATATACCAAGTCGCGTGTACACGCAGGTTGGCTTCAGTAAAAAAGCGTGTATGTGGAAAACTTATCTTTGGTCCATGGCGGTTATTCCTTGGAAGTTGTGCCTATGGTTTTGGACCATGGTGTCTTGACGGACGTGTTGATCCCTAGTTTTGAAGTTGATGGTATTGGATTTCTATGGTTTTGGCCCTTGGTATTGAGCAACGCCTAAGGCTATATAAGGAGAAGAAGATCATTAGGCATTGTACAATTGAAAAGTCTTGAATATCTGAAAAAGAAAGAGATCTGGTATGCAGGTTCTGGGTTGCTTGATCTAAGCTAAGGAGAAATCACACCGGTTGATGGAAGACTAGATCTAAGGACAGATCGGGATATAATGGTTTGAAATGCACTATTATGATATGGGTGATTATGCCTATTTCTAGATCTGCATACTGACGCAATGTTATGTTCTGGGTCTAACTGATGTCTGGTACAGCTGCAAGTTAAGAGAATTTATTTTTAGATCTGTACGCAGGTTGTCTTTGGTAAAAGCGCGTGTATACGCGGGTTTCTCTCATTGAAGTAGCGTATATCTTTTGAAGTTTGATTTTTGGGGTTGCAGTTGGGTCTGACTGTTATTGCAGAGTTCTGTAGTCTGCTCTGTATTCTGGTGACTGGGTTTGACAGGGTTTCAGTGATTCAGTGATTCAAAGGTTGATGATGCTAGTATTGATTGTTTTATGCTTCAATGATGAAAGTTGAATGAATTGTGGTCTTCAGATTGTAATGTTGTGCTTCAGGAATATCCAGTCTGAAAATGTATGAAAAGTGGTACCTGAAGGAAAGAAGATTGTAGGCCAGCACCTACGTACTAGTATCTTAGCTAGTACAAGAGCAAAGGGGGTTGGAGCTCCCTTCCAAGGAAGTTTGGAGAACGAGAGAAGGTTGAAGCCTTCAGCAGGTTGTAGCCTGCGTACTGGTATAAGGCTGCACCAGTACAAAAGATTGTAAACTGAAGTTTCATATTAAAGAAAGATAGAGAGGACTTGCAGCAGGTGGTTTTCACCCACATTGGGTTTCCACCTTATATCATGGTGTTCATGTGTGTGTTTTCTGTGTGATGATCTGGTCTGTTATACTGCACCTGTTTTACTATCATGGTTAATAATGTTCTGATGCATTTACTGAAGATAAGCTACTGAATCATAAGTTTTCTTGTTATACGTTGGTTGCTTTAGACACAGTAGCGTGTACACGCTGTTTCACTTAACTGAAGTAGCATATATGTTTCTGAGCATAAAATGAAAAAGGCTTTCTGATAATACTGATTCACCCCCCCCCCCCCCCCCCTCTTAGTATTATTTCCAACAATTGGTATCAGAGCAGGTCCTTCAGAGAAGCTTGATCGCATGAAGGTAGATCGTTCATCATGAGCAACTACGAGAGAGAAGCATCAATCAGGCCACCGGTTTTTGATGGGACAAACTTCAACTATTGGAAAGTAAGAGTTGCTGCCTATCTTCAATCTCTTGGTACAAAAGTTTGGGACATCGTAGATACAGGCTACACTTTTCCTTCAGCTACTCCTACAGATGCAAACGAGAAAAAGAAATATGAAACAAATGCGAAAGCAGTCAATACTCTATTGGGATGTATATCTCAATCGGAATTCATGAAGGTAATGCACTATAAATCTGCAAAAGAAATATGGGACAAAATTGTCACGAGCTATGAAGGAGACGAACAGGTAAAGCATGCTAAACTTCAAACTCTCAGGATTAAGTATGAGACTCTCAGAATGTATAATGATGAAAGTGTGGCTAACTATTTCCTTAGGGTAGATGAGATTGTTAATTGCATGAAAAACTTGGGTGAAGAAATAAAAGAGGCTATTGTGGTTGAGAAGGTTTTAAGATCTTTGTCCCCCAAATTTGAATCTAAAGTGTCTGCCATAGAAGAAAAGGAAAACCTGCAAATTCTTACTATGTCTCAGCTTCACGGAATTCTAACCGCTTATGAAATGAGAAAGGGAGGTCGATCAGACAAAAGAGAAGCTGCCTTCAAGGCTTCAGGCAAAGAAGATTATTATGAAGCAAGTCACGTGCCAGAAGATGAAGAAGAAGAATCAAATTTTGTCAAAAATCTTCAAAGGGGTTCTGGAAGGTTCAGAGGTAAGTTACCTTTTAAATGTTTTTCTTGTGCAAGAGTAGGTCATTATGCTGCCAAATGTCCTCACAAAGATAAGAATGACAAGGGAAAGGAACCTGTTAAATGGAACAAGAAACAGAATGAAAAGAAGAAAAGCTATTACACTCATGAAGATAGTGATGGTCTTTCAAATAGCGACGAAGATGAACAAGGTAATAGATATAAACTTTTAATGGCTTTTGAAGATGATGACTACATGGATGCTATAGATGTAGATGGATTTTATGAAGAAATGAATAATCTCAAAGTTTGCTTAGAAGAGAAAAGTGCTATTATTGATTCTCTACAATGTCAACTGACTGAAAAGGAAAAACATCTTGAAAAATTGGAATGTGAGATTGTTTGTCTTAGAAAGGAGATTGAGAAAACAAAAGCGATTAATCTCAAATTTGTTAAAGGATATGAAACCTTGGATGAGATTATCAATGTGCAGCGATCTCCTCTGATCAAGATAGGTCTGGGATATAATGGAGAAACATCTCAAGCCTCTACCTCTAAAAGTTATCTTGATGCAGCAAGGAGAAGCGAGCAAAGGCCAAATAAAAGTCATCAGGAGAATCAAGGACAGTTTACCTCAAGAACAAATAAAGAACATCAAGAAATTTGGGGACAAACTGCCTTAAGGACAAACAGAAGCTACAATCAGCCACAGGTAAAATCTTCCCAATTTGCTCCAAGAATGAATATGAATAGAAGCTACAATCGGTTGGATGATAGATCTGATTATCGCAGAAGTTTCTTTAATGGCCAATGCTTTTCTTGCCATAACTTCGGTCACAAAGCAGCTCAATGTGTTGCCTACAAGACAATCATGACTAGAGAAGCTCAAAAGCAAGGGAGAATGACTGGAACCATGAAAAGGACTTATAACAACTTTTCAGTTCTTGAAAATGAAGTTGAATGCTCTATTTGTAATAACTTTGGTCATGAAGACTCTGAATGTAGGAGCAGGTTCCGGAAGACAACTCAGAAGGAACAAACCTCAAATTTCAGAACATGGAGAATAAAGGAACCGCAACCAGAAAGATGTGGGATAGCCTTTTATGCAGAAGGTCAAGAAAGTCTATGGTACATTGACAGCGGATGTTCGAAACATATGACAGGGGACAAAGAAAAGCTTGAGTCATATACCGCATTAGAAAAGGGGAAGAAAGTTTCTTTTGGAAACGATATCTCTGCAGCCATAAAAGGAAAAGGTGTTGCTCCATTGAAAGAGAAGGTCAAAGCTGGAAATGTTTTGTATGTTGATGGATTGAAGCATAATCTTCTGAGTGTCAGTCAGATGTGCGATCAAGGAACAGAGGTAATATTTAGATCAAATGGATGTTGTGTTCATGATCTTGATACAGGTAAAACAATGATCAAAGGAACAAGGACTCCAAATAATCTATACATATTTGAAGAAAGACCAAAACAATGCTATTTGAGCAAGGATGATGAACACTGGCTATGGCATCGGAGGTTGGGGCATCTAAGCTTTTCACAAATAAGGAAAGCATGCAAATATCAGGCAGTTCGTGGTCTTCCAGATATCAAAATTCCAGACAACACTATATGCAAATCTTGTCAGTTTGGAAAGCAAACCAGAACTAACTTTCCAGAGAAGGAAGGATCAGCCAGCATACCTCTTGAGCTAGTCCATACAGATGTATGTGGTCCATTTAGGAAAAGGACACCTCGAGGAGAGGAATATTTGATATTATTCATTGACGATTTCTCCAGGTTTGTCTGGTTAGGGCTTATGAAGCACAAAGATGAAGCATTCGAAAAATTCAAATCCTTCAAAGCCTTGGTTGAAAATGAATCAGGACACAAAATTAAGTGCCTCAGATCTGACAGAGGTGGGGAGTTTACCTCAAATGAATTTTTCGATTTCTGTGAAGAACATGGGATAAGAAGAGAATTCTCTACAGCTAGAACTCCTCAGCAAAATGGGGTTGTGGAAAGAATGAATAGAACAATCCAACAAATGGCTCGTGCTATGCTTGATGAATCAGGTACTCCCGCAACTTTCTGGGGTGAAGCTGCACATGCTGCGGTTATTATTCTTAAAAAAACAAATGTCCGAGTAAACAACACTCAAACACCTCATGAGATCTGGAGTGGTGAGACTCCTTCGGTGAAGCACTTCAAAATTTTTGGGAGCAAATGTTATATTAAGAATATTGATGAGCAACTTGGCAAACTTGAACCAAGAGCAGATGAAGGCATTCTTCTTGGTTATTCTCCACATAGCAAAGCATACAAGTGCTACAATAAAAGACTTGGCAGAATTGTTGACAGCATTGATGTAGTGGTTGATGAGAAGGGATATATTCCTAGGCAAGTTCATCATGAAGACATTGAAGAAGATGAAGGCTACCCTCAAAGGCAGAATGATGAAGAAGAAGAACCTCGAGAAGAACCAGAGGAGCAGACAAGAATAGAAGAGAAGACTCCATCCAGATATATTCAAAAGAATCATCCAGAATCTCATATTGTGGGGCAGAAAGAAGCAGGAGTACAAACAAGAAGAAGAATTGCAGAAGCTTCAAGATATTTGGCATTACTCTCTTCCACTGAACCACAATGTGTGAAAGAGGCATACAAAGATGAATGCTGGGTCAAAGCAATGGATGAAGAACTTGAGCAGATCGAAAAGAACAACACTTGGGAATTGGTTCCTAGACCAAAAGATAAAAATGTCATAGGGACAAAATGGGTCTTCAAAAATAAATTGAATGAAAATGGAGAAGTAATTAGAAACAAGGCCAGACTTGTTTGTAAAGGGTATGCACAGCAAGAAGGAATAGATTTTGAAGAGACCTTTGCTCCTGTTGCAAGACTTGAGGCTATCCGAATGTTCCTTGCTCTCTCAAGTTTTCAAAACTTCAAGGTATTTCAAATGGACGTGAAATCAGCCTTTCTGAATGGAGTGTTATGCTCTTAACCTGCAAAGCGATACCCAAACATAGAATTTGCGAAGAAAAGATACCGAGAACACAGAATATGCGAAAAAATATACCCAGAGCACAGAATAGCAATGATTTTATTATTCAAAGAGAAATGTTCACAGGCCTCTTCGAGGGGGCAACCTCCAATAGAGCAGAGCTCGATTACAAAACAAGACACAATGCTCCTCGCAGGGAGTCTCTATCCTTTATATATGACTCATACATGCAATACCACGAGCCAATATCGTGGGTTTTATTAATACCATCTATCTAATACTACCGCCCATTTACCATCTAACTAATACTACCGCCCATTTGCAACTAACTGTGGTCCCGTAATTAATTGCGGGTTAACCACTTACAAATATTAATATGGGCTTTATTGACTCTTGACTATGACGTGATCCCATGACATAAATAAGGGGGTTAGGGTGGGACCCTAACATGCCCTCCCCCTTAAGACTAGCCTTGTCCTCAAGGCTGAAGCTGCGGAAACTGCTGAAGAATAGCGGCTGGTTCCCAAGTTGCATCTTCCGGCGAGGTATCTTTCCATTTGACGAGGACCTCCTTAATCATGCGGCCGCGCAGGTGCTTGTCTCGAGTGTCTAGAACCTGTTCAGGTTGAAGCCAGATTGATCCTTCTTCATCCAACTCAGGTAGACTGGTTTGAACTCGACAATTGTTCCCAATCACTTTCTTGAGACACGATACATGGAAAACTGGGTGGATTTTTGCTGTAGGTGGCAAAGCCAACTTGTAAGCCACTTCTCCAATGCGCTGAAGTACTTGATATGGTCCGTAGAATTTTGGAGAGAGCTTTTGACAGCCCTTGTCTTTGAGTGATGTTTGCTTATATGGTTGCAGCTTCAAAAAGACCTGATCCCCTTCTTGAAATTGGCACTCTGAGCGATGTTGGTCAGCCTGTTGCTTCATACGGTTCTGAGCGTGATGAAGATTCTCGCGCAGGTGGGCAAGCATGGTTGCACGGTGTTGTAGGAGTTGATCCATAGCTTGTACTTTGGAGCACCCCGTGAGATAAGAAGTGGGGGACGGCGGAAGTTGTCCATAGACTGCTTCATAGGGAGTCATTTTGGTGGTGGCATGATAGTTGGTGTTATACCACCATTCCGCCAGAGGTAACCACTGTACCCAAAGGTGTTGTTTTTCTGAAGTGAAACACCTAAGGTAGGTTTCTAGACATTTGTTGACGGCTTCGGTTTGACCATCTGTTTGCGGATGATATGAAGTACTGAGTTTGAGTTGAGTGCCTTGTATTCTGAAGAGCTCCTGCCAAAAATTACTGGTGAAGATTGGGTCCCGGTCGGACACAATAGCAGTGGGCATGCCATGCAATTTGAAGATTTTATCCATGAAAGTTCGAGCAACCAAAGTGGGTGTGAATGGTTGGGGTAGGGCGCAGAAATGAGCATACTTCGACAGTCGGTCCACAACCACCATGATGACTGATTTGTTCCCGGACTTTGGAAGACCTGTAATGAAATCCATGGAGACCTCCATCCAAATTGACGCCGGAATGGGCAATGGTTGTAATGTGCCTGGTGTGTTGACTGTTTCCCCTTTGTGGCGTTGACAGACGTCACATTCTGCTACAAAAGTAAGGATGTCCTGTTTCATGCCGGTCCAAAAAAATGATCTTCTGGTGCGAGCGTATGTCTTTTGAAAGCCCGAATGTCCTGCAATGGGAGATGAATGCAATTCTGCCAAAATGCGACTTTTGAGGGTGGATGTTGGTGATATGACGACTCTGTCCTTGTAGCGAAGAATATCTTTCTGCCACGAGTAGCCCTTGCTGGAATTAGGATCTGCCTGTAATTGAGAAATGAGTTGGGAGAGCCTGGGATGTGAAAACCATTCCCTGCGAGCCTCTTCAATCCAGTCTGGAATGGGGAGGGATATTGCGAGCAGAGTACTTTCCTCCTCAAATTGGCGCGACAATGCATCTGCTACCCTGTTGTCTTTCCCTTTCTTGTAAGTGATCTCATAATCATATCCCAGCATTTTGGCTAACCATTTATTTTGTTGGGGGGATGATAGGCATTGCTCCAAAAAATATTTAAGACTGTGATGATCTGTGCGGATTTGGAAACGTCGCCCCAACAAGTAGGGTCGCCAGGTCTCAACTGCATGTAAGATGGCCATCATTTCCTTCTCATAGGTAGATTGGCCCAAGTTCTTCCCACTTAGTTGTTGGCTGGTGAAGGCCAATGGTCGCCCTTCCTGCATTAAGACTGCTCCAATACCTGTTCCCGAAGCATCAGATTCAATGACAAATGTTTTGGTGAAGTCCGGTAGTGCTAAGACCGGAGTGGAACACATGGCGGTTTTGAGAGCGGTAAATGCCTGTTGTGCTTCATCGTTCCAAAAGAAGGAATTTTTCTTTAGAAGTTGCGTCAGGGGCTTTGCTATGCGGCCATAGTTGCGGACAAATTTACGATAATAGCCTATGAGACCCAAAAATCCTCTCAAGCTTTTCAAGGTCTTAGGTTGAGGCCATTCTTGCATTGCCTGGATCTTTTTGGGATCCACCTTGACACCTTCATGCCCCACAATGTGGCCTAAATACTCAACTTCTTCCATGCCAAATGCACACATAGACATTTTGACAAATAGTTTATGCGTGCGGAGCAGTTGCAAGAGGATATCTACATGCTGAAGATGTGCTGCCCAAGTGCCACTATAGATGAGTATGTCATCGAAGAAGACCAGGACAAATTTTTTGAGATATGGTTTGAGGAGGTGATTCATAAGGCTCTGAAAAGTAGAGGGGGCATTACAGAGACCAAATGGCATGACCAAGAACTCATAATGGCCTTCATGAGTTCTGAAAGCTGTCTTGGGAATGTTGACTTCCTTCATGCGAATTTGGTGGTAGCTTGAGCGAAGATCCAATTTAGTGAAGAAGTGAGCCCCATTGAGTTCGTCCAACAAATCGTCAACCACTGGGATGGGAAATTTATCTTTGACTGTTAACTTATTGAGGGCCCTGAAGTCTGGACACATCTGCCACTCCCCATCTTTCTTGAGGACCATGACGACTGGAGATGAATAAGGACTAATGCTAGGACGAATGACACCTGCTTCCAACAATTCCTTGATGATTTTTTCTATTTCATTCTTTTGGGTGAACGGATGTCTGTATGGCTGCACATTTGGGGGTTGGGCCCCTGGAACCAATGTGATGCTATGATCATGTTCCCCTCGCGAGGGTGGAAGTTCATGAGGTTTGTCAAAGACCATCCGATGTTTATTCAAAATCTGTTGCATCTCCGGATGAATTGGCGAAGACATGGTGTCTACTACCTGGATGGCATTAAATTGAGCTACCACTCCATGATGGCCCTTTTTTAACAATTTTTCCATCCTATGCGAGCTTATGATAGAGGGGGCTCCCGCCTGTAGTCCACGGAGGGTATGTGTGAAGTCGTTCTGCTTAAAACTCATATATAACTCCTGGAAATCCATTGTGATTGGCCCAAGAGTGCGGAGCCATTCCGCACCGAGGACAATGTCGCAACCCCCCATGTGTATTGCAAACATGTGGGTTTTCAAATGATAATCCCCCATTTGAATTTTGACATTTTCACAGCGACCTTCACATTTCATTGTGCCCCCATCTTCAATCTGGACTTGGAAGTTAGAAACTGCCCGGACAAAACAATGTGCTGCTTCAGTGATCTTTTGGTGGATGAAATTATGGGTACTTCCACTATCAATCAAGACTACTACTGGGCGATGTTTAAGAAAACCCCTGATTTTGAGAGTTTGAGGGGAAGAAATTCCTGCCAATGCATGTAGCAAAATCATTGGTTCATCAGATACCATCTCCTGTTGGTTATCTTCTTCGGTGGCCTCTGGTTCCTCAAGTGGTGGATCTTCCTCGGTGGAGCTGTAGTCAGTGGCATCTATTTGAAAAAACTTGTGCTCTTTGCATTTATGACCCGGGGAATATTTTTCATCACAGTAGTAACATAGTCCTTGCTTCCTTCTTTCGGCCATTTCTGCCGGTGACACCTTTTGAATCTTAAGTGTTTGGGTCATATTGGGAGCCTGTGAGGGACGACCTTTAGCGGGGAAGTTGGGGCGGCTGGATTGGGTTGTTAATGCACGTTCCACCTTACGGGCTACCTAGCAAGCCTCGGTCCATGTGGGGGGGTGGTGGAGTAGAACCTGAGCTTTGATGGCTTCTTTAAGACCGCTGATAAAGCATTCCATGTAGAACTCATCTGTGAGACCCTTAGTGCGGAAGGCTAAAGCTTCAAAAGCAGTCATATATTCCTCCACTGTACCCGTCTGTCGAAGCTTAGTGAGACGCCCCAAAAAAGAGTCTTCCTGTTCAAAGCGACTGCGGAGAGTTTTGGCAAATTGGGCCCAATTCTGAAAATGTCCATTGCAGCGTTGATGCCATTCCTTCCATTGCCATCTTTCATTGTCCAAGTACATGGTGCCCACCATAAGCTTAGTTCCCTCATCTGTGATATGATTTAATTGGAAATACTGCTCCATTTGTGCTAGCCATGTTGACGTGTGAGAACCATCAAATTTCTGCATATCCAACTTGGGAGGACGCTAACTGGGTGGTGGACGGGAGTGCCAAATGTGAGGAGAGTGGCTAGACTCACCCTCATGGTAGTTATGGCCCTTATACCCCTCCTCGTGGGCTGGCTCCTTGCCTTCTGGGAATGCCTGCTGTATCTGGTTACTCATTCCTTTAAGCTGAAGTTGTACGAAGCTACTCATTTCTTGAAGCTCATGTTCGATCTTGGACATAGCCGTTTCGAGGGTCTCCATATGGTTTTCAATTTTGTCGATCCGTTCATTGGCCATCGCTTGGGCGCGAGTTTCTACCATACACCAACCTGATGAAAATTTGGGACCGCCTAAAAATTTTTACTAAGAAATTGAATGGTACCACCTTGCTCAGCTCGTCGTCCTGATACTGATGGGCTAGGTCACCAATAAGCGTCACGGAAGATCTCAAACTTAGAAAACTCCTAACGGAGTTTTACTCCTTCCTGATCAATACTGCAGTCGCCAAATCCTCAAAATGTCAATGCCGCCAAAAGTCCTGCGAAAATTATATCCAGGTACAGGAACCCTTCCCAACTACTCCGATCTGGTGAATCTGAGAGATCTGAATGGTGGAACAACTACTGCTGCTGATCTGAAATATCCGATCTGGTGAATCTGAGAGATCTGAATGGTGGACAACTGCTGCTGCTGATCTGGAATATCCGATCTGGTGGATCTGAGAGATCTGAATGGTGGAACAACTGCTGCTGCTGATCTGGAATAGATGATGTGTGATCCCCCGATAGAAAGGGAACTATGGTCTTGGGGAGTGTCAGGTGCTACAGATCGCAATATACATAAGGGTCTGACAGTAGTACTCGGCCCAATGTTTCAGGGCTCTAACTAAGGAGGATCGACCGTACCCTTAGCCGTACAACCCGACTACCCTATCGTACGGGCGAGTAATCTCTCCGAGTGTTGTTCTCGGTGTACTGTAGCCACAAGACGGCCGAAGGTTTATCTATGGCGAGGTTTCAAGGGAGCTAGGGGGCTTCCTATATACCCAGAGGGTACGTGGAAGACAGTCCGTGCACGGTTCTGTCTAATGCGCTACTACTCGAAGGGGTACCCACAGGGGTTACAAGGGAGTCCAACAGACGTGACCACCTCTTGTATTTCCTGCGTGCATGCCTCCCCAAATCCGCAGGTTTATGCGCTTAACGACAGATCCCGTGGTTTAAAGACGCCGGAACACGTCTCTAGCCTAAAAAAAAAAATTGCTAAAATTTGGAGATCCCACCGAGCCTTGGAAAGTGCTCTGATACCACTTGTTATGCTCTTAACCTGCAAAGCGATACCCAAACATAGAATTTGCGAAGAAAAGATACCAAGAACACAGAATATGCGAAAAAATATACCCAGAGCACAGAATAGCAACGATTTTATTATTCAGAGAGAAATGTTCACAGGCCTCTTCGAGGGGGCAACCTCCAATAGAGCAGAGCTCGATTACAAAACAAGACACAATGCTCCTCGTAGGGAGTCTCTATCCTTTATATATGACTCATACATGCAATACCATGAGCCAATATCGTGGGTTTTATTAATACCATCTATCTAATACTACCGCCCATTTACCATCTAACTAATACTACCACCCATTTGCAACTAACTATGGTCCCGTAATTAATTGCGGGTTAACCACTTATAAATATTAATATGGGCTTTATTGACTCTTGACTATGACGTGATCCCATGACATAAATAAGGGGGTTAGGGTGGGACCCTAACATGGAGACTTAGAAGAAGAAGTATATATTGAGCAGCCAGATGGTTTCATTCTTGGGAATGATCCAAACCTTGTATGCAGATTGAAAAAGGCTCTCTATGGTCTCAAACAAGCTCCAAGGGCTTGGTACTATCGATTGGACAAATATCTTCACCAACAAGGCTTTTCAAAAGGATCAGCAGATAGCAATCTCTATATAAAAATTGAAAATAACAAATTGCTAATACTTGTTGTTTATGTAGATGATATTATCTTTGGCAGCAATGAAGAGACTATGAGTCAAAACTTTGCCTTGGTTATGCAGAAAGAATTCGAAATGTCACTACTTGGAGAATTGACATACTTTCTTGGATTGCAAATCCAACAAAATGAAGGAGGCATCTTCTTGTCTCAAACCAAGTACCTCAAGCAGATCTTGAAGAAGTATGGCATGGAAGATTCAAAGCCAGTATGTACACCCATGGTTACAGGATGCAGCCTCAGTGCAAATGATGAATCAGCAGCAGTTCATCAACCAACTTATAGATCCATGATTGGGAGTTTGCTTTATTTGACAGGTACCCGACCAGACATCATGCATGCAGTCGGAATAGTTGGGAGATTTCAGGCAAATCCAAAGGAGACTCATCTTCAGGCAGTGAAGAAAATTTTCAAGTATCTTCAAGGGACACAAAATTATGGATTATGGTATCCTAGAGATACAGATCTCACACTTCATGCTTATACAGATGCAGATTGGGCTGGAAGCGTGGATGACAGGAAGAGCACAAGTGGTGGTGCATTCTTTATGGGCTCCAGATTAGTATCTTGGTTCAGCAAGAAACAGAGTTCGATTGCCTTATCTACAGCTGAAGCAGAATATGTGGCTGCGGCATCTTGTTGCACACAACTTCTTTGGATGATGCAGACCTTGCAGGATTTTCAAATCACTTGCACTTCACCAGTCTCTATCTTATGTGATAATACAAGTGCAATCATCATTTCAAAGAATCCAGTCATGCACTCAAAGACCAAGCACATACCAATCAAGTACCATTTTCTTCGGGAACAAGTGCTTGAGCAGAAGGTCAAGTTGGAGTATGTTCCTTCTAAGGAACAAGTTGCTGATATTCTCACAAAACCACTGCCCAGGGAAACTTTTGAATATCTCAGACAAAAGCTGGGAGTAGTTGATGCTTCATCCTGCTGTTGAAGCTTGTCTGTTCTACAGAAAAGTTGGTATACGCAAGTTACGTAAGGGATATCCGCGTATATACGCAGATTTATGCTGGGAAAGTCGCGTGTATGACGTGCGCGTGTTGTAGAAAGCATATCCGTGTACATACGTTGTTTTATGGAGGAGAAGTCGCGTATATGGAGTTCTGAACAGCAAGGGCAGACTTTGGTTGGAGAAGGTCTAAGATGGGTATGCCAGAATTCTTCAGGCACAGTTTCAGGGGGTGCAGCAGGCACAAGTTCAGGGGGAACAGCTTAAAGTCTCATAAAGCATTGTTGGCATTTAGATGCTTTTGGTTCTAGTACACAACTGTTGTTGATTTTAGGAGAAGGAGCTCAAAAGGAAATCTTGGTCGCTGATCTAAAAGATGTTTATCAGATGCTGCTTGTGACTTTCATAAGTCTTGGTCTAGATTTGTTGTCTCTATGTCATGTATCTCTTTTATCTCTTTTATGGTGTCAAGGTCATGTAACGGCCTATGTTGGGTTCCCCACTATGCCTGGGATGAATGATGTAATATAATTGGTTGTTATATGTAACTTTCTGATGTATCCCCTCTTGGAGTATGGATGTATGTATTGAGTCTTTTGGTGATAGGAAGGTCTTCGTTCTTTTGAAGAACATCTTTTGCAGATATTCCCTACAGTCAGGGGGAGCATGTTTCAGCACAGCCAAGCAGAGATATCAGCATGTACTCAGGGGGAGCACAACCCTTTGCCCTTGATGACAAAGGGGGAGAATGGTTCTAAGCATCTTGGGGTTGCCATCAAGTCCAAAGGGGGAGATTGTTGGCATTATGAGACAAGTGTTGGCCTTGATGGCAAATCACACTGATGACAAATCATAGTGCAGAAGGATAGCAGCAAGGAATTGATGATCAGACTACAAGTATGAAGAGAAAATATATACACGCTGGTTCACTATATACCAAGTCGCGTATACAAGCAGGTTCACTATATACCAAGTCGCGTATACTCAGGTTCGCTATATACCAAGTCGCGTGTACACGCATGTTGGCTTCAGTAAAAAAGCGTGTATGTGGAAAAATTATCTTTGGTCCGTGGTGGTTATTCCTTGGAAGTTGTGCCTATGGTTTTGGACCATGGTGTCTCGACGGACGTGTTGATCCCTAGTTTTGAAGTTGATGGTATTGGATTTCTATGGTTTTGGCCCTTGGTATTGAGCAACGCCTAAGGCTATATAAGGAGAAGAAGATCATTAGGCATTGTACAATTGAAAAGTCTTGAATATCTGAAAAAGAAAGAGATCTGGTATGTAGGTTCTGGGTTGCTTGATCTAAGCTAAGGAGAAATCACACCGGTTGATGGAAGACTAGATCTAAGGACAGATCGGGATCTAATGGTTTGAAATGCACTATTATGATATGGTTGATTATGCCTATTTCTAGATCTGCATACTGACGCAATGTTATGTTCTGGGTCTAACTGATGTCTGGTACAGCTGCAAGTTAAGAGAATTTATTTTTAGATCTGTACGCAGGTTGTCTTTGGTAAAAGCACGTGTATACGTGGGTTTCTCTCATTGAAGTAGCGTATATCTTTTGAAGTTTGATTTTTGGGGTTTCAGTTGGGTCTGACTGTTATTGCAGAGTTCTGTAGTCTGCTCTTTATTCTGGTGACTGGGTTTGACAGGGTTTCAGTGATTCAGTGATTCAAAGGTTGATGATGCTAGTATTGATTGTTTTATGCTTCAATGATGAAAGTTGAATGAATTGTGGTCTTCAGATTGTAATGTTGTGCTTCAGGAATATCCAGTCTGAAAATGTATGAAAAGTGGTACCTGAAGGAAAGAAGATTGTAGGCCAGCACCTACGTACTAGTATCTTAGCTAGTACAAGAGCAAAGGGGGTTGGAGCTCCCTTCCAAGGAAGTTTGGAGAACGAGAGAAGGTTGAAGCCTTCAGCAGGTTGTAGCCTGCGTACTGGTATAAGGCTGCACCAGTACAAAAGATTGTAAACTGAAGTTTCATATTAAAGAAAGATAGAGACGACTTGCAGCAGGTGGTTTTCACCCACATTGGGTTTCCACCTTATATCATGGTGTTCATGTGTGTGTTTTCCTTGTGATGATCTGGTCTATTATACTGCACCTGTTTTACTATCATGGTTAATAATGTTCTGATGCATTTACTGAAGATAAGCTACTGAATCATAAGTTTTCTTGTTATACGCTGGTTGCTTTAGACACAGTAGCGTGTACACGCTGTTTCACTTAACTGAAGTAGCGTATATGTTTCTGAGCATAAAATGAAAAAGGTTTTCTGATAATACTGATTCACCCCCCCCCCCCCCCCCCCTCTCAGTATTATTTCCAACAGTTCCCACTAGCATAGTCCCACCATATGATTCACCCAATCCCTAAATTGGGGTTTAGTGCTATTTCAATTAATTATTAGATGATCATGGTGGGCCATAATTCCAGGTTAAATGTTATGACTCTTCATAGGATATTATTGGAGATACTTTAGGAGATACCTCTTTGGCTAAACGGTCAAGGAAGGATTCTGACTTCAATATCAAACCATCAACCATATCCTCAACATTTCTCCCATCAACCATATCCTCAACATATCGAACCAACAATCAAGAAGACAACTGAGGTGAAGCATGGGAATCCTCTCTCACCCATGTTGTTCAGGATATATATCAATCTATGAATGCCTCTACACTTCACCAACTGTGCATCAATAAAAATTTTGTTTGCCCCATTTTACGCCAAGATGGATACACATTGTCCCAACATTGCGACTCTGATTGCCAAAATTGTAAACTTGGGATTTTCCATGTCTAAATTTAAATTCAAGACTGACCATGCATTGGAAGAAAATTAACACAATATTAGGACATAAAAATTGAATAATTGACACAATACCAAATACAATACATAGATTGAGTTTTGTCTCACATGGTATCTAGATGCTAATTTAGCAAGTTCACACAAAGAGAGAAAGGCAATGTCATGATACATTGTTCAATTTGTAATCAAGAGCATAATCATGGATAAGGGAGAAGTAACATTTAGTTTCTTTCTCATATACAAAGAAAAAATTATGAATCAATGTCAAATGCCTTTTTTGAAGCAATGTTGTTGTAAAGGGTGTTAGAAAGCTTGCATTGTAGGCAAGGCCCTCACACCATACTAGATTGTGTTAACCAAAGCATGTTAACCATGTCCAATGATCTCAAATTTCAAGAGCATGTTCAATGAGTGACCATAAATGAGGGGTGTCAGAGTGGCTAATAATCATAGCTTATAGTGGATGATTGTCATCGTACATAACATATGTGGTCCAAGTCATTTTTTTGGTGCCCAATATTGGTGAATCATTGTATTACATCATGGTAGCATATCTTGCCTTTTTTAAAGCAAAAATATATTGAAAATAAAGTATGTCTCATGCAAATGTTCAATATTTTTGTGTTGTGAGTGGTTTTCATATTATATGTATCATATATCTATAATCACTTATTTCAAGCCTACCTTAAGAAATAAACGAAGAGGTGCAGGGCCTTTTCATAATAAGGACTCCCACAAACTCCTCTCCTTGTAGCAATATTTCAAACGTTGGCCCATAAATCAAACACATGCCCTTGTTTCTCTAGTTTGGAAACCCTTGGATAGATATGACAATGAACTCCTCCCAACCACTTCTTTAACCATCTATTGAATGCCTTTGATTGGTATGTGTAAATGATTTTGATTGATTCCTAGAGAGGTGTGAAATCTAATTTTGCATTGACATAATACAAACACCAAACTTAACCCGTGGTAGCCAAAATTTCAGCCTTACAACTCTCTCATCCAATATTAAATACTTCACTAATTAGTCAAGGGGTAATATCCTTAACAATATATTAAATATTAGAAGCATTCATATTAATTGAAAAAATAAGAATATTATATAATATTAAGTTATAATGCAGGTAGCTGCCAAGTTGACATATGAGACCCCCTTGTTTGTGATACAAGGGATGCCCTCCATTCAATGCTTTAACTATTTAATCTATGGATGTGTACATACCTTAATTTCCATTGGAACGAATCCTATGAACTTTTAAGAGGAAACACTTTAACAAAAATTGAACATGTAAATACAGAATTAATTTGTATATGTATCAAAGTTACTTTGAGAGTTGCATGGAATGCTTAATTTTGTATAGAAGCAAGGGAAAACTTGAAGGGTTGATCACAACAAACATGTATGGTCAATTATGATTATCATAGTTATATTAGTTTGGTTTTCCCAATCCAACACTTGCACACTTTGTTACTACTGTTAAAGGCATGTCATGATGGTTTACA